>JAJMRW010000010.1:0-389152 GCA_030558095.1 Teunomyces funiuensis
AAGGTATAAATTGATAACAAAAGGTATACCATATGAAAGCTACACCACAACATATCCTAACTATATTAGTTACTACCTATGTTAACTAATTCCGTTCCAAAAACAAGACACTTTGAATAGTTGTTTTGCCCAGATCCGTAACGTATAAAGATCAGGACCGCCGTAACGTAAAAGATCAGGACAAGATACGTACAACATACTGAATGTTCAAAAGAGTATAAAACTTTGTTATTAAAGAAAACATATTATTAAAAATGCTGGCTCAACCAACAGGAATTAAATCAAGAAATAATAGAAATGTCAGTCTCGTCGGTGTACTTGATCTGAGCAAGAGAAACAGTAAGATCATCCAAGTAGTAGACAACATAAGCACTTCTCAAGAAGGTGTCACCCAAGATATATTCGCTGTTTTCAGTAACTCCTAAGAGACATTCGTTGGCTTTCTGACCGTTAGTGAAATAAATTGGAGTGGCCAAATCACTGTAAGCAACTTTAATTGCTGCACCGTTAGGGAAATTATAAGTGAGGTACTTATCGGAAGGTAAGTCGCAGCTCACAAGCCAACCTGATTCTTCTGGGAACCATTGCCCATTGAAGGCCTGGGCAATCTCCGCAGCAACATTATAGGGCAAATAGGTAAGAGTGGTACCAGAATCTAAGTCAGCCGACTGGTTAACGGTAATGGTGTTACCATCGTCGGTGGTAACACTGTCTAACGTAATTTCGAAATTGGAGTTGCTGGTAAGTTTTTCAGAAATCAAAGATCCAGTGTACTTGGCATTGTCAATAGCACCAAAAAGAACGGATCCAGTTCCATTTGACCCGTTCAAGTATAAAGAGTAGGCCTTCCTAGAAATCAAACCTTGATTCAACAAGACATCGGGAAAGTTAGGATAAGTGAAGGGATTATTACCTGAATTGGTTGCTTCGTCAGTGTCCAAGCCAATACCAACAACACCAAAAGTAGACGAAGTGTCACTGACAACGGCAAATTCAACGCTGGTGACAGTTGGACCGTCTGGAATCTGGACGTTATCAGTACCAAGAGTACCTTCAGAAGTTTGTCCACTCCCGTACAGAATACTGTAAGGCTCGTTCAAGTTCTTGAAAGTCGTCGATTCGGACGACTCATAAGTTCCATATTCGTAGCATTCATTTTGGCCATTGTCTTCACAGTTAGCATTGTTGGCAACAACCCATAAATCAGAACTACCGGTGTCGATATCAAGCGTGACTTGTTGTTTGTTGGAACCAATCAACAAACTGGTGGAGTACCAGGACCCCTGGCTGACCAACGAAAAAGAAGTATCACCTCTCTTGTTACTATCATCAGTAATGTAGTAGGATCTGGTGTAAACATCATCTTTTACTTTGGAGTTGTTGGCTGGCGCAGACTTGAGTTGAAAGTCAATTTTAAAATAGTTTTCGCCGCTTCTTGGAACAATATTACTCGAACCAGCAGGAATAGACATACCATTAACCATCAAGGAAAATGCCAAAGTCAAGAGAACCCTTGGTGTAAAAGTGAACATGGAAACCATTCTGAGTTATAAAAAGCTGCTTGTTTGTTTAATTGAATTGAATTGAATTGATAAAATTTTATAAATTTAGGAACGACTTTGGAGCTTTTTATACATTTTCAACTTCACCCACTAGGGGTACCCTCGGTTGATAAAAATGCTAAGTCATAGGGAATTGAACTCAAATTCTATTTTTGTTTGAAGCTGGGTGTTCCCATTGGACGGCACCGGTTTGTAATGGAAACAGCATTTGAAACTAAAACCCTATTGTTAGTTCAGGTTTTCATATAACGGTTATGAAATTAAATAGTTGATCTCCCATGAAGTTGCCATCATGAAAATTAAGGTTTACTGTAGAAAACTTAATGACCTTAGCTTTCTATCTCAAATAGTTATTATTAGTCATTAATTTATCAGTACGTGAAGGTCATTTATTGTACTACGACCTCAACAAGGGGACAAAAAATGAATATGTAAGAACAATAACCCAGTGTGGAAATCTTCTCTCGCGAATTCTTCCAGTTTGTTCGTAACACATCGGGCCACATATTTCATGCATATATCCGTAAACTGAGCCTCGTGGCATGAACACGAAACTCTATTGGTATTCCCCAACAATAGCATGGAATACGGGGTTCTTGTTGATGCAAGTATTACCAAATCGGCGTTTTGAGCCATTGCAAATTCTGGATGTATTTTTTGCAATTCGAAAAGGGAGAGAATAAAAATATGCCAATCACTTGCTGCATAAATTTACTGATAATGCCAAATTGAAACCACGTGAGAAGTGGTGGACAAAGAGTAGAAAGTGTGTGAATGAAAACATTTTTTTTACAAGAGGAAATTTCAAAGCGTGTAATTATTGGAGACTGTCTGGCGGTTTCTTGCTGATGAATGATTGTTTGGAACATTTACAATAAGTGCCTAAACCTAAATAATAAAAAAAGCACAAGACTGCATGAAACGCGCATATCTCCCTTGTACGTTCTAAATTGCTCAACCTGGCACCGTAGTTCTAGTAGAAGTGGTGTGGATAGCGGTGTACTTTTCCAACTGCTTTTGAAAAGCTGGTGAAAGTCTTCTGTAGGCCTCTTTGAGGTCAATGAATACGGTATCACCACCCGATGGTGGAGCTTCTAAGGCAACAAAAAACAAAAATGATGCTGGATACTCTTCAAAACTAATATCTAAGTGCCATTTAAGGGTGTTGGCAGAATTTTTTAAATGTTTATTGTACCTAGAACCGTCGTCAGCCGGTTTAAAGATAACCAATAATTCATGCTGGTCTACTGCCGCAAAATCGACTGGATGGATGTGTAACGGTCCAAAGTATTCTTTAAATCTCTTGGCAAATGCAGGACAGTTATCTCTAAAGTTCTGGAATATGAAAAATTATCGTTGGCACTCATGGCTCCACATTTCCATTTTTGGGAAACGCTTGTGACATCTATGGCGTTAAATGTTGCAATTTCGACCAATCAATTTTTCTCCTGAAAGCGGTGTCATCCCTGGAAGGATTAATTGGTTCAGGAACGGCCATTATTGTCACCGATTTCAAATAAATGTCTCGGATAGAAGGTACGAAACTAACCTTTTTCTCGGCCGAGACCAACATCAGATCAAAGCCACAGCTAGTAATTTTGCAATGTCAGTAATTTTTGAAACATATTGTGGTGAACGGTTGTAGTTTTTCGCTGTCGTAGTTTTTCACATCAAAAAGAGTGCAGCACAAAAGTCTCGCATATGGTCTCTCTCTTAGCAGCTTAACTACAGTTGATCAGACAGAAAACGATGCTTTCTGCTAGATATGGCTGCAGCCGTTTTTTTTATTTTTCTGAGGTATGTCAGTTTTTTGTCAGTTTTCTTGCGATTTATCAATCATCGTGACTTTCTCGCAGTTCCGTTGCAATACAGTAATATCCACCTTTTCGCGTATGACTGGACAGTTTTATAGCAGATACAAGTACGCCGATGCTCCCAAAAATAAGTTATTGATGGCAATCCAAGAGTAATTTATTGTTTATATTTGTAAAATGTCTTCATATCCTACAAGCAAACCAACTGGATATCAATGGAAGCAACTCGTTAGCGCTTTACTGTGACAATTGCTCCAGAAACGGCTCTCGGTCTCACCGAATTGGAGTTGGCTGATGACCATGAAATACTCAGTGGTCCCCCTGTTGGGTGTCCCAATGCCACTGTCAAGATTAGGACCGCCGTAATGTGGAATCACTCCAATGCAGATGGTTAAAGTACAACCATATTTTATTACAAATACCTCATAGGTGGGGTTAGATGTTAAATGATCCAGTGGTGCTTTTCAACATTGCAAGTTGTTATGTACAATACTGACCAGTATTATTCTTCCGTTCCAGCATCAAAATTTCGTAAATAAACTGCAAAGTGGCTCACATCCCAAGAAACTAGTCAAAAATTGCATGCTTATCTGGCAGGAGTTTGGTTACTGCTCCAATTGGAAAAGGTTCCGATTGACGCAACACTAAAAATGTTTTGTTTGATCTTCAAAAACATTTATTTTTGACAGCGATATCAGCGTGCTAATATATATTTTGATTCTATACAATACCCACAAGTCTTTAACACAAAAGTGTCTTAACTTGTACAGTTGAGCGTTATGAACTAGTTCTGTTCTTTATCCAATGGTGCAACCTCTTTGAGGAGACCTCTGTGGTGACTTGCCCGGTTAATTTCTGCAATAACCACCTTAAAGTATATTTGTTGCAGCGACCCCACACTGACTTTGATCTTCGAGAAATAATACTCCTAAATTCGCGAAAATATTGAGAACGAGGTGAAAATATAAAATTAACTGTTCAACTGATCCATTTGCAGCAATTCAAGTGTTCCATGCATATGCATATTTACACATACTGCTTGAGCGTATATAGAACCGGTACGTTGTCTGTTCCTATAGCATTAATTCTTAGTAATTGACTGAAACTGCTAGACTAGACGCGACTTTACGCATCTATTGGCTAGTACTTTATGGAAGATGGCCTTACGGATTTCATCTCACGTAACCTTAAGTTTGTTAATGTGAAAGAATTAGACTTCAAATTTCCGGTTAAGCTTACCTTTCCAGAAACGGAAATAGGGGACAGGCTACGTATACTTCCTTGTATAGCAATCAACAGAATTTGGCAGGAGAGAGCGCTAATTACCCGGCGCTCATTATGAGCACCACCAGAAACCATTTGCGTAGCCCGAGTCAGTACACGTTTCTTATTGTTGCCAGAACTCTATTTTCAGGCTGATCTAAATTATTAGGATACCTCTTTGATATCCGGCTTTGCGTATCTAGTGAGTTGCTGTGTTGACAACCTCAATATTTCTTGAGCTTCTGCTCAATTCAATCATAAGTCTATCTCTATTAATAAGTCTAAAATGACATACTTAAAATTGAATACTGTTGCAACTAGAACGTGGAAACAAGGACGACATTGGAATTTTACAGGTTTCATTTAAGTTCAAGAATGAAGAGACCAAGAAGATTTTGGGCTTTGATTTGACCGATTTTAAGACTACTCTTATTGATTCTGTTGACCAGATCTTGAAGGTGAGAAAAATCTATTTTTTCTATGGAGATTTAGTGATGGCAAAATAATCTACTGTAAGCGTTTAACTACAAGCTTGACTCAAAAATCGTAAACAGGGCCAGACCTGAGAAATTCAGCGGTATGACTTCTTGTTGTAAAGATGTTAGTCACTGGACCAAAGCTTGTGATTGAACCAATGAGCAATAGTTCCAAAAGTGACTCATTCGCAATAGTTTTCAACTGTTAGTCACGGCTAGAATTGAGGTATAAATGGGTCCGTCCGCAGCCGCTTGTCGACTCATTTTTAGATAACAAGCCACGAAATTAGCCGAAGCTTTACGATTACGATCTGATTTGAAAGAAAAGGAGGATCAACTCGACAGGCGAATCATCAACAACCTCAGGGTCCAGGAAGGTGACGAGCCTCAAGAAAAGCCATTTAAATTGATAAATAATTACAAATAAATCACCAAAAAGAGGTTAAATCTCATCTCCAAAATCACTTAAGTCAATGCTACAGCAAAAATTGAATATGCAAGCCATTCTGATAGCACAAAGACGTTGCCGTTCAAAGATATGGATGACATGTCGCTGAAGGGCTTGATTTTACAAAGTTACACGATGGAATATGCCTTGGCTGAAAGGGATGTCTTGCGGTGCAAGATTCTGAACCATAAATATTTCAGAAGTGAATTCTCCACAAAGAATTCGGCCAGCAAGGACGACTTCAAGTATGTCACCACCGTGGAATTGAGTGGTATTCAAAGAAAGGTAGACCATTTGCAGAAGTTATTTTGTTTGTTGGAGACAAGGATTCAGGAATGCAATTGGACCGTTGATGTTGATTTTTAATGTTGATGGCATAATATTTTACTTCTTCAGCTAACTTAATATCCTAACGAATTATTGGCACTTTGGCAAAGGCGAACACACAAACCCCTTTGACCATTGGGGGCTGTTTTACTATTCATGAGGCTTGCCTTGTGTCTAGTGAGCAGGAAAAAAGGGTCGGTTTTGCACCTAACTATTGATTATATTGACTAATCACAATTTACACTAGCACTCGTATTTTTGTTTACACTCCAAGTGTTGATTTGCCAAAGGAGGGTGGAGTCGGGGATAATTCAATAAACAAAACATAAGACTTTCTTTGTAGAAATCGGGCCAGATTTCAAAGTAGGCGATGTTTTGATAATAAAAATAAGGTTGCGGTATAGGTGTTCTTTTTGGCGGCAAGAATGTTTTAATTTTAGTAGACTTGTAGAAGCTAAAACACTATTATTTAGAAAGACAGGGTATTTTTACTAGTCATAGCAATATTGTAGCTTTAATAATTCCAAAATTACGTAAAAATGTAATGTTCTAAAATAGTGTTTGATTTACTTTATTATAACTATCAAATTGCGGCAAAATAATCAAATTATGCAAACTTCATAAAACAAACCATTCCTTAAAACGGAGAAACAATTTAAAACACTGCACTAGCTTTCTTCATGCCATTTGGACCTATTTCTTGGTTAAAGGAAAGTAATGGTGGATTGTATAATGTGCGCCGTGGAGTTTTCTGGCCAGTCAAATAAATATTTCACTCTTTCCGTCCTTGAAAAGTGTTCACTTTTACTTTGACTATGACCTTAGTGCTGCATTTCCACCCACACTGGTTTTGCAGAAAGAATCAAAAGAGAGATGTCGTTCATGTTCTCTAAACCAGACAGTTATTGAAAAATCAAAAAATTGCGCAAACCCGGAATCGAACCGGGGGCCCAACGATGGCAACGTTGGATTTTACCACTAAACCATTTGCGCTTGATTAAAGCTCCGCGACGGGGAATTGAACCCCGGTCTACCACGCGACAAGCGGTAATTCTAGCCACTAAACTATCACGGACTTTATTGGAAGGTAGTTTCTGGAATTCGATACGCTTCCGCTCCGCAGTCTAATGGGTAGCCAGATAATGAACATGGATGTTAGTTCCCTGACGTTTTGCTTTACTGAAATTTTTCTTTCCGTTGAATAATGTCATGGGCAGAGAGACGATTGATTTATGAGGAAGTCATATATACTAATGGACAAGCAAAGATTTTGCAGGTGGTACGGTAGCACCTGTTAAGAAAGGTGTCCCCTATTCAAATTTACAGGTTAGCTCGTCCGGAACGAGCGTCGCAAAGATGACTGACGATTAGATAATAAATGATGCATCACGTGAGGTCATTTGACGCGAACATTTAACTATTTTTCAGGCTCACCCGATGCATAACAGAAAACAATCCATATATAAACAGAGGGCAAATCCGTGTCTATACGCAAGCGGACAATGTCAATAGTACCACCGAAGAACTTAACTACCATATTGGGGCAGCCGGACTTTGCTCCGCCCGTTGTGCTTTCGTTGAAGCCGGACTTGATTGCAGGGCTTCCCGATGGAGTGCTTGCCCTCATTCTACCGGTGGCGGCGTACTGGACGTATGCCACTTTCTTCCACATTGTGGACGTGTACGAGTTGGCGGAGAAGTACCGGATTCACGCCAGCGAGGAGGAGGAGGCACGCAACAAGGCGTCGCTCCACGACGTGTTGAAGGACGTGATATTCCAGCACGTCATCCAGACGGTGGTTGGATACGGCTTCTACAAGATGGACGCGCCGCAGCAGACCGGCAACGAGTACTACGTGATGTGGAGCTTGAAGCACCAGCACTTGCCTGCGTTTGTGCCCGACTGGGCCGTGTACTACGGCTACATGTACGGGTGGTCGTTTGTGCGGTTGTGTGTGGCCATTTTCATCATTGACAGCTGGCAGTACTGGTTGCACCGCATCATGCACATGAACAAGACGTTGTACCGTCGGTTCCACTCGAGACACCACCGGTTGTACGTTCCGTACGCGTACGGAGCGTTGTACAACGACCCTGTCGAGGGATTCTTGTTGGACACGGTGGGCACGGGCATTGCAGGCATGGTGACGGGCCTCACGCCACGCGAATGCATGGTGTTGTACACGTTTGCTACGTTGAAGACGGTCGACGACCACTGTGGGTACCGGCTTCCGTACGACATCTTCCAGATGATCTTCCCCAACAACGCCATCTACCATGACATCCACCACCAGAACTGGGGGATCAAGCACAACTTCTCGCAGCCGTTCTTCACCATCTGGGACAAGTATCTCAACACGCAGTACACGTTTGTCAATGAGTACAAGCAGATGCAGGAAAAGATCACCTTGGAGAGGTACAGGGAGTTCTTGGCCAACAAGACTAGAAGAAACAGGGGGGAAAAGGAACAGAAGAAAGAGATCTAGAGGTTACTTTAATTATCAGGTAATAGTTGTTAGTTTATATGCAGGCTAATAATGTTTATATACAGGTTGTTCTGTCTGCAGGTTTTACATTACCTGCAGGACTTGCGCTAGATCAAAATCGTCCTGTTCATAATGTCGCCAACACCATGTCCAAGAAACATAACGGCGACGATATCTGGAAGAACGTCGACAAGATAGTAAGTATGCGATAGTAGTGCACAGAACACACTAACGGCAGAACTCCGAGCTTTTCACGCTCACGTACGGCTCGGTGGTGGCGCAGTTGTGCCGGGACTTCAACAACAACTACGCGGAGGTCAACAGCCAGCTCGACAAGATGGGCTACAACATTGGGTTGCGTTTGATTGAGGAGTTTCTTGCGAAAACAGGCGCGCTGCGGTGTCTGAGTTTCAAGGAGACGGCGGAGGTTGTGGCGAAGGTGGGCTTCAAGATGTTTTTGAACATGCAGCCGGCGGTGGAGGGCTGGGGCGCGGACGGCAAGTCGTGTGTGTTGGTCGTGCCTGAGCCGAACGCGTTGACGGAGTTTGTGGAGTTGCCTGTGGCCGACGGGCGCATCAACAAGGAGCTCTGGTACTCGCAGGTGCTCTGCGGCGTGTTGCGGGGCGCGTTGCACATGGTGCAGATGGAGTGCGAGGTGGGCTTTGTGAAGGATGTTTTGCGGGGGGATGAGCGGACGGAGTTGAGGATGCGGTTGGTGAGGGTGTTGAGGGATGAGGTGCCGGCGGGGGAGGACTAAGCGAAAGATAGTGGTGCGAAAGATAGTGGCGAAGCCACTGTCTTGAGCCAAGACTCACTGTTCACTGTCAACTGTTCACTCAACTGTTTTCAACTCTCCAACTGCTCAACTCTTCACTGCTCAACTCTTCACTGCTCAACTCTTCACTGCTCAACTCTCTAACTGCTCAACTGCTTTAACTGTTCAACTGCTTCTCTGCTTCACTGTTCCAACTGCTCAACTGCCATCAACTACTGCTTCAACTGTTCTCAACACCTACACTTTTCAACTGTTCAACTGTCCAACTCTTCAACTGTCAATTGTTCATGAACTACAGTTCTTAACTGTTCTCAACTCCTGTTCTTAACTGTTCTTGGACTACTGTTCTTAACTGCTTCAACTGTTCTTAACTGCTTCAACTGTTCTTGAACTGCTATCAACTACTGAATTCTGTTCCAACTGCTGAGTACTGTTCCAACTGCTGAACTACTGCTCTTAACTGCTCTTAACTGCTATCAACTGCTATCAACTGAGCCTAACTGCTTCAACTTTTCAACTGCTCAGCTGTTCTCAACTCTTCTACTGTTCTTGAACCACTGCTTCTAACTGTTCTTGAACCACTGCTTCAACTGTTCTAAACTACTGAATGCTGTTGGTTACTAAGTGAATTGGTTACTGCTGTTACTGTTGGTTACTATTACTGTTACTGTTACTGTTGTTACTGTTGGTTAGTTTTACTGCTATTGATTACTGTTGTTGTTGGTTACTGCTGTGCTGTTGCTTGTGCCAACGTTTCAGCACTACCCCACATTTCCTGTATATTAAAAAGATATCAAACAACCATCAATGTCTTTCCACACACAAGCGCTCAACTTCTCGTACGACGTGGTCATTGCGTTCTTCAACCTTGTCATCCACACCTTCTTCCGGGACATCCGGTCACGGGGCACGTTCCACGTGCCGAAGCACGGCGGCGTTGTGCTTGTGATCGCGCCCCACCACAACCAGTTTGTCGACGGGATGGTGGTGCTGGCGAGCGTCCAGGAGCACGTTGGGCGCCGCATAGCCTTTCTAATTGCCCAGGCGTCGTACCAGCGGCGTGTGATTGGCGACGCAGCGAGGCTCTGCAGCGCTATCCCCGTGGAGCGGGCGCAGGACGTGCTAGCGACGCGCAGCGGCACCATACGCAGCGACGGGCGTGGAAGCGGCTGGATCGTGGGCGAAAACACCCAGTTCACACAGGATACCATGGCCAAGGGCTTGGTGGGGCTCCCTGGCTTGGCGCACGCGCAGGTCGAGCTTGTGGAGGACGATTTTCACCTCAAGTTGAAGACTCCGCTCCGCTCCAGCAGGCCCAAGACGCAGGCCAAAATCGACTCCTTGCTTCTGCAGGGCTCTGCGTACACAGCAGCACCGCACATCGACAACCACGTGGTGTTCAGCGACGTGTTTGCGCACTTGAACGCCGGCGGCGTGTTGGGCATCTTTCCCGAGGGCGGCTCGCACGACCGGCCCGACTTGTTGCCGTTGAAGCCCGGCGTGGCCATCATGGCGCTCGGGGCGGTGGCTGCACAGCTCGGGGCGGGCCGTGCCGTCGCTCCCGTGGCCATAGTGCCCGTGGGCTTGAACTACTTCCATCCGCACAAGTTCCGGTCGCGGGTGGTGATCGAGTACGGCGAGCCCATCGTCGTGGGCGCCGAGTTGGCGGCGCAGTACGGCCAGGACTCGCGTGGCACCGTCGGGACGTTGTTGGAGACCATCACGGCGGGGCTCCGCGACGTCACGGTGACGTGCAGCGACTACGAAACGCTCATGGCCGTGCACGCCGCACGCCGTTTGTACACGGCCGCGAACCGCAGCAGCATCCCCCTCCCGTTGGTGGTGGAGATGAACCGCCGCTTGGCCCGTGGCTACGCGCAGCACGCGCACGAGCCCGACGTGGTGGCGCTCAAGGCGGCGGTGGGCGACTACAACGCGCACTTGGTGCGCCTCGGGCTCCACGACCACCAGGTCGAGGCGTTGGCCGCGCAGACACCGCTGGCGGGCGTGGTGGTGCGTTTTGTGGACCGCTTGCTCAGGTTTGGCGTGTTGATGGCGTTGAGCATGCCCGGCCTTGTGCTCTTCAGCCCGGTGTTTGTCACGGCGCGCTACATCTCGCGCAAAAAGGCCGCGCAGGCGTTGGCGTCGTCCTCCGTCAAGATCAATGCCAAGGACGTCTTGAGCACGTGGAAAATCATGGTGGCCTTGCTCTTGGCCCCGGCGTTGTACGTGTTCTACCTGGTGCTCGGCACGGCTGTTGCGCTTCGCTGCGGCCTCGTTGGCAGCTGGCCAGCGGTGGCAGCGACGTTTGGTGCGTTTTACGCGTGGGCCGTCGCCACGACGTACGCATCGTTGCGCATGGGCGAAACGGGCGTCGACTACTACAAGTCGTTGCGGCCGTTGTTTGTGAGCATGAGCCACCGCGGGCGCGCGGCGCAGCTTGCGGCGTTGCAGCAGACGCGCCGGCTGCTCAGTCTCCGCGTGACTGAGTTCTGCAACCGCTACGGCCCGCACATGTTTGAGGACTACGACAAGTTCTACCGCAACTACAACGCCATGGGCGAGACGGACTACGCACACGGCGCCGTGCGCCGCCAGTTGGACGACGTGGCCGACGCAGACTTTGATCTTGGAGATTTGTCCAACATTCCCATTTTTTCCAGTGTTGCCGATGCAGTGAGCGAGCCAGAGGAGGAGGAGGAGGTGGGGGTTGAGGAGGTTGCAAAGGTTGGTGTGCGGTTGAGAGCGGCCATGAAGGAGAAACGAACAAACCACGAGCAAAGCGAGTAGTTTGTGAGTCATTTGACTACGCGTCATTGACTACAAGTCATCGACTGAGTCAAAAGTATACTATTGCTAATCACCATTCTAATAAGATATAGCTGTTTATGAAATATCATATAATTTTGCAGCCAATCGTGCAGCATGCATCATGCAGCGTGACAAAAGTAGTCCGACAGACATTTCTGCCAGACCCTCAGACATTTCTGGCACCTCAGACAATTCTGACTAAGTGGGATAATCTCAGACAAAAAATAACAGCCCTGACACGTCCCTCAGAGTTGTAACAAGTATGCAACCACAAGAAACAGGCTTAACACGGAGAGTTGCGGTGCTGCCAAATTCACGGTCTGCTACATATATGTTTGAATCTTTACTTTTCTTTGTTTCGCCTTTTGTCGGCTGTGCTTTGTGTACGTTTGAACACGTCCTGCCCCTGTCCCTGCGCGCGCAGCCAACCGCGTATTTATAAAAACACGGCCTAATCTCCATCTCATCTCGATTGCTCACCCATCTATGAAGCTCTCATTAATCTTGTTGTTTGTGGTCGTTGGTGCTACGCCCGTTCCTGCCAATTTGCAACTCAAAGCTACCCCTGCTTCTGTGTATGCGACTTTCTCCACCCTCGTCCCCACGTATACGCCCACGACCACGAGAGAACCTGCTGCAGTCACCATACTGTTCAGCAGCAAGGATGAGGTTATAAACGCCGCAAAACTAGCAAAACTCCGCTCCGTCTAGCACTACAATGGTTATAGATACTTATGAATTCACGATCTTTATTTTATCCTCTTTGGGAACTGTCCCAAAACGGTAATTTTCTCACACTTCTATATAAGAAGCTGCTGCTGCCTCATATTGGCCCCTCATGAAACTTTCTGTCATCTTTGTGTTCCTGTGTGTGGCTGTGGCCACACCTATCCATGCCAATCTCAAGTTGAGGCCTGTTGATCCTGCTGCTCGTTCGTTTCCCACTATTGTGCCCACATACACAACAAAACCGCTGGTACAGCCATAGGCCACAGTATTCCCAATTAGGAAATGTTGCTCGTTCCCCAGTTGAGATAACCAAATGAGTTTCGGCCGCGTGCACGACCATCGGGATATGCCGCTGGCGGCGCCCGGTTATCTGCAGCGTGATGCATGCGGCTGCAGCTACATATTCTGTTGTATGCTGCATTTTGCTGTATGCTGCATATCCCTTTATATGAAAACCCCCCTCTTATCCATACATATCTGACTCACCTGACGCAGACAATTTCAAGGCTGCGCCAGAAACTATTTCGCAGACGAGGTCACACTGGCACTGCACACAGCGCCGGCTCCGGACCCTTTGCCACTATCTAGCATAATACTACGCTTAGAAGCACTATAAAGCCACTCTTTTCTGTACACTTTCATTATACACCAAGATGAAAGTCACCATAAGAATATCCACCGAAACACACTACACCGTGACCATTCCCGATAACGCCACCGTCGAGCAGCTCCGAGGGTTGGCGAGGGTCGGATGTCCCGACACCGCGACGCTTCCAAGCGACTTCAAGCTCATTTACAACGGCGAAAAGTTGCTGCCGCCCGACAAGCCATTGCTGGAGTTCAACATAGGGCCGCAGCACGCCGATATTGCTGTGATTTTGATGAGCAGCGGCACCCACACGCCCAACTTGACGCCGGTGACCTCCGCAGGCGAAGCTGCGCCGGCAGCAGCCCCGAAAAAGACCAAGAAGAAGCAAAAGTGCACGTTCAAGCTGTGCACCGCCGTGCCGCTCCGCATGGTGGGCGCGTGCAGCCACTGCTGCGGCAAATTCTGCGCCAAACACCGCTTGTTGGAGGACCACATGTGTCTGGGGTTGCAGTTTTGCAAGGAAAGTGCGCACGAGCGCAATGCCATGAAGCTCCAGAGCGAAAGCACCATCACCAGCCGTGTATAGATTGTTCTACATACCTAATTAGCAAGCAAGTTCTCCAACACGTCGTCGTACTTGCCGTTGGTGACGTTGTTGGCTCTGTTGAGGATCGTTTCCGCGTCGGCGTAGTACTTTTCCTGCTGCGTGCTGTCGACCTCGTGCAAATTGCCCAATGAGATCATGGCCTCGGCGACATGCACCCATGTTTCGGGGTCCTCTTCGTCCTGCGCCGCCTGCAAGTGCTCCAACGCCGTCGAAATCAAGTCCTGGGCGATTTTCTGGCCCTGCTGGAGCGTCAAGCCATGAAGCTCGTCGACTCCTTCGTATCCTTCGTCGTACTTCAACGTCGTGAATACCAACGATGGAATTTCGGCCTCCTGAAGGTAAGACTGGCCAATCCGCTTGCAGATCTCCCTCCGTAACGGCTCCAACGCGCTGTTGTCCGCCTGTTTCTTCCTCTCCTTGTCCACCTGCTTCAAGAAAACGAGAATATGGTCTCTCCACCACTGGTTATACTTGTCGTCGTCGCGGATCTCGTACAACGGATGGTCCTCCGCCAACTCTACCTCCTCCTCATCCTCCTCATCCTCCTCCTCATCCTCACCTTCGGCTATATCCTTGCCAAAGTTGTCCACAATGTCCAACAAGTCGTCCACCGCCTCCAAGATCTCCAAATTCTCCTCGTTAAACAAGCTGTACTCCTCCAACTCGTCGGCCTTGGCCTCTGCACTTTCGTACACCGCCAACGCCTCGTCCAAAAGCGTGCTGAGCTTTGGAATGGCGCCGATTTTCGTCTCCACGTCCGTCTGCGCAACGTACTGTAACGGAATCCGATGGATAAGTAGCTTACTTTTGGCAAACAACAACTCGATCGACAGCGGGAACTTGTCCAATCCTAACTCAACGCGCTCCAACGCAGCCTCAAAGTACTCTTGCACCTTCTTCTTATCTTCAACATGGAAATTGGCAAGCTCCGCAAGCGCAAGTGCATAAATCGAGTGGAAATAGTCGGGCAACGCCAACTCCTTGTCGTTTGCAGAAGCACGCAAAAGCCGGTCGCATTCATGAATGATTCCATTGATCACCAACTCGTTTTCCTTCTCCGACTGGTTGTACGTGTTCCACAACGCCTTCAACTGCGCAAGCTCATCGTTGGCATCGGCCTCTTCGTTGAGCTCAACGGTGATCTCGTTGCTCGTAGCTTTTTCAACAGACTCCTCTGTCTTTTGTTTCTTAGCTTTGGCAGCCTTTCCTAATCCCAATGTTCTTTTAGCCATCCTGGTGGTAGTGCTGGTGGTTGGATTCTTTGTTCATCAGGCGATGGTCATCGCGTTATGTGCAGGGAAGATTATAACCGCAATAATGAAGTTAAACAGACACCAAAACGTAAGTCTATCACATTGATTAGTAGTTTAGGTGAAAGTAAGCTCCTTTTGATATTGAATGATACTTTCTTACCTTTTTATGAATTATAAATTAAAAAATCAGACTTTTGCATAATTTTATCTTTTTGTTTATTTGCAAACAAAACACACAAAAAACATACTGCTACTCATGATTGTTTATATCCTC
The DNA here is from genome assembly GCA_030558095.1 of Teunomyces funiuensis. Lineage (NCBI taxonomy): Eukaryota > Fungi > Ascomycota > Pichiomycetes > Serinales > Debaryomycetaceae > Teunomyces > Teunomyces funiuensis. The sequence goes on from JAJMRW010000010.1 coordinate 15,415, forward strand.
AAGTGACAGATGTCCAAATAGTCAAATACAACTAGCCGATTAGAAACAAAATTCACGGTGAAGAAGAAACGAACTGTATGCATAAACATACAGCCAGCTAAAAATATATGTGTGACTAACAATAATGCACCAATAAAATAAACCTGGTTGCAAATCAGACAAAAAATCTCAATTGGGAAACATCTTCATGCATTATGCACCAACATCCTAAAAGGGAAAGATCGCCAAAATCAAAGGCACGGAGCATGATCAAACCTCTGCTATCAAAAGCTTACTATATAAAGAGCCGATTGCCCACATATTTGGCAACCTTTTAAAGAATGGTGTCGTTAAAAACAAGAACAGCCTGTATACAAACATCCGGGGTTTGAATGTTTATCAATACTATATGCAAACCAGATAGAGACATTTCCACGTGACATTTGGTAATCTGAAAAATTACTATATAGATATGACAGGGTCGCTAGGCTATCCAGACCAACGATGCCAAACTTGTTAACGTCGGTAAAGTGCTCTGGCGAAACGCATTTGATCATTGGTTTTTCCGGTGTGGCGGTACCACGCATAAATTACATTCTTGAGGCAGGAGCCAGACCCATCGTGGTGACCCCAGAAATTCCACCCAGCGCACTTCCCGCATCACTCCTCACCCAAATCAACGAACAAAAAGTGACATGGCTTATACGAAGTATGGAAATAGACCACCTCAAGCCGTTGATGACGTCCATGGGCCGCGAAGAGGTCGACCGCGTTGTTGACCGCGTGTTTGTCACCTTACCCTCCGACCAATTGAGCTTGAAGCAGCAGATCTACGAGACATGCACGCGGCTCCGGATCCCCGTCAATGTGTCTGATTCGCCCGAGTTCTGCACATTCACCCTCTTGTCCACATACACCAACGGCGACTTCCAGTTGGGCGTCAGCACCGGCGGAAAAGGGTGCAAGCTCGCGGCCAAGATCAAGCGCGAGTTGGCGACGACGTTGCCGGGAAATATCGGGGAGATCTGCGACCGTATTGGCGAGTTGAGGCGCCGCATTCAGGAGGAGGACCGTGTTGAGTTGCAGGCGGTTGGCGAGCACGACGACGATGCCGTGACGACGAGCAGACTCAATCTGTTTATCGACGAATTTAACGTGACCAGCGAACAGCAGAAGCTGCAGAGAGCGCGGTGGCTCAGCCAGATTGTGGAGTACTTCCCGTTGCCGAAGTTGGGTGAGCTTGAGCTCGAAGACCTCAGCGACGCCTACCGGCAGCACAAAGGAGCCGAAGCGGACCAAAAAGCTTCAGGCAAGCGTGGAACGATCTCGTTGGTGGGTTCAGGCCCGGGATCGGTGTCGCTCTTGACTGTGGGAGCGCTAGAGGCGATCCACAGTGCCGATTTGGTGTTGGCCGACAAGCTTGTGCCGCAGCAGGTGTTGGACGTGATCCCCAAGCATGGAACGAGTGTGTTTATTGCAAGAAAGTTTCCTGGCAACGCTGAGCGGGCGCAGCAGGAGCTATTGGAGAAGGGGCTCGAGGCATTGCAGCGTGGAGAGCGCGTGGTGCGGTTGAAGCAGGGCGATCCATACATCTTTGGGCGTGGAGGAGAGGAGTACAACTTCTTTGCATCGCACGGCTATACTCCACGCGTTTTGCCCGGGCTTACGTCGGCACTTGCAGCACCAGTGTTGGCCAACATTCCTGCCACGCACCGCGATGTTGCTGACCAGGTGTTGATCTGTACCGGGACGGGCCGGCGAGGCGCCGTGCCGAACTTGCCGGAGTATGTTGCGAGCCGGACGACTGTGTTTTTGATGGCGCTCCACCGTGTGGCCGAGTTGGTGCCGATGTTGATTGAGACCAAGGGCTGGGACGCGGCGTTACCGGTGGCGATCATCGAGCGAGGCTCGTGTCCCGACCAGCGGGTGGTGCGGACGACGTTGGGACGCGTTGCGGAGGCGGTGGAGGCGTGTGGGTCGCGTCCGCCGGGGCTTTTGGTGGCGGGGCATGCGTGTGAGGTGATTGCAAAGCGAGGGAGTGAGTTGTGGACGGTGGAAGAGGGATGTGATGTGGGAGAGAAGTGATAGAGGTGAAAAAAATGATAGATGAAGGTGAAAAGGTGACAGAATAAGGTAAGTGGAATGAAGTGAAGAAAACTGATGAGAAACGATCAATTGATAGAGATAAGATCACGTGCGTGGTTCCAAAAAAAGTCAGGTGACCGTGAAGATTGAGAATGTTAGTACTGTGATAGTTGATAATTATAGTAATTAATACTCAATAATTATAGTGATGTTGGCAAGAGTTGATATTTGATTGAAGCAATTGACATTAATTGGTGAGTAATTAATAGTAATTGACAGGAATTGATAGTGATAACAATCCAATAACAAGGATCATTAGAGATTATCTGTTGGACATGCGCAATATTGTGTTATCTCTTATCTCTCATGTATACAACAATAAGTGAGGATGCTTAAAACAGTGGATGATTTTGAAAAAACAGGCGTTTATGGTCAATGAGTAATTGTTCTTAGTAGAAATTAATATTCTAATAGAAATAATTGATAGATATTTTATTTAGAGTAGAAATTAAGAGTAATAATTGAGGGTAAATTGATAGTCATAATTAAGAGTAATAATTGACAGTAATAATTAATAACAATAATTGATAGTAATTAACAGTAATAATCCATAGCTATACTTCTAATGCTTCTAATAGTCAAACTTCATAGTTAATGGACGCTTAGTAATAATACGATGGTGTAATTCCCGATGTGGACTAGCGATAGGCGCCACACTCGCGGCGCCCGCGCGCGCGCCTATATAAAGCCGCGATCTGCCGCTTCGCTCCACATGCTCACACGCTGCCGCCACCGCTTCTTCATGTCCAGCGCCACCACAAAGGGCCCCGAAGCCTTGCACAACCCGTACTTCTACAAGAAACCCGGCCAGAAGGACGTGTGGTCGCTCATCAACGAAACAGCGGCCGCGGCCCAGGCAGAATCGGGCACGCCCATCGTCAACTTGGGCCAGGGGTTCTTCTCGTACAACCCGCCCGACTTTGCCACGGGCGCCGTCAGCGAGGCGTTGGCCACGCCGCAGTTCAACCAGTACGCACACGCGCGCGGTAATCCCAACTTGTTGCGGGCGGTGGCCGACCACTACGCATCGTCGTTTGGCCGCCCCGTCGACGTTTCGGAGGTGCAGATCACCACCGGCGCCAACGAGGGCATTTTCTCGGTGTTGTTTGGCTTCTTGACGCCCGGGGACGAGGCCATTGTGTTTGAGCCCTTTTTCGACCAGTACGTGCCCAACATCGAGATGACGGGCGCAAAGGTCAAGTACGTCCAGTTGAAGTACCCCGACAAGTTCAACGCGCAAACGGTGACGGGAGCAGACTGGGAGATCGACTGGGCGGGGCTCGAGGCCGCCATCTCGCCCAGAACCAAGTTGATCATCATCAACACGCCCCACAACCCCATTGGCAAGGTGTTTTCCGAGGACGAGTTGGTGCGGTTGGGCAGACTAGTCATCGACAACAACCTCTTGCTTGTGAGTGACGAGGTCTACGACAACTTGTACTTTACGCAGAACTTCCCGCGGCCCGCCAACTTGGCCAGTTTGCCTGAGTTGAGAGAGCGAACCTTCACGGTGGGCTCCGCCGGCAAGTCGTTTGCTGCCACCGGGTGGAGAATCGGGTACGTGCATGCGCCAGCCAACCTCCTCCAGTACGTGACGGCCGCACACACGCGGATCTGCTTCGCCACGCCGTCGCCGTTGCAGCAGGCGGTGGCCCAGGGCTTTGTTGAGGCGCGCAAGAGGGACTACTTTGAGACCACGCGCCAGGACTACATCAACAAGTACAAGATCTTCACCAAGGTGTTTGACGACTTGGGGTTCCCGTACACCGTTGCTGAGGGCGGGTACTTTTTGTTGGTGAACTTGCTGAAGGTGAAGATTCCGCACGACTACGCGTACCCGGAGGCGATCGCCTCGTTGCCCGGCGACTTCAAGTTGGCGTACTGGTTGATCAAGGAGATAGGCGTGGTGGGCATCCCGCCCACGGAGTTCTTGTACCCCGGGCACCGTGTGGGGCACGGCTTGGAGAAGTGCTTACGGTTTGCGGTGTGCAAGGACGACGCTATTTTGGCCGATGCGGTGGCCCGCCTACAGAGGTTGCAGGAGTATGTATAGAGCTAAAGTGTACGACGCAAGCGCTTGAAACAGAATTGCATGGCACCAAAGTCGTCGGAGCCGTCCTCGATGTGCGTTTCGTCGGCGGTGTAGCCGTTTGTAGCGAGCAACAGCCAGAGCACGGCGCGCTCGTGCTCGAACGTCGGGCGGAGCGGGAGCTGCACGAGCACACGTGCGTGTTTTGCTGTGCTCAAGAACATGTTGATCATGTTGACGACCCACTGCGGGTGGCTGGGCGAGTAGATCGGGTCGCTGACGACGACGGTGTCGAAGGAGACGTTGCCAAAGGCCGCGACAAAGGCCGCGGGATCTGTCCAGTCGAGCTGGTGGACGCGTGTTGTCTGCAGGACGCGATTTAGCGCGACGTTTTGCGCGAGGTTCGGCACGATTTGCGGGAGGTCGGTGAGGGTCGTTTCGTGGCCGAGGAGAGCGCACACGATGCCCACCAAGCCTGTTCCGGCGCCCAACTCGAGCACAGAGCCTGTGAGGTACGCTGGGGTGTTGGCCAAGCGGGTGGCGAGCACGAGGGCCGATCCCCACGTCTTGAGACCGAGATTGTCGCTGGTTAGCGACGGTTCCTGGAGCCGGATGTGGTGGGCCAACGCAGGGATGGCGATGGTGCGGACGAGCGCGGGCTGCGCGGTGCGGCCGCAGTTCTCGCTGATGCGTAGCGACGTTTCGGCGCGCACGGCGTCGCGCTCGGCGGCAGCGAGCCACGCCAAGTCGGACGCCACGAGGCGCGTGAGGTACGCGTTGTACGCAGGCTGGCGGCGGAGCGCGCCGGCGAGCCGCGGGAGCGCAGCGAGGCTCGCGGTGCTAGCGAGACGGTGGCAGTGGCGCTGGAGCCACGGGACCGCGGCGCGCACGTCGCTGGGCGCGACATTTTTCGCGCTGAGCACGGCGGTGGCCTCGGGCAGCGGTGTCTGGTCGTCGCTGGAGAAGTTGTAGAGGTCGTTGGGGGCCAAAAGGCGTAGGATTGTGACGAGGACGGCAAAGGGAGGATGGAGCTGGAGAAGGGGGAGGTCAAGGATGTGGAGGGGCGTGTCGTCGTCCGGCGCAGCGTCTTCGAGCGAAGCGTCAGCGGGCGCTTCCGTCGTAAAGAGCCCTTTCGTAGCGAGCCCTTCAAAGTCAGGCACATTCACATTCACAATCACATGTTCATTTATCACTTCCGGTTCAGGATCGTGGGGAGTGTAGAGGGACAATGGATCAAAGTCCATGGTGATGAGTTGAAAAATGAGAAAAAGAAAAGAAAGATGAGAAGTAGAGAATAAGTGAATGTGGAAAAGATATGCATAAATGAGTTGGGATTAGAATGAAGGAAATGAACAGAAAGGAAAGATGAGGTTTAAGAGAATGAATCAAGTAGTAAGGAAGATGAAATGAAAGATAAAGAAGAGAAATGAGTAATTGTAGACACAAAGGAGTGAGTAGAAGAATAATTGCACAAGAATATTAAAGAAGAATAAAGAAGATATTAAAGAAGATTACTTGAGTAGGATTAATAAAGAAGAAAGTTTAATTGAGCAGGATTAATCAGAAAATTAATTGGAGAACAAGAAAGTAACTGAGAAAAACTAGAGAGAAAACAAAGACAGCACGAAATAAACACAAAAAAGAACAAGATGAAGATTCTTTTGGTTTGTTTATTCACTTGATGTCATTTCTACTTCACTACTTGAGGTCTGTCATCTCTATTCGTATTTCGTATGTACTATCATTGTTTCTCGTAGTAGAACAACCGCAAAGCAGGGGTTTCTGTGTGGTTGTTTCTGTTGATTGTGATGTTCTAAAATCCTACTTGAACAAACCACTCGCTATGTTCGTGGTTTATTCGTTTAGAAATCAGTCACTCTCCCATTAAACGACCAATCGCCGTGGCGCAACGGATCCTGCTTGGGCCCGCCTCTCTCGCCCGTTTTGGGGTTGACATCACCCTCAAACTCGGCAATCAACTTCACTTGCTGGAACCCACCGATATCTGTCTTCAGAACAACCGGAGTTGACGGAGTTGTGCCCGTTTGTGCCAACTGGTCATTGTACTCGTCAATCGCGGCCTGCGACCGTGCGAGCTTCTGGAGCCGCTCGAACTCTTCCTGTTGCTCTTTGGGTAACCGTGGAGGACCTGAAGTGAACTCACCCAACTTCGAATACCGTCTCACAAGCTGCAAAACACCGCGTGTACTTCTCAACATAGTTGTTAGAAAGTTGCGGTTATCAGATCGGAAAAGGTTCAAATTAGATTTATACCATTATATACAGGATATATGATGTTGTATACAGAACAAATGTTGCAACTACAGACTCAGTTAAAGCAATTATCTAATATGTATTGTATCTAGATGTCTTATTATAATACAAATATATAATCAGGCCCATTTTCCCAAGAGTGCCATCAAACCAGCACCCACACACATAACAAAGTATGCAGCCAACATCTTCTTGAAGCTCTTTTCTCCCTTGAACTCGTTGGAGAACAAGAACTCGTGGGCCATCAACTCGACAATACCGGTGTAAAGCAAGATTCCTGCCGAGATGGAGTCAAACACACCGTTGGTGATGAGTGCAGTTCTTGATTCTGGTGGGTATGTCTGTCTGACACCAAGACCAATGGCAATGGCGATGGGCGTACACAAGGCGTAGGCAAGAGCCAACATCCACGGAGTGAGTCTGAACTTGTGGCGGGGCCATGGGGTGGTGGCGATTCTGGTGCCCAAACCCAAGCCCTCAAACATCTGGTGGAACACCACGACAATGTACAATGTTTTGAACTCGTCACCGGCAACAGCCAAGGACAAACCAACGAAAACCGAGTGGAAAATGACCCCAAACTCCAACACAAACACATTCATCAACTGGCCATAGTACTGTTCCTTGTCAAAGTCGTTAACGGGTGTGTTGACGGCTTCTGGGTCCTGGTGCTCGTGGGCATGGCTAAAGTGCGAGGGATAAGGGTCCACTGTCTGAGAGGCAGGCTGTTCGGTTTCCAGAACATCATCAGAATCAGCCTTGCTTGCTTTCTTGACGTACAACGACTCGTCACCAAAGTGGGAGTGCGAATGGCCGTCTTCCTTCGAGGCAATCTTGTTTTCGACTGCACGGTACGCCACCAACTCGCCAAAGAACATGATAAAGAGCGTGATCAACGTCAAGCCGAACGCCATGGGGTACTGTTCAAACACACCCCCAAGACACTCGTTGGTGAGGGCCTCGTTGGCGGGCTGCAACAAGTGGATGAAGGCCGTGGCCACAATGACACCACTGCCAAAGAACTTGGCGATGAAGAAGCAGACGGGCGGAAGTCTGATGTAGGAGTATCTAGACGAAAGGAGGGGAAAGAAGGCCCCCAATGCGGATGTGACCAACACAACAAACACGGCCGAGATACGGGCGCCCATCATTTCATTGTTGTAGTCGTTTCCTGTTTCACAGACATGTTCGTGGACATCGGCGTCGTCGGTGTGAGCGCCGTGTCTCCTAATGAGGAAGGCGAGTGTTTGATCGATCATGGCTTAAGGTTTAGAGTTTCTAAGCCACGGAAAGTTGGTTTTATAGTGGTGCAAATTTTCCACCATCTTTGCCATGGTGATCTTTTTCACCCTGGTGGTCGTAATTTTTCACCCTGGTGGTTGGCACCTTGGTGGTTTGTGCGAAAAATAGATTTTCAGCGCCGAGTCGCACGGCTGGCGTGCGGCTGGCGCGCGCGGCCCTCGCTACGAGCGGCAAAATCTCGCTACGCGCGGCAAAGTTTCGCTGCGGCTCTCGCTACAACGTCTTGGCGAGCTCTTCTGGGTCCATGGAGCCAAACGGCGAAAAGTCGAGGTCGTGAAAGCCGTAGCGTTTTTCCACCGTCACCACATAGAATGACTCATCAAACAGATAGTACCAGCCACCAAACATGGCCACGTTGTGGGCACGGTACCATTCGATGTAGTCGATCCACATGTTGCGGTTTTCAAACGCATAGAACCGCGCGATGCAGCAGTAGCACGCATACACGTACAACAACCGGAGCGCATGGAAGTCTCGCTGGTAAAACATGGTGCACAACTGCGGAGGAACCAACGCCACCCACTTGACAATGTCTATGGGATGGTTGATGGCAAGCACCAGGGAGATGAGCCGCTGGAACCAGCCGATTCCGGCCTGCAAATGCTCGCATCCCGGCGGGTTGGCGTCCAACACTTCTCTGCCAAGACGCTGCACCACCGGATACAGACACAACTCGAGCGGAACCGGCGTCATATCGAGGTTGCGTCGTATGGAGGCTGCAAAAAGGCCCCGGAAGTTGGTGTGCGAGAGAATGGGCCACGAATTCTTGATGGTTTCACGGATTCCACGGGCCATGGCGATGAAATCGGTCTCTGACGGCTCAAAACTGATGAGGTCCACCAACTTGTGCGGGTGGATGCCCAAAAAGCCGTACATGATGGTGGAAGAGATGGCGAGTTCTGCCGCCACCGCGGCGTTGTCCATCGCCGGCACCTTTGCGCGTGTAGCGGTGATTGTATCCATGAAATACAGCGTAGTAGCAGCAAATAGGTCGTGTGGGTTGTGTAAGTTGATGATCTGGGACTCAGGACTGGTGGTGGTGGTGGTGGTGGTGGCCATGATGGCGTCCTGGTGCTGGAGTTCCGGCAAGTTGCAGAGCTCGAGCAAGCCCATCGCCGCAAACGAATAGATGCTGTTGCGGACCAACGCGCTCTCCATTGCCACCTGAGGCACCTGGCGTGTCCACGTATGGTGGGACTCTCTGTCTGTGTCCTGAGAAAAGAGCGGGATGCCGTTGACGCTGAAGAAGTTGAGGAGCCGGAGCTCAAAGCGCGAGACGTGGAGCATGGACGTAGGCGCGTTCAAGCTGCCTATGATGCTGAGAAAAGTCGTTTCAGACCCTCTGCTGGGCCGGCAGAACGAATCGATCTTGTTGTTGGGGGAGTCTTCGTTCTCGGGCGTGAGGTGGGCGTAGATACACTGCCGGTTGGTATGGGTACAGTATTCGCATCGGGGGAGCGCCTCGTCACACTGCGGTTAGTAAGTGGTGGTGGTGTGGTGGTGGTGGTGGTGGTGGCAGATACGTACCTTTATCTTGAGCTTCTTGCAGCTCACACAGCCTTTACGAGACCGTTTGACAGGCATGGTGGGTTGCGGTGGCGAGCAATGATGCGCGTGATAATGATCGAAAATAGGCGGGGAGATAGTGAGGGAGAATTACTGAGAACTATGAGAATTAGAGAGCTAAGCAGAATAGAGATACAGAGAGAATTAGTATTGAAATTAGAGAGAATCTATGAGAATTAGAGAATTAGAGAGAATTATAGAGAGAGAACTAAGACTAAGAGAAGTAGATGAAGTAGAGAGTAGTGCGATAATAACAGAACTGAGAATATGTCAAAATTAGCGAGAATATTAGTACAATGCTGATAAAAAGTAACGAGAATAAAAGAAACAACGGGAATAACGAATCAGTTGGCTGGAATTACCAAACTTTTAAAGTCTTTGATTTCTGAAAACACTGAAGCTTAAAATTACACAGAACCTGACACAGAGAAGATTGATATCTACAAGAACCACTACAATCACTAGAGATTCTACGATTAGTGAGAATGATAAAGCACTGAAAAATAACCAACTCAAAATACTAAAACCACCAAACCACCACAAATTCAACCAATAACACTGTTGGTACTCCCTGTTGGTATGTTACTGTTGATTACTCCCTGCTGATTATCTCACTGTTGTTTGGAATCTTGAGAAAACCACTCGCTTTGCTCGTGGTTTTCTCTCGCTTTGCTGGTGGTTTTCAAGGTCGTGCCGCCACCACTCTCACCAAGCTACAAATTCCCACCACCACCACGCCTCCACTCACCAACTACACATCCAACATGAGCGGACAGCCAATTGGTAAGTAAAAGTGCCAAACATCAACACCACGCCACACACATTAGCGTGCTGCGTCTGATGGTCGCTATTGCCACCCACAACACTAACACCTCGCAGTACTCGACCAAGGGACGGGTTTCGTCAAGATCGGCAGAGCCGGCACAAACTTCCCCGACCACACGTTTCCGTCGATCGTGGGAAGACCCATTTTGCGGGCCGAAGAACGCAGCGTGTTGTTGCCGCCCGACGTGGAGATCAAGGACATCATGTGCGGGACGGAGGCCAGCGACGTCCGGTCGTTGCTCCAGATCAGCTACCCGATGGAAAACGGGGTGATCAGGAACTGGGAGGACATGGAACACTTGTGGGACTATGCGTTTTACGAAAGAATGAAGATCCCAACGCAGGGCGAGAAGATCTTGTTGACAGAGCCCCCCAAGAACCCGTTGAAGAATAGAGAGACCATGTGCGACGTCATGTTTGAAAAGTACCAGTTTGGCGGGGTCTACGTGGCCATCCAGGCGGTGTTGGCGTTGTACGCCCAGGGATTGAGTTCTGGTGTCGTTGTCGACTCCGGGGACGGAGTCACGCACATTGTGCCCGTGTACGAGTCGGTGGTGTTGAACCACTTGACGCAGAGATTGGACGTTGCAGGCAGAGACGTCACCAGACACTTGATAAACTTGTTGTTGCGCCGTGGCTACGCCTTCAACAGAACAGCAGATTTTGAGACCGTCCGCCAGATCAAGGAAAAGCTCTGCTACGTCTCGTACGACTTGGACTTGGACGACAAGTTGGCGCGCGAAACCACCACGTTGGTTGAGTCCTACGAGTTGCCCGATGGAAGAGTCATAAAGGTGGGTTCCGAACGGTACCAGGCCCCCGAGTGCTTGTTCCAGCCGCACCTTGTCGACAACGAAAGCCCTGGTGTGGGAGAAACGTTGTTCAACACGATCCAAAGTGCCGATGTCGACGTCAGATCGTCCTTGTTCAAGGCCATTGTGTTGTCTGGGGGCTCCTCCATGTACCCAGGCTTGCCGTCGAGATTGGAAAAGGAATTGAAGCAGTTGTGGTTGACCAAGGTGTTGCACGGCGACCCTACGAGATTGGACAAGTTCAAGGTCCGCATCGAAGACCCTCCAAGAAGAAGACACATGGTGTTCATTGGTGGTGCTGTTTTGGCCAACATCATGGCCGACAAGGACCACATGTGGATCAGCAAACAGGAATGGGAAGAACAGGGCGCCAGGGCATTGGCCAAGTTGGGGCCCCGTTAAGTTGAAATCTACACAGCAAACAGGTTGTTCTAGTATAAAAACAGGTTGTTCTATTGTACTTTATGATAAATGCTTGTTATTCTCATCCGTAGTTGAGGTTCTGGATCTGCAAAAGCACAGAGTCCACCAACGCATCGTAGACATCCGTTGTCATGGGACCTTCGCCATTGACACGCTTGTTGTACCCGTAGTTGACTGCCAGATGGACCAAGTCGCGCACAAAGTTTTCACTGACAATTTTGGGCTTCAAAAAGTCGCTGTTCAAACACTGCTGCACCGTCCACCGGTCGTTGGGGTTGCGCGCAAGACACTTGGTCATAAACTCAATGGCACTGGCAGGCACCGGCACGTTGCCCATGGCCTTGCTGGGGAAACTGATCTTGACCTGCGGGTTCATGATGGCCATGATGCGCTGGTTGCCCGAGTATCCGCCGTACGGAGGCTTGCCGTATATCATCTGGTACACGATGCAGCCACACGACCACACATCCGACGGCTTGCCGACTTTCCAGGTGTTTTTCATCTGTTGCTGCTGCGATGTGAGGCCCTGGTTGATCTCAATCAATGCCTCGGGTGCCATATAGTTGGGAGTTCCTATCTGCGACTCACGATAGATATTGGACGTGTGGTCTGGAACCGCGTTGGCAATTCCAAAGTCAATAATCTTCAACATTCCTCGCACAAAGAGGAAATTGGCAGGCTTCAAGTCGCTATGCACAATCTCGGCTGCATGCACCGCTTCAACACACCGCAAGATCTCAATCAGATGATACTTGACAAAGTTGAGGTCCATCGCATTCTTTGTATTGAGCTTGTTCTGGAAGACATGGGCAAGATCAATATCGCCGCATTCCATGACCAAGTAGATCGAGCCCTCGCCAATCGCATGGTCAACAAGCTTGACTACGCGCTCCGCATGCTTCAAATGGAGCAACAAGTCGATTTCGCCTTTGAATCCCTTGACACACGACTCGTCAAACTGATCAAATGTCACTTTCTTGATGGCATAGAGACGATTGTTGCTGTATGCCTTAACCTTGTACACTTTGGACGACCCGCCTCTTCCTAGCAATTCGAGTTTTTCGTACTGGTTCCCGTTGATCACAATCATTTTCTTTTTATGTTCTTCCGGTGCAACAATGGGTTGTTGCGGAGGTGCGCTGGTCTGGGGAGCCAGTGCCACTGGAGAAGGAGGCAGAAGCGTGGGTGGAGGCGGTGCTGGACGTTTGTGAGTCAAAGGCTGCTCTTCCTTATATGCATGTGGCGTTCTGGGCATCTTGGGCTTCCGGAAACTTTCAGGTTCATAGTTGAAGTTGGATATCGGGACGTTGTTCAACGGAATTCTTTCTCGTTGTGATGCAAGTTCTTTACGGCCCAGGTCGTAGTTTTCTTTATCGTCCATATTGGCCAGTTTAAAGCGGGACTGGTTAATATGGATCTGTTCGTCGATGCGTCTGCGGAGCTCTTCTTCCTTTTCCTTGGAATAAAGGTCAGCCTCTTCGGGCTTGATCTTCTCCAATGATTTTCTAAGCACAGACGCATCGTTGTGAAAGGTATTTATGGGAGTATGTGGACTGGGTTCGTTATTGGATGGAGGTGTAAGCTTTTCGAGAGAAAAGACCGGCGGAGGCTCATTACTCGACTCAATGTTCTCATGGTCACTGATGCGTGATGCTCGTTTCGGAGGGCCCAACATCTTCCCAAAGCGGCGCGTGCCTCTGATTCGTTTTATGGTGTGGACGCGTGATGCTGAGTTGGAGCCACTGGTGCTGGCAGGCGTGATTTGGGGCGGCGTCTCGTCCATCAAGTCGTCCTCCGATGCCGAATGTAGACTGTGGTTATAGGAATGCGATGTGTTGGACGTGGTATTGGCGATGCTATTATTATTGTTGAGGTTGTTGTTGCCGTTTCCCGCACTGAAATGGACACTGAGCTTGTTCTTCAAGGTGGTGTTTCTCTCTGGAAAGTCAATCTCGTAGATGCCGGTGACATTATGCATTTTCTTGGTAGTGTCGTTGAGGAGCGCTATGCTGTACGAGCTCAACGCTGGGGGGAGGAAGGTGTTGTCGTCGTCGTGGGAAAACTGTCGTTTGGCACCCATTCCGGGCGAGGAGACATGTTTGTATGACATTTCATATACTGAGAGATGGGGGTGGTTCTGGTGGTAGTGGAGACAGACGCGTGGGACGTAATGCAGGGATGGTAAGTGATGATGTTGTGTTTACCAGCGCGTTGTATATGAGATTTGTTTGTAAACAAAAATAGTCCTGCATACAATGCAGTAAATTTTGATAAAAAAATGTGCTCCACGGCAGGTTCGAACTGTCGACCTTCAGATAACACACAACCGATGATTATGAGACTGACGCTCTGCCAACTGAGCTAGTGAAGCACTTTCTGTAAATAGAGTTTGGGAGATGTTAAACCAGGATGTATACTGAAAATAGCTCTACACAACAAATGGATGAGTAGACACAGGAAGGAAATAGGAGAGACAAGAATGAATAGAAGGAAGGTTTAGAACAATAAAACAGAAAAATTGTGTGGAATAGGTTATAGGCAGGCTTTTAATATAGGGGTAATTCAAGGTTTGCCGCAAATCCTGCATCCAGTTCTCCAATCAAGTTATCATAAATACCGAGATCCCGAAACCCCGAGACCCTGAACCCTGAATCAGAAACCCCGAACTCCGGACCTTTCAAAACTCTGAAAACACTGAAAGACACTGAAAAACACTGAAACACTGAAACACTGAAAACCTTTGATAATCGTGAAAACTCTGAAAAACTCTAAAAACTCTAAAAACTCTAAACTGAAAAATTGATAGCCGCGAAAACTCCGAACGTGAAAGATAACTGTCACACGATACCCCACTTCTTTCAAAAACACTTCACTATTCTTTATTCACCATGATAGAAACACCCTCCTTCTTAGAGAACTACTACATCTGCAGAAACGTGTGGGGCACGTACTCCAACTTCAACATCACCGGACGCTACAACGAGCCTGTGTCACATGCTGCGCTCACACATGCGCTCCGCAACATTGTGCTCAAACACCCGCCGCTTGCCCTCAACTTCTTCCGTGTTGCTGGCGACGCAGCTGCTGCCCCCGACGGACGCCACTTTGCCAAAAAACTCGTTTCCAGCATCGCTGCGAGCGACGTCATCGCGTACGTTGAGTTGGATGCGCCGTTTGATGCCCAGTACGCAGCGCAGTTGAACGAATGGCGCTTGCCCATGGACGTAGACCGTGCGCTCTGGACGGTGGTGGTGGCCACGTACAAAGAAACGCAGTACATCTCGTACGTGACCGACCACTCGATGGTCGACGGCAACTGCGGTGTCAACTTCCACCGCGAGCTCGCCCAGCAACTCGCAGAACTACACCCCCAGCCCGCCGCGTTGGACGTTATATTCGACTATACAGATCACGCTGCGTTGCCTCCCGTGCCTCCCACCTTCGACACCCTCAGCAGCTTGACAAAAGTGCCGGTGTGGGCCTGCATCGCCCGGGCTTTCCAGATGTACGTCTTGCCGCGGTGGTTCGTCAACTTGCTCGCACGCTGGACCAACCCGGGCTTCCCAGACCTCAACAAGAACCCGCTTTTTGCGTACAAAGTCCGCCAGCGTGGCGAAAAGGCCGACTTTGACATCGTCCACATCGCTCCAGACGATATGGCAGCCGTCATTGCCTTCTTGCGGACGCAGCAGTGGACACTCACGCCGTTTTTATCGGCGTTGGCCCTCCAGACGCTCCAGAAAACCGTGTTTCCGTGTGTGTCCAGCACCAAGTACTCGTCTTCGGTCGGCATTGCCGTCAACGGCAGACGGTTCCTTCCTGGCCACAACTTGGACTTCAACTACTGCGTTTGCGAAGTGACAGTCACGCTCCCACCGTTTGAAAACACATCCCTTGGTGCCTTGGCGGGGCCCATCGATATCTTGGCCAAGGGCTTGGGCGAGTCCAACATCAAACGTGAATTCCGCAACATGGGCATGCTTCGGTACATCAATGCGTTCAAAATCCTCGACTTTAGGCTGAAATCGCCCGTCCGCGGAACGCTCGAGATGTCCAATCTCGGCAACAACGTCATCAGAGCCAAGCACATCGAGGTGGAGGAGCTCTGGTTCAGCCAGGACCTCGGTTTGAACGGCCACATCGGCCTCTCGACCATCAGCACACCAAAGGGCGGCCTCAACATCACCATCAACTACTCTGAGCATTTGCTGGAGGTACGCAATCCACAGACAAAGGAGCGGGCGGTGGACGAGTTCTCGCGCCTGTTGGCCGCAAGCTTGACGCAGTTTGCTAGAAACCACCTGTCATGCTTCTGATTTTGTCGACTTCTTCCTGCAATGCCTTCAAATCGTCTAGTATATTGGCCGTGCTATCGTTTTTGGTCCCGTTTGAGTACGGGCTGTAGTTGTAGCTGTCACTGTAGGGATTGTTGGAGACTTTGGGAGGTAGCGGTGGCACTGCACTGCTGGAAGACGTTGCTCTTCTTCGCGATGGTGGCACGGGTGGCGGTCCTCTTCCGGAAGGACTCATGAGTGGAGACCGTGCGGGCACCGGCGGAGGTTCCATCGTGTCTCCAGCCCCAGGAACAGGCGACGCATACGCCAACGGCGAAGAAACAGGCGTGGGCGACGAAAGTGACTTGACACGCCGTGTAGTGGGCACGGGGGGCGCCGGAAGATGCTTTGGTTCGGGCGAATCGCGCACACGGGCGTTCTGGAGCGTATTGGACAACGTGTTGCCGGTCATTTGGCTGGTAAACGACTGTAGCGAGATCTTGGGGACGCCCGGGCCCTGCTGGACGTCCGGGGTGTAGATTTCTGCCGGTGCAGAGCTCATGGGTGAAATATTGTTCCTTGTGCGGTAATACTCGGCCATTTGGGCGGGCCCGGTCATGTTTGGCTTCAACAACTCCGGTTCCGGCGACGGACTGAAGGTCTGGCTTGCTGTCCAGTTGTTGGGGCCCAAATGTCGCAAGTCTTCGGCCGAATGGCCATCGTGGAAGTGGATGCTGGCCGGAACACCGTCGATGGACGCCGCGTCGACCGAGTTGAGGTTCTGGAAATGGTTAATCTCCGACGCCATGTCACGGAGAAGCGTCTTTTCCTCTTCGTCCTGCAGCAGCAGGTGCTGCTGTTGCTTCAACTTCAAGAGCTGGTCCATTGGAAGCGAGTAGTCCAACTGCTGGGGCAGCGCTGGGCGCATGGGCGAGCTCACGTACGAGCCGTCGTGGATGTCAGTGACGACCTGGTCGCTGAACTTGACTGACTTGAGCTTTTTTGACCTGCGTTCCTCGGGCCGCTCTCCCGTGAGCATGAACTGGGTGAAACTGTCTATATCAAGTGGTTTTGCCAGATCGGGCTCCGGAACAATGGGATCATTGGGAATGTCCTCGTCGTTCTGGCGTTTTTTGGAGAGAATGGACGGCGGGGTCGGCACGGGCGCCTGGATACGGATCAAGTGCCGGCTCGGGGCCTGGCCCTGGAGCGTGTGGCTGATGAGACGGAGAAGCGCAAAGAACTCGCCGATGTTGATGGAGTGCAAGATATTGTGGAAGATGCGCTGGATGGCTTCCTTGAAGGGCGCCGGGATCTTGAAGTTGTTGAGGAACGTGAACACGTCGGCCATGGTGATGGTCCTGCTGTTTGTGCGGGCGAGAATGTCGCTGTACCAGCGCATGTACGTCTTGGATTCCTGGAGGGTGAGGTCCTGGGCGGTTAGGGAAAGCGGAATGCTCGATGGAGCGTCTGTGTCGGGGGCGGTGATGGTGTAGCGGCGTGCTGCCGGCAGTGCGTCGTTCAAGCTGTCGAGACTGTTGTTTGTGGTGGCGGCGTGGGAGTGTGGGGCCCCAAACGAGACCAGGGGTGCTGCGGAGGCGGCGGGATCGAACGACGGGCCATTGTTATTGGCGAAAGCGAGCCAGTCAAAGGACCCGTTCATGGGCGGTGGTGGTGCAGTGAGCGGCGGTCACGAAAGGAAGAAAGGGGAAAGAGCAGAACAGGATGCTGGCTCAGGATTAGGGAGTGGAAGTAAAGCAATGGTGGTAGTGGAGGAAGAGTGGAAGTAAAGCAATGGTGGCAGTGGTGGAAGAGTGGAAGTAGTGGATGTGGCTTCGCGCTTGTTGATCGGTTGATTGATCGCTGCGTGCACGACCTCACCACCATGTTCAGCCTCAAGAAGAAGAAAACGCAGCAAAAAGCACCGGTACGAGCCCCTGCAGAGCCAGAATCGTCTGATGAAGACACGTTTGAGCAGTTTATGACCGCAAAACGGCGCAAAATCGAGCTCCAGCTGCAAAACGTCGACGTCTCATTGGACGAGACCGACCCGGTAGACGAGCCAAAACCCACGCAGCGGCCGTCGCAGTCAAAGTACTTGAGTCTGTTGCTTGAAACAAAGGAGAGGAGAAGGAAGGAACAGTCTGCTTATAAGAAAACGGCGTTGGACCGCCACATCGCATCCACAAACGCCATTCTGTTTGAATCAGAAGCCTACAAGAAGACAAAAGAAGAAGAGGAAGGAGATGATGAAGATGAAGAAGAAGAAGAAGGAAAGCTGTTTTATTCTCACTTGTTGCTGCAACGATTGGGAGAACCAAGTGCCAAAAGAATTGAAAGTAAGCTAAAAACCAAAAACATCAACACCATCATCAACAACAACAACAACAACAACAACAACATCATCATCAACAACAACATCAACAACAACATCAACACCAAACCCTCACCCTCAACCTCACCCTCCCCTACCACCTCCAGATTGACCAAACTCATCAAAAGTAAAGTCACGCCCGCAGACATCGCCAACTACAAGCACCGATACTGGCAAAGACAATCGTAGCACATTACTATTAAAATACAAACAAATTAGTGCATGGCTTCCTGTAAAGCCACAGTGTCGATGATTTGTCTGTGGTGGTTATCGCCAGTTGCAGCAGGACTGACGTGGCCTGCCCATTCCAGGTCTTCTTCCAAGTTGCTGGTTCTGGCCTTTTCCGTTTCGTAGCCAATGTTGGAGCCCGCCATCTTCTCGACTTCCTGGGCCGAAGGCATGAAAATGACCCTTGATCCTGACGATTTGGCCATGTTCTGGAGCGCATCCAAGTATCTGATCTGCATGGCAGGCTTGGAGGCCAAGATATCGGCAGCTTTTCTCATCAACTTGGCCGATTCAACCTCTGCTTTGGCATTGATGATCTTACCTTCACCGATTCTCTTTGCTTCTGCGGCCATGGAGAGCGAAGACTGGACCTTGTCAGGCAAAGTCAAGTCCTTGATGAGGATGGACTCGATGTTGACCCCCCAGTCGTACGCTGTTTTGGCGATGATCTGCTCGATGGCAACAGCAATCTCCTCCCTCTTCTCCACCACATCCTGCAACACACGGTTCCCAATGACGTCTCTGAGGGTCGTTTGGGTTCTTTCCATGATGGCATCGTGGATGTTGGAGATGGAATAGATGGCCTTCTGCGGGTCAATGATGTTATAGTACACCACGGACGTGATGACGACACTGACGTTGTCTCTGGTGAAGCACTTCTGGGCAGGCAACTCGCGGATGTTGATCTTGACCGAAACACGCGTCAACTTCTCGGACCAGGTGTTGACGTACGACAAGCCGGGCTCGACCGTTCTCGACAAGGCACCAAACGTTTGCACCAAGCCGACTTCACCCTGCTCGACTTCCTGGTACGGATTGGAGCACAAGCAGCAGAAAATCCCACACGAGCCAAAGAGCGAGCCCATGGTGGCCTTGAACTTCTGGTAGCCGTTGAACGGCGGTGTGGGGTACGTGCGGGCAAAGTCCTTGAGGACCATTTCGGGCTTGGTGTGTTTGGGCTCGGACCTGATGGCAGCCTTGTAGGATTCGGGCTCGAATGAGTTGGCAGAGGTGGATTCTTCCATTGTTGTGTGGGGAGATAGGTGTGCAGATCGTGGGGAAATGCTCGCTATTTATAGTGCGAAATCCCTCATGCGCAAATAATGATCGTGACGCGCAGATAACGGGCTCAGCCCTTTGCGGATCGAATGACTCTAATTAAACAAGAGAAGGGGGAGAACAAACATGATTGGCTGATAGGGCCGAACAATAGCACGATCTCCATGCATTGTGTTGCCAACGGTGTTGTGTGCGTGCTGCTATTGGTTGCTTGTTTGCCGAGAAGGCCAAGAACGGCGGAACAGCTTTTCTAAGCAGGGCTAAAAATACGAAAAATACCGAGTGCGAAATTGAAAAATCAACGCACTGTGACATCACCGCTACACTCCATAAACATGAATCATCATCATAACATCGTAACTACATTATATACAGCAGTACCAAGAGTGTTCCGGCCAGAAAGGCAGGTACCCAGCACCGACAGCACCATGAGCACCCCAAACGGAGCACTCGTAGCCCTGCTCTATGCCCCGGATATCCGAGAAATAGTTATTATCCAATGTAGCGATGTCAATCCTTGTTCAAAATCTGGTCAGCAAAGTTGGGCAACACAAACGATGCCTCGTGGATCTTGGCATTGTAGTACTTCAAGTTCTTGCTGACGTATTCGTCGGACCAGTCGAATCTGACGGGCTTCTTGACGTTGGCGTGCGGGTCCTTCGAACACACCATGAACCCAATGTTTCCGCTAGGATAGGTAGGAATCAAGGTGTAGGCGTACTCGGCAACAGGGAAAATCGACTTGCAGTCCTTCTTCAACTTGCTGATGATAGGCATGTGCAAAAAGATGTTTTCGGCCTGGGTGGTGATGACACCCTTTTCGGTCAAGGCATCGTTCAACAACTGGAAGTAAGGGGTCTGGAAAAGCGATTCGGCAGGACCTTCAGGGTCAGAAGAGTCGGTGATGATGACATCGAACTGGTTCTTGTACTCGGCCAAGAACTTGAACCCGTCACCAATATGGATCTTGACTCTGGGGTCGTTGTAGCCCTTGGACAACTCAGGCAAGTACTCCTTCGAGACCTTGATGACGGTCTCGTCAATGTCACACAACCAGGCTTCTTCAATGGAGTTGTGCTTCAAGATCTCTCTCAAAACACCACCGTCTCCACCACCAATAACCAAGGCTCTCTTGGGGTTGGGGTGCGAGTTCAAGGCCAAGTGGGTGATCATTTCCTGGTAACTGAACTCGTCACGTTCGGTGACTTGGATACAGTTGTCCAACACCAAAACGTTGCCGTAGTCGGTCGACTTGAACACCAAAACGTCCTGGTACTTGGACTTTTCAACGTGCAAGATCTTTTCGACTCTCAACGACATGGCCTGGCCGGGCCACATGGTGTTGGAGATTTCGGCAAACCAGCCGTCCTTGATTGAAGGGTGACTCAACTCGGTAGACATAATATTCGCGAGAAAGAAAGGTGGAGAAAATTTCGGCCGAAATAGGGCGGCCGTTGAGGTATTTATACACCGTTGGATCTGAAATTTTTTTTCACTTTTGCTAAATTTATCGCACGTTGACGGACCTGCACAATGCAGTCCGAAAAAAAAAGATTAGGACTTTTCATCCCAATTAGGCAGTTAAAAACGGAACCCGCTCCAGGGTCCTCATGATTGGCCACGCCAAGTTCTACAAGGTTTATGGTTAACATGATGTCATTATTAGGCCTAAAAGTGGAACTCAGACACCGCATCGTCGTAATCATGGCTGTGTCTGTCGTGGATGGGGTATGGCGGGGTCAGTGACGGTGGAGGGCGCCGCGTGGGCGGACGTTTATCTGTCGCATAAGCCTCAAAATGCCAGTTGTCGTTATCGGACGGCGGGTCGGTTCGGTTGTCGTACGAATCGTACTGGTCGTAGTCAATGGATTTGTCGTACTCTTCTTCGTTGTCCGAAACAGGCAAGGTCTGCTGCGCTGTGATGATGGCCCGCACTTTCTTGGGCAACCTGTCGGGTCTGTAGAACCGCAAGTCGGCCCGACACACAATGTAAAGCACGTTGATAATAACCTCAAACACCCCCCAGCAGATGTACATGGCTATTGGTTTGGCAATGGGGTTCTCGTGCCACTTTTCCTGGGAAAGAAATGCTGCAATGGACCGGCAGAGCGCACCGACAAAGATGAGCACCGACGATATGATAATAAGACCGTACGACATGTTGTGTTTGAGGGTCCCTCTCTGGTTGGTCAAGCCCTCCACCATGTTGTAGTGGTGGTGGGTGGCTGCTATGACACGCGTGGCGTGTCTGTGGTTACTGGTTCTCTTCATAAACGTTTCTCCTGCTTCCTGCGCAGCACCACGCCTAATGAAATAAAATGGACTAAAAGACTCGATCCACCATGGCTGGAAAGTGTACAAGCTTTCATCCTTTTTCGTGGGCGACCAGTACGACAATCCGATCAAAATAATACAGGTCAATGCATATCCCAACACGGCAACGGTGGTCATTTTGACCACGTCCTGGTACTTGATATAATTGGCGGACTTCAAGAACCATAAATAGGGCACAAACGAGGAAAAAATCGTCACTCCAATAAGAACAAGAACAAACGAGTACAGAGTCAACATGAAGCCCCAAAAGAGCTTTCTCGAACCACCCACAGGATGTCTCCATGTGAAAAGCCGCTGTGTCAACACCAAATTCACCGAAACAAGGACGATGGCCGGTAAAATCAAAAAAAATTCGCTCGTCAACCCGACACCAACCAAGGTCCCGTTATTGCCCCACGCGGCACGGAGCGCAAACCCGACAATTCTCATGAGACAGTACACAATCCACGCTATCGAGAGGTAGAAATAGTGGCCTCGTGACTGGTTCACGATAAAAATGATAGTATGGAAGCAGCATATAATGGCAAAGCACGCGGCAAACACAATCGACGGAGCAATGTCGGAGGAATCGGGGTAATTGCCAAAAATCGTGTTTTGGCGCAGAAACATATACACCACAACCACGTCGGGAACGTTAGGACCGGCCAAGTTGTGGTAGAAATCAACGAGATGCGCTACTCCCGTCCCTGCATCGGCACCATTTTCAATGGCCATGAAGAAGTCCACGATCCCCAGCACGGCGGAAGTCGTTCCGTTATAAGCGCCAGTGATTACCATACTTGGAGCACAACTGGGATAAAATGGACAATCAAAACGTCTGCGGCGTCCATGTTATATATTTGTATGGCGGGGATTGGACTTTTAAGCTCTCAGCCATAAATCATTTTTTTTGCACGAATTTTCCTATTTAGTACGAATGTCTTGGTTGCAGAACAGAAATTACCGCATTGGGAAATTTGCCATGCATTTCAGCAGCATTTTCCTAGACAGGAAATGTTATCGATAACTGTGTCTTCTAATAAATTAAATATAACGTACAAATCATGCTGGGCCCAGAAATAAACCCGATCCAGCAAATGACATTGCCAAGCGCCTTCTTGTCTCTCATGTACTTGGTCCGTGAAATCATGATCAACGGAAGCTGCGACAACTGCAAAAGAAACAAGTAGCCCCGCAACGTGCCGAAAATCACATACATCACAATCTCGTGAACAATACTCGAGATCAAAAACGTCACGCCTGCAGCCTCACCCTTCCTCAAGTTGAACGCACTGATTGACGAATGGTACACATGGCACAACAAAAACTTGTGAACAGGCCGGTTCCAGATCCTGCTGAACTCAGACCAGTCCGTACATGACCACCAGGACCCATAAAAGTCGCGGTCTGCGTACCGACTCAACTCGGCTATCGAGTTGAGAATGACGTCCCAGATCAAAAAGAACGTGAACAAGTACTGCATCAAAAACGGCAAGATCATGTCGAGCAACACAAACAAGTATTCGCCGTACCGTTCATTCATGGGAAGCTTGCGGATCTCCTTTGTTTTCATCACCAAGGGGTACATCCATTTCAGAGCGACGGAAATCATCAAAAACATAATGCCAAACACGCCACAGATCTTTTCCAAGGCATATTTCCAGCGAATTGCCGATGTTCTAGGGAAGTTTAACGTATAGACAACGGTGGGAAACATGGAGTATTCAAAGTAGTTCCACACCGTGAGATTTTCAGGAAACTTGTTGCCAACAGAGTGCGTAATAGCGCCGTTGCTTGGGTCATAGGTGGTTGCAGCAGACTGGACATCGAGCTCAAACTCGCAAAAGGCAATGCTTTCTTCCAATGACGTCCTGACATCCTGCTCGTCAAAGCCCTGTGGCATGGACAATTTCTCGTCAACATCCATTCTCTTGAGATAACCACGACTATAGAACAATTCACGGTGTATTCTCCAGAGATAGCCATTGTAGAAGCCGTAGGAATGCATTTTCATGAGGAAAACGAAGCTGTGGAGCACCAAAAACACCTTGGCGATCCACGTAAAGTCCATGACGCGTTCCAGGGCAAACACAAGCCAGAACCACACAAAAACCACTTCGTATGTCGAGTGAAGAACCCAGCCGACCCTCGACCACGTGAAGATGCCCCTGGCAATGCCCAACTGGATCAATACAACAAAGTACATGCTCAAGTACATGGCGAGGTCTGTGAGGGCAACTTTGAACAAGCCCGTGCGCAAGATGGTGGTGATGGGCCAGTCCCAGAACGGCTTTGCATTGACAGTGTAGTAGTGGACGAGGGTATTGAAGATAAAGAAGCCCGTTCCCAACCAAAACAATACGTAGATTCCAAAGCCGTCGCTCTCACGAAACTTGGGTGAGTCAAAGATGGTGCTGGGCACAATGTGGATGTTTTCGTTTCCAAAGCGTGAGATGTACTTGCTGCTTGTTTCCGAGCGTTTTTTGTTGAGTCTCATGGCGTGGGCCCGCTTCAAGTTAGCGAGCCAATGGGAGTCGTCAGCGGTGGCCGTTGTCGTTGCAACAGACTCAGACACAGTGGCATCTCCATTTGTGGTGGCTGGCTTGAGGGTTTCAGAGCGGTTTCTCAGCACTGGGGGCGTTTCTTCATCGCCTGGGACAGTGTCGTACTCATAGTCGTTGTCGAGAACAAGCGAACGGCGTTTGCCAGAGTTACGGTCCGCAATAATGTTCAAGTTATCTGCGGTATTGGACTTCTTCATAGTGAACGTGCAGTATATATACAAAAAGAACACACGGAATTGCAGCCTAAACCTCCCGCATTTATAAGTTTGCTAGTGGGAGGTTCGGGGAGTGCACACAGGCCAACAAAGCGTGCGGCGCGCGTCAGCAGCAAGCGGCAGAATCGGCGATATGCTTACGTAATGCCGGAAATACCGATGCGCATCGGTTGAGCTAACGGTATATACGCTCAAAGGGCCGAGTGTCATTGAAACACGAGTTCCAGGCGAGTCCAACGGCCTTTTCGGCTTCATCGGGACCGGAGCAGTGCGGGTTGGCTGCCACCGACAACACGGCTCTGCGCCGGACGCACAGCTGGAACTTGCGGCCAAAGTTGGCCAAGCCCGTCTTTTGGATCTCATTGAACATGCGGCACTCGCCACTGAGCATCAGGGCGCGGATCTCGGTACATGCATGGTGTTTCAAGTTGGTGAGGTCCACATTGAACTTGAGGTAGTCGTACGCATGCACCAACTCGTGCGTAAGCACGTCCTCCAACTGCCACCGCGACCGGAGCCAGTTGGAACAGAGAAGAATGCCGTGGTCGGGGTGGAACCCACCGCCCTTTAGGTCGTCGCACGTATCGCACACAATGTTGTCTTTGGTGAACACAGGCTTCTTGTCTTTGGTGAGCTTGTTGATGTGCTCTATCATGAACGTCACCAGCGGCGAGTACGTGAGCATCCAGTCACGGTTGTCGTTGCACTGCTGGCAGTTGTCGGCGCCGCCGCGGTGCTGGTAGTCGTACTCAAACTGCTTCTTTTCGGCCTCGTCAAGGCCCATGCCTGTCCTGTACAGAAGAGAACGTCTCCACCATTCAAAACCAGACAACTTCTCGGGAGGTGAAAGCTTTTCTTGGGACATGTGGTGATGTTGGTTGGTTATTGGTTGAATTTGATGGGTTGTATACAGGATAGTTTTTCATTAGTCAAATTATTGTGTACAGGAAAGTTTTTTAACTAATCAAGTATTGTATACAGTACATCATCACCATCTCTTCACCATCATGGTAAACATCTGGGTTGCGGCTGCAGACAACCAGCGCAGTGTTGTGGAGTCATTTGTGGACTCGGGCAACTTTGGGCCCAACTCCAAGGATCCAAACGGATACACGCCGATCCACGCCGCCGCCTCGTACGGCCATCGTGACTTGCTCCAGTACTTGGTTAAGGAAAAGGGCGGCGATATCAACATCCAAGACAACGAGGGCGACACTCCGTTGCACCATGTAGAGGATGTGGCCACTGCCAAGTTCCTTGTGGATGAGTTGAACGCCGATTACAAGATCAAGAACGCCGACGGCATGACGGCTGCTCAGTACATCGAGGACGACGACGAGTTCCCCGAAGTTGTTGCATACTTAAACACATTGGTCCACGACAAGTCCCCCGACGCAGAGGCTGCTGAAAACGATTTCCTTGCGTCGTTGCCCGTTCCAGGCACGGTTGACGGCCACGAGATCAGGTACACGATGGAAAACCAGGAGACGTCGGGTGAACAGTTGAGTCCTGAAGAGTTGGAAGAAAGAAGAAAGAAGATCGAGGCCATTTTGACGGGTGATAATCCGGAAGAAGCATTGCGTGACTTGGTAAGAAACGCTGTTCACGAAGGATTGACTCAGTTCAAGGCCGAAAATGCGGCGGCCGAAGAAAGCGGGTCTAAGAGATCTAAAAATTAGGGCAAAATTGCAGTTGTGTGACTCGATTATACAGTGAAATGATGCTGATAATTATACGTAATGAGAGATTATACTTAACGTTGTTGGTTTAATAAAATTTATTAAAAATGAAACATATCAAAGAAATAACAATTTCATTTCTTCATTTTAGATATACAAAATGTTCAACTTTTAAGGAAGCCAATGAACTACGTAACAATCAAATTAACAACTGGTTTAATTAATTTCGTCATCACTCGTAATATCGCTATTTGGTCTGCGCGTCGAAGATGTGGAGGCGTGTTGCCTGCAGGAATTTGTTGATGTCGAATTTTTCACCCACCAGCATAATTAATTGGCCACCAATGATCACGGCTTTCTTATCAACGGCACTTGTTGCTGCCACCGCTTTAGCTGAAACGTAAGTATGATGACCAGAATGTGTTTTTTGGATCTCAACTAACCCTCAGTCCCAAGGCTTACTCCGACTACACCTTGGAGGAATTGAACCAGTTGACCATCTTCCAACGTATTCTCCTCAACGACTGGAGATTGGAATTGCTTGTTGTTGGATTCACGGTTATCTTTGCTTTGTTGTACAAGGTGGGCGACTTCTACAACCAATCGAAAGTCACCAAGTTCTTGAAGGGCTTGAACGAAACCTTTTCGGCCAATTTCTACCAATTTGGCGTTGCTCCTGGATCTCTTTACATCAAGGACAGTTCCGAAAACTACTCCTCGTACGCTTCTGGTAGAGAAAACATTGCAAAGGTTAACATCACCTTCAAGTTGCAACCAAGACAAAACGTTTTCCTCTATGTCTTGGAATGGATTCTTTCTTTCTTTACTGAATCGGTCCAAACTCCTGCTGACAAGGTCGACTTCATTATCTATCCTAGCCACGAGGTTGAATACGACAACTTCATTGCTGCCATTGCTTCCAAGATCGGTATGAACGACTTTAGAAAGTTCAACTACTACTTGTCGTTGACCAAGACCTCCGACTCCACCAACTTGCCTGAATCGTTTGTTTACATGAGTGAAACCAATGAGTTCCAAGAAAAGATCACCACTCCTGAATTGAAGGAAGCCTTGACCAGCAAAGCTGCTTCCTTCTTGAGATTCATTGCCGTTACTGACCAAGCCATCGAAAGACCCGAAACTCTCGAAGAATTGGCTCCACGCAGAAGAATCATTGTTTCTACGTACGCGACCACCAATGCCGAAGAGTTGAAGCAATTAAGCAACATCTTTGAAGCAGTGTTCTCTTTGGTTGACAAGTTGGCTTCCAAGGAAATCACCTTTAGACCTGAAGCCTTGAAGAAGGTCGTCAAGACGAGAGAATCCGAAGTCGCCAAGCTCAAGAAGATCTTTGAAGAAATCAAACAGGAAGAATTGGCTGCTGAAAAGGCCAAGCAAAGAAAGGCTGAAAGAGAAAAGTTGAGAAACTTATCTACGGAAGAACAAACCAAGTTGGAGAAGAAGGCCGCTGAAAAGAGAGCCAGAAAGCAACAAAAGAAGTCGAAGCTTAGAATGTAAGTTCTTATTACTTTTAATAAACTTTAGTGTCTTTATTCGAGTCACAATCCTATCTATTATAATCCGTTCCGTTATTATGTCCATGTAGATTTAAACCTTACCTGTTAATCTCCATCCTCTGCCTACCGGGGTGTTGAATACCTCAACAATCCCAGCTCCTAGGCTGTCTGCCAAAATCCAACACAAATCGAATCCATAGAATGGTTTTCGAAAATTGTTCATCTTGCTGTCACCATTGGTATTGATATCCTCCCATCTATTGTACAATCGTTCTTCCAAAAGCTCCTTGTATTTGCCCTTGCTAAGGAGCTTTACCAACCATACTCTCCCTGAATTTATAAGCTTGAGATACGTCCCACAAGCAGGAAACGAGATGGAATACTGATGCGATTCAATCTCGTTTAAATGGTTGGATGTAAGTGTAACAAGACCAAAAGACACTAGTGTGGAAAGATCCAGACTGTTGAGCTCTCCACTACCAATAAAGAGTGCCGTAGGATTCGCCATCACGTAACTTTTAAATTTGGTCAAGGCAGAAACCTGATCTGTTTTCTTTTCAGTCTCTTTGATACTCGTTTCTTTCTCAAGTTCCTTCTTGATTTTATCTATTTCGTCATCAATCAACTCGTAATACCTCTCTGCTTTTGCTAGAACCTCAACATTTTCAAACCCGTAAGTCACTTTGCCCAGCTGGTATCTCTTGGTAGAGCGCAGAATCACAGGCGATGCGTTGGTGATAACAAACTTACGTAGTTGGCCCTGACGGGTCTTGAGTTCGACGCTTCGATCCACAAACGTATGGCCCTGCTGCTCAAATACCGAGTAGAGTTGGGCCGTGGTAATGATTCCACGAGGAAACTGGTTCGTGCGAAACTTCATTGCTTCAACCTTAACAGGCATGGAAAGGCCATGCAACAGAAACACAAGCATTTCCATGGTAGTATCGCGATCGGTCTTGTGCTGTATGGAATGGTATCGCGCATGTAACGTACTTGACTCAGCCCACTGGTTGTTTAGTATAATGTCAACCGCCACCATTATGTCATCATCCCTAGAGAGTTGATAATCGAGCTGTACGTTGTAATCCAGCACTGTTAAGGGTTCAACTGTTGAGGTTTTCGGGGTAGAAGGTTTGTTGCGGGCTCCGTTCAAAACGGAACCAAAGCCATTCGTGCTGCGCTTTTTTAGTTGCTTCTGAATCTGTTGCACAGGAGAGACACCAAGGGTCCGTTTTGTTATTCGAGACGACTTTGCTGCGCTATACTGGAGGTTTGGTGCCATGATAAGTAGGATGATGGCAAAAAATTTAAGCATTGTTTTAAATGCGAAATAATTGCGGCAATGTCGCACGACATTCAGAGACATTTTAGTCATTGGTATTTACAGTATGTACATAACTAGTCGTTCTTGACGACCAAGGTCTTTTGGAGAGCCGGTTGCTCAACAGGAGAGGAGATGACCCACTTGTATCTGCCTGTTTCGGTGATGTCACTAACAAAAGACTTGGAATCGGCATGCTTGGAGAGCTTGAATGCGGAAGAAGGAACCTGGACACCAGTTAAGTTGAACACGACAGCCGACAAGTGTTCTTTGGTGACAGGTAACTTGACAGTATCGTTCAAGACAATTGTGTGGACAGTAGGAATGCCTTCTTTCAACTCAGCCAACGAAAACGTTGACTCGGTGCTGGCACTGATGGTCTGTTCTGAGTCAATAGGCGCATCTTTACGGGATCTAGAAGTTCTCATGGTCTTGAAAAGGGTGGACAATTCGTCTAACGACATGGAGCCGGCGGCAGGAGCCTTTGTCGAAGCCTTGACTTGTTCCACTACGACAGGCTCAGCAGGCGATTCGTGGACGGTGGTGGATTTCTGCTCGACTTCAATGTGTGCTCTTTCAACAACAGGGATTCTTGGACCTTGTCCCTTTAACACATAGGCAGCGCGGTTGTTTGCATGTAAGAAGTTACGCATGTATGCTGGTCTGACTCTTATTATTTCTCCAGCGACACCCAAGTCGGCGACATCCTTCAAGAGCTGCACCAGGATCTTTTCCGGAACTCTGTGTTTTGATTTCTTTGAGACGAATCTGACCAAGCTGGGCCTAGCCACCACGAGGTCTCTTTTCACAATGGAGAACATGGTGGTTTGGGTGAAATGGTTGAGGTACGATTGAAAAATTTGGATGGATCGGTCGCGGACGGAAAAATACGCGTGTCGCGGTAAATCGCGGCACGGAAATTGGTATGTGCGATGCGATGTGCTACAGATAGCTACAACAATAACTTAATGGAGGAAGAAAAGGGTTTGTGTACGATATGTCACATCAACAACTTCAAGTATACGTGTCCTGCGTGCGGCACAAGAACGTGTTGCATTGAGTGTGTACGAAGACACAAGAAACAGACCGACTGTACGGGGGTCGTTGATAAGACCAAGTTTGTGCCGAGACAAGAGTTGACGGACAGTGCGGTGCATTTGAACCGGGACTACAACTTCCTTTTGAACGTGGACCGTTCGATTGAGTTGGGCAAGTTGGATGTCAAGAACAACGCCAAAAATGTGTTTAAGCGGACCTTCAATGCTCAGCAGAACCAGCGTAAACGGTTCAAAGCCGGAGCCAACTCCGATTCACACGACGCGAGACTTGCTACTGTCAATCAGGTGTATCCTCAGGAGCCAACAACGGTGGTAAAACGGGAAAACACATTGGTGATCCAGCTTCCACCGGGAATGGACAGAACCAACACCAACAAAACCGGCTACGACAAGAAGTTGGGCACGTTCATATGGACTATTGAGTGGGTTTACTTGGACGATAAGCAGCACGAGGTGGCACGCTTCGTCAGCTACAAGCTCAAGGAACACTTGGTGTTGAAGGATGCGGTGCCGATGAATCTCTTGAACAAAACCAGCGATAAGAACGTGCAGCCTGCGGTCAATAAAGAAGAGTTGCTGTTTTACTTGAACAATGTTGTCAGCAAGAACAAGTCGCAGTTATCGCTTATTCCATTGGATAAGGAGCAGACCATTTCGAGCGTGTTGAAGAATAAAATTGTGCTTGAGTTTCCAACCATTTACATTAGCCGAGGAGAAATTGTTGGTGATGCTGTTGTTGGTGAGAGTGAAGCATATCAGGTGGAAGAAAGTGGCAAGGAGTCGGAGTCGGATGCGGACACGGACACGGACACGGACACGGACACGGAGTCCGACTCCGACTCCGACTCCGATTCCGATTCCGATAATGACACCAACTCCGACTCCGATTTAGACTCTGCACCCGAAGAAGCATCTTCGAAGGAACGCCCCAATGAAGTAACGACAGATATAGATACGGTAGATTAAGAATAGAAATGGTGGACTGGCTGCAAAAAGCGGTGCGCACACGACGCTTCAAATTGAAGATGAAGAAAAAAATGCAACTCATGGCCCACACCAATGGCTACGAAACGGGGTGTAGACGAGGAACGGAACCAGAAAGCCACGCTCTACTTTGGGAACTTGGATGTGGCCGTCACGGAAGTGTTGATGTACGAGCTTTTTGTGCAGTTTGCGCCGATCAAGTCGCTCAACATGCCGAAGGACCGCGTGTTGAAGACGCACCAAGGGTTTGGGTTTGTTGAGTTCAAAACGGTGGAGGATGCCGATTACACGATGGACGTGCTTCGGGGCGTGCGTTTATACGGAAAGACGCTTCGGATGAAGAAGGCGGACCTGAAGGAGGCGAGCAGCACCGGTTCGAGCTTGCTCCATCCCGACTACGTTGATGTGGGAGCCAAGCTCTTTGTCAACAACCTCAGTCCGCTCGTGGACGTGCCGTTTTTGAAGGAGACGTTTCTGAAGTTTGGGCGCTTGATCCGTGAGCCTGTAATTGTACGGAGTGATGGCGGCGAGTCCAAGGGCTACGGCTTCTTGACGTACGACGACTTTGGGGCCAGCGATTTGGCGGTGGAGAAGATGAATGGCTCGCTCTTGATGAACACACGCCTCTCAGTGGCGTATGCCTTCAAGGAGGACGCCTCAGGCACGCACCAGCACATTCGACACGGCGACGACGCCGAACGGCTCTTGGCTGCGAGTGCCCGTGCGAACAACGTTGGACGCCCTGGCGCCTGGAAACCGGCCCGCAAACCGGGCCGCAGTACCAAGAAAAAATAGGCCCCACAATTGGCCACCACAGAAAACGGCTGCCGGACCGACTGCCGGTCCCCTTGACGTCTGCAAATGTGTAACATTTGTGATAACGTTTGTGTGGAGGTGCGGCTGATTTGTCAGCATTTTTGTGGCTATAAAAGCCACCATCCCCGCGCAATGCCACAACCAATGCTATATAAACTCCTTCTGCGTCGCTTCCTACCACGCCAATTCACTACTGTACGCACAATGTCCCTTCCCAGCACCCAGAAAGCCGTTCTCATCAACGATCACAGCGATGGCTACGACGGTATCACGTACACAGACATAGAAACGCCCCAGATCACGGCCCCCACCGACGTGATTGTCAAGAACAAGTTTGCGGGCGTCAACTTTATCGAGGCCTACTTCAGAAAGGGCTACTATCCCATCCAGCTCCCCAACTACGTCTTCGGCAGAGAGGCCAGCGGCGTGGTGGCTGCGGTCGGCGCCAATGTGTCCAAGTACAAGGTGGGCGACAAGGTGGCGTACTTGGGCACAGCAACGTTTGCACAGTACACCAAGTTTGACGAGTCCAAGGTCCAGGTCGCCAAGGTCGAGCTGTCAGCATCGGACGACACCTTGAAGGTGTACGGCTCGGTGTTGGTGCAGGGATTGACGGCATTGACGTTTATTGAGGAGGCCCACGCGGTCAAGAAGGGCGAGTTTATCTTGGTATGGGCTGCTGCTGGTGGCGTGGGGCGTCTCTTGGTGCAACTAGTCTCCCACAAAGGTGCCCGTGTCATTGCTGTTTCGTCCAGTGACGAAAAGCTCGCTGCAGCCAAGCTGCTTGGGGCCGAGTTTGTCATCAACGTCAAGACCGAAGACGTGGCTGCACGCGTCAAGGAGATCACCAACGGCGCTGGTGTTGCTGCCACGTTTGATTCCATCGGCAAGGACACGTACGATGCTTCGTTTGCGTCCTTGGCAAGAAAAGGGACCTTTGTTTCGTTTGGCAACTCGTCGGGCCTCGTTCCGCCCATCAAAATCAACTCCTTGTCTGCCAAAAACCTCAAGCTTGTCAGGCCACAGCTCTATGCCTACGTCACTACGCAGGAAGAATGGGACCACTACTCGGCCAGTCTTTTCCGCTTGCTTGAGTCGGGCGAGTTGAACTTTGAGATCTCCAAGACGTACGCCTTGAAGGACTATGTCGAGGCTGCCAAGGCACTTGAGTCGAGAGGCACAACAGCCAAGTTGGTGTTGGAAATCCCACAGTAGTTTGTTTATATATATATACGTTACAATCTCGGTCTGGAGTTTTCGTAGCGAATCAAGTCTTCGGGCGTGGCCACGCCATACACAAAGTTGCCCTTCAGGTTGGTGATGATGGCAAAGTACTGGCCGTCGTTGAAAAAAGCAGCTAGTTCTTCCAACGGTGTCAACGGTGTCAACACACTGTACTTTTT
Organism: Teunomyces funiuensis; assembly: GCA_030558095.1. Taxonomy (NCBI): domain Eukaryota; kingdom Fungi; phylum Ascomycota; class Pichiomycetes; order Serinales; family Debaryomycetaceae; genus Teunomyces; species Teunomyces funiuensis. The sequence goes on from JAJMRW010000010.1 coordinate 48,575, forward strand.
GCCCGTTGGTTTCATGATTGTTGCTGTCAAGGACGTTTTGGCCGTCGACTTGTGGTTGGCGTGCTGGGCGTCGTACTTGACTCGCGCTGATTGGTGGAACCAAAACATGTGCTTGCGGACCTCGTCACCAGCAATCGCAGCAATGTTCTTGAGGTCCTGGACGTTCAACACGCCCAACAACTTGCGGTTCTCTTCGTGGATCACAGGCAAGTGGTTGAAGTCGTTTTCGTAGGCGATTTCCAACGCTTCTCGGAGTTTGGTGACGGGATTGATTGAGATCGCCGGCTGGATGTCCAAATCTTCTACCGTGGCCCCACGGTAGTCACGCACATGGAAAAGGATTGGTGTCGACATGCTTTGTTGGTGAGTGATGAATGGTGAAAAAAGCGACCTGAGGCTCCTGCAGGTAATGGTGTGATAGTATCCTGCAGATAATAATGTAACATATCCTGCATATAAACAAACAATAATTATTCCTGTGCACAATATCCTGCATATTACCTGCATTTCCCGCATTAACCTGCATCGGCTGCAAATTATGCTGCTTCAGCCGACCGGTAATTGCCCTGCCGCGAGTCTCTGACATCGCCCGTGCCCTCCTCACGTGCTACACGGCGCCAAACGTCCTCATCGTTGCCCACATCGAGTCTGCCTATGCGCATTGTCGCTAGCAAGTTGACGGCGGCCGTCAGGTGGCCATAGACTCCGCCGTAGAACGCTTTGGTGGCGTCCTTGCCGTGGGAAGCCCGCAACAACGGCACTCCGCCGGGATGCTGGTCAATAAAAGGCGTGATATCGTGAATAATGTTCTGGATGACAATGTAGATGCGGTCTTTGTTGGAAGCCGACGCAATGATGCGCTGGAATTGCGGGGTCGAGATGACCGGGAGCTTGGAGATGGGCGTGCCCCAGTTGAGCTGGCTCTTGATTCTGTAGATGACACGCTGCTGCTGCTGGAGCTGGAGCTGCACAATCAAGTTCTGGGGCGTGCGGCAGAGTTCCACCACCACGCCCATCTTTTCCAACGTCCAGAGGAACCACTTGGTCGGATCGTAGGCCAACGCCGACGCCGTGCCGCGATAGTCGTGCGGGAACTCGTGGTGGTAGTTCTGGTACGCCTGGCCATAGGTGAAGAACGCCACGAGCGGGTTGTTGCAGTTGTGGGCCGAGTTCTTGTCGTTGAAGGGCTGGCTGGGGAACGAGACCTGGATGTTTTTGTGGTGGCACACCGACTCGGTGCTGAGCAACAGCTGCTGGCAGAGAAACATCCGGAGCACGCCGGGATACAACACTCCGTGCGCTACAGTATCTCCACAGGCATACACGGCCACCAATGCGGGAAGAAGAAACGTCGTGAGGCAGAAGAGCAAGTGGTAGTGCGTTTCCTGCCACATCACGACGCCCAGCTCGTCGGCACCCAACTCGTTAGTGCTTTCCGGGGCCCTTGGAAACTCCTGCTCGATGAACTCATCGTAAAACGCCACGATTTTCGGCTTCTTGATGAGCCAGCCCCAGTGTGCCCAGAAGAAGCCCCGTTTGATCAGGTACGGATCGCGTTCCGTGTCGTCCGTGAAGTGGTGGTGCGCCCGATGCAACGAAGCCCACCACCGCACGGGCCCGAGCCCCACGCTGCTGCCAAACACCGCAAAGAACCACTCGATGGGCGCTCCGCTCACCTTGAACGAGTTGTGCGCGTAGTACTTGTGGTAGCCGGCCGTGAACGCCAACATCGTCACGTTGTAGTAGAGGCACGTGAACCACAACGTGGCTGCATTGCCAGGAGCAAGCGACTCGCCCATCCAGAACACGTACACCAACGCTAGCGCTGGCACGACGGCGACCGATGCGGCGCCGGAGTAGTTGATGCGCCGGAAAAGATCACGTTTTCGCTTGCGCATCACGTTCATCTGCGTGTTGCTCATAAACGCAGGTGCCGCTGGGCCGCCAGACGCCGCCACTTTGCGTTTCTGCACCTTTCTCGTCTCCATTGGTGTGTTGGTGGATCAGCTGCCTACATATAAAGCGCGCTGGAAAACGGCGGGTCGTGCGCGCGGAAAAAAACAAGTTCATTTTCAAACATAAAAGTAAAACATCACCACTTACAACCACTTCCTCCCACACCATGCCGTCCATTCCACAAGCGGCCGGAGCCAAGCAGCGCCCCGCTACTGCAGCCATCCCGACCGTAGCATTTACACCAACAGAAACATCCATTCCGCCCGTGCTCTACGACAAGGTGCCCAACCTCGAGTTGTACCAGAAGCTCAAGGCGGCCGAGCGCGACGTGGACCTCCTAATCTCACGCAAGGCGCTCGACTTCCAGGCCATCCAGCAGAAGACCATCCACCCCTCCAACTTCAAGGGCGAGACGGGCGTGTTGCGTGTTTTTGTCTACAACACCGCCGAAAACCAGCCGTGGCAGCGCCTGCTCGACGGAGCCGGCGGTTTGCAGACAGAAAACGACGCCTCGTGGACGTTGCGTGTGGAGGGGCGTTACTTGAGCGACGCACAGGGCGGCAGCGACAGCGAGCAGCTCAAGTTCAACTCGTTCCTCTCGGCCATCTCGATCGACTTGGTCCCCAACGACGACTACCCTGCGCTCCAGAACCACCCGCAGTCCAACATAGTCGAGTGGCGCGCCGACTCGCCCACAGCCAAAACCACCACGTTTGACGGCTTGGACATCAAGCGAAACGGCATCTTCAACATCCTGGCCAGAATCGCCGTGCTCGTCAAGAACCCCGTCAACACGCTCAAGCTCAGCGACGAAATGGCCCAGTTTACGGGCAAGCTCGAGTCCACGCAGCAGGAGTTGATCTACTTGATCTGGCAGTACGTCTTGTACAAGAACTTGATCCGCAAGAACGATGCCCTCACCAAGGTCAAGTCGGTTGCTGCCGAAGTGGCTGCACACGACCCTGCGGGTGCGGGCCAGCAGGAAGAGGACGACGACTTGATGGTGGTCCTGTCGGACGATGTTTTGTTGCGGTTGTTGGGGGTCGACAGCTTCAAGTTCACCGACCTCTACAAGTTGTTGCAGCCGCACTTCAAGCCCCGCGAGCCCATCATCATCGACTACGAAATCAACACAAGGAAATCCACCACCTTGGGCGAGGTCGTGTTGGATATCCCCATCGAGTTGCCCCTCAACCTCACGCAGGTGCAGAAGGAATTGCTTGAGTTCAACAAGGTTGCGTTTGAAAACTTGACCAAGGCCGATGCCACGATTCAGAAACTCAACTCGAGGATATCGTTGGGCATTGTGGCGTTGCAGAACGCCCATTTGCGCGAACGCTTCTACCGTGAGTTGAGCGAGGACCCCGTCACCTTCATCGAGAAATGGATCGAGTCCCAGGCAGAAACCCTCAAGGCATTGAAGAGCGACGAGGGCTACAGCGAAGAAGTCGTCAGAAGAGCAGATTACTTTGTGGAAAACGAGGCTCTTATCAGAGAGAAGATCGATCTCTTGTTGGGTTCAAGCAGGATCTGAGGTCCCATGTATATTAATGTAAGTCTATCGTCGTATTCATTGTATTCGATCGTATTCATTTGTATTCATCGTCATATTCAGCATCCTGATCATAGTCATCGTCTTCAACATTGTCGTGATGCTGGTATTCCTCCTCCTCTTCTTCTGAATCGTACCTGCTGGCCGTCTTATCGTTATAATCAACGCCCCTGGACCGACTGGTGCGTTTCTCGCTCACTTGGAGCGATTCCTGCTTCTGGATGTACTTGGTCACTTCAAACAAGTAGTTGTAGAGGTTGAGGATCGGCCGGTATATCAGCGAAGACATGGAAATGGCGGTGGCATCGTCACCGAAAATGCCCAACCGTGCTGCCAAATGATCAACAAAACGTTTCAACTCGTCGCTGGTCGCTGCTACTTCGTACCAGTGTTCACAGGCATCGGCAGGACGGAACGCAGCACCGGTTTTTTCTTCGCCAGCGGCATCAAACTCTATGCCTTCGTTGGTAAAGGAATCCACCAACATCTGGTGCACATCCTGAACATACAACTTGAACGGAGTCGGAGGCTCAACGGGGGGCCCTGCCCACGTCGAAGTCATCTTTTTGAGCGACGACAATCCGCCATGCGTCTCGTGGGCCATTCGACAGAGGAAAAACCGGCCAATCATAAACCCTCCGTCGCCCACAAGCTCTTCATTGAGCCGGAGCCGGAAACTGTGCTGCAATGGGTTGGACGTGGGGTCGTAGTACTTGACATCGTCGTCGCGCTTGGCCAACTTGGCTTCGGCCTCCTTCTTGGTGACCTCCGCGTCCTTGAACCCCTTGAGCAACGCTCGCGAGCCGTAGTACGTGTCTTTGTCGCCCGGGATGTCCTGCTGCTGCACACTGTGGGCAATGTGGGCCTTCATTGCCTCTGACGTTGTGAGGGACCACTTGATCAACGTGCGGAGCAAAATGAGCCTGTCGCGGGGATCAAGGCCGTCCAAACCGCTGGCCTCAAACTCTGCATCGTAGAACGGGTTGTACACCACCGGGAGATCGGCACTGGCAAAAACCTGGGAGTGGTAGATGTCGGAACGCGACGGATCCACTGGTTCTTCAGCAGCTTCGGCCGTTTCCTGGTGTTTTTGCGTCTGGGGCTGCTTCCACTCGCGGGGCAAGCCGAGATAGAGCGCCGACGACTTGAGTTCCTGGATGGCTGCCTTGTGGGAAGTCACTGGTTTCTTTCTGTTCAACACCTGCGACATGAGCAGGAGAAAGAGCTTTTTCATCGTGTCAGAGACGTGCGGAGGTGTTTGGTGGGGAATCACTTCTTTCTGCGTAAACGGCGACGAAGTCGGTTTCTCCAAGTCCAACGGTGGCAAACAGAGGCCCTGCTCGATGTCCTGGGGCCCAATGGACGCAAACGGAACCACGTCATGGAACTTGTTGAGAAATGCAATGATGTAGAGGATGTCGGCCGCGTACGGGGCCTCGGCCACCGGGAAGCCCAAGGCGATGAGTTCCTGTTTGGAGTTAGTGTTCTGTGGTGCTGCAATGACGTTACCGTCGTAGAGGTCGTAGTTGAGGCCCACCAACGGGCCCGGGAGCTGTCGTGAGATCTTTTTCGCCGGACTCACGATGCTTGTGCGGCCAGACGACGTGTTTCTGGCGGTTTTGCGTGCTGGCGGGTTGAGGATGAGCTTGAGCTTCTTTTTGGGCGAGCTGCTCTGCTGGGGCAGCGGCTGGAAGTCCAACTTTGCCTGTTTTCTGTTTTTGGCGGACGTGATTTTGCCCTTGGGCAACTTGGGAGCAATTTTGCCGCCACGCGAGCCGGGCCCCTCGATGGGCTGCTGGTCAAAGCGGAACTTGGACATGACGGCTTCGTTGTAGTTCTGGGAGGACGAGTTTTCGGGCGACGGAAGCTTGTGGACGAGGTGTTTGCGCGGGCGGCCAAGGCGTTTGGGTTTGGCGGCGGGGTTGTAGTGGACAACGGGCGAGTCACGGACAGCGCCAGGCGGGTGGGATGGCGGAGCAAAGGACGGGACCTCGGGGCCGTGGTGGTGGTGGCTGTGGTGGTGGAGCTGCTGCTGGTCGTAGTACGGATACAAATTTTCGAGATTTTCCCGCTGCGGGTCGCTGGCGCCAACGAGGGTGTTGAGCTGGATCATGTTGAGGGCCGCGGCGGCGGTGGAGTTGGCTTCGTCGTGGCGTGACGGCGGTGGGGCTGCCACGTAGTTGCTGAGGTGGAGCATGTTGTCGTGGAGGGCGTCGGGAAGCGTGGGGCGGGCGTAGAGGTCCAGCTCTGCGATGGAGGGATCGATATTGTCCATGAGAGTGTTAGTGGAGTAGAAGTGGTGGTGGTTGTAGAAGTGGTTGCAGAAGTAGTAGTGGTGGTAGAAGTAGTAGTAATGGTAGTAGTGGTAGTATTAGTAGTGGTGGTGGTGGTATTAGTGGTAGTAGTATTAGTATTAGTGGTAAGTAAACAATGCGCACTCGCTTTAATGTATGAAGTGAGTCAAGAAACACTGAACTGACACTTGTAGCAGTTCACACTGATTCTTGTGGACTCAAGAAGAGAAGCAATTGCTTATTTTAGTAGTTATTGTAGTAATAGTTATAGTAATAGTTATAGTAATAGTTATAGTAATAGTTATAGTAATAGTTATAGTAATAGTTATAGTAATAGTTATAGTAATAGTTATAGTAATAGTTATAGTAATAGTTATAGTAATAGTTATAGTAATAATTACTAGTAGTAATACTTATAGTATACTTATAGTGATAATTACTAGTAATAATTATAGTAATATTAATTCTGTTATTTATTATTACTCATGTATTATTCCAAACAGGTATCACTTCATAATTCGATAATTTGCATCCGTTTGATCCTTCAAAACGGATCTAATGTTTCAGAACTCCAAGCAACATGTTCATGAAATGGGATTTGCGATCAATGCAAGAATTTACGACGCTAATCAAAAACAGCTTTAGTGTAAATGTTTCCTGGCCACACATGTTTAAGTGATACCGAGCTTTGTAGTCTCTCTGTTGTTTCACGTTAATATCAGATAAAGATCAACACTGTTTGACTTTTAGCGACTGGAAATGATTGCGAAATTCAAAAAAATTGCAACATTTATAAATATGTAAGCAATTTCAACCCTGATGAATTAACAAAAGATGCCACTACAACACATGGATGCTATCAAATCGTAATTATCAAACTATTACCTGCTAATAACATACATACAAACTAAAATTAAGGAAGTATTTATTCGTAGTAACAATTCGTTGACTTTATTCGAAGATAAAGGAAATAAATACATGTTAATATTGTCAAAACAGTAACATTGTTATCAAATAAATTCCATAATGTTAAAATATCAGAAATTTTGATTTGCGGGAGGTGAAATCATAACTTTTGCGTTAAATGATATTGATCCTTGGACTGTCATTCGAGATGCATCAAAAATTAAACGAATTCAACAAAATATTGACCAAATCAAAAAAGGAACAAAAGTCCAGTCCGAATAAACAAACTAATCCCTTACTGACAAAAGAGCATCCTGAAATGCCTCTTTTAAAGACATTTTCCAGAGATTATCATCCAATTCTCACTTGTAACTTGGAATCATGATATGTTACTATCACCCACTTTTGTTGCGGTAGACAGGGATAATAAAAATAAGAATGTCATAGGGACATAAATAGTATTACTGAGTATTACTTGAGTATTACTTGAGTATTAGACTCCAAATCAGATCAAGAGTGATTACTGACTGTTTTATTAGTAGAAGTAACTACCTGGTCATGTATAGAAAGTAGTATTAAAGTAATAAGTCTTGTGAATAAGTAGAGCGTATTAGTGACAGAATAAGAGTAATAATTAGACTGAAATTGAAATAGTTACCATTCTCTGACCATACAAATACGCACTTGTAGTGAGTAGTTTTGGTTATCTTTAGATTATTGTTAGTTTTGGTTATTTCTATTACTCTCTTCTCTATTCTCTATTTCTTCTCTATTTCTTACTCTATTTCTCTCTCTATTTCTACTTCTTTCTATTTCTTTCGCTATTTCTTCTTTCTTATTTCTATTTCTTACTTTTTCTTTCTTATTTCTTTCTTATTTCTATTTCTCTCTCTTTTTCTTTCTTCTTTCTATTTCTATTTTTCTTCTATTTCTCATACGCGTCTCAATAATAAACACACCATGGCTGACTACGGCAACTACGGCAACTACGACGGCGGATTCAACCAGGACGCCGGTGGGTTCTCCACAGAGACCACCGGCGCGTCACAGAAACTGCACCAGGTGCGCTCCTCGCTCACGCCCGTCTCCATCAAACAGATCAACGACGCCACGCAGCCGGTGCCTGACGGCGAGTTCAAGATCCACAACGTCGAGCTCAACATGGTCTCGTTCATGGGCGTGGTCCGCAAGGTCGATGCCTTGGCCCTGGCCATCGTGCTCACCATCGAGGACGGCTCTGGCTCCATCGAGGTCCGCAAGTGGATCGACGAGGGCGTCACGACGGCCGCAGCAGAGGCTGAGAAGTACGAGCTCCTCCTCAACAAGTACGTGTACGTGGGCGGGGCGCTCAACGAGTTCAACGGCAAGAAGAATATCCAGAACGCCACCATCACCGCTGTTTTGGACCACAACCAGCTCCTCTACCACAACTTGAGTGCCATCGCGCACCACCTCAAGTCGCAGGGCGTCACCGTCAAGCCGCAGCAGCAGGATGGCTTGTTTGTCAGCGACGACAACGGCATGGAGTTGCCTGGGTCCATTTCCGACAAGGTGTTGGCCGTGTTCCGCGAGTACGGCGCCAGCATGCAAGAAGGCGTGCCCCTCGCGTACGTGACGCAGAAGTTGGGCATCTCGGACGACGTGGCGTTGAAACACTGCCACGACCTCATTGAAGCAGGCAAGATCTACTCCGGAATGGACGAAACCAGTTTCTTGTGTATTTAATGTTTACTAATGTATGTTCTGCTGAACCCTGGCGCTGAAAAACGCGTTCCAGAGGTCCTGGTTGGGCACAGACTCGCCCTGCGAGCTGCCCTTCTCCACCAAAGCATCAATGCCGTCGCTGTTGATCAAGGTCATCGACTCGGCCTTGGTCAAGTCGCGTTCCTCGCTGATAAGCCTGCCAGCTGCACTGGACGCGCCCTCCATGTACTGGAGCCGCTTGCTGGTCGACGTCATCACGATGCTTTCCTCCACGGTGTTCTCAATCACAAACATCCACACGGTGGTCGTTTTGGTCTGGCCAATGCGGTGGATCCGCGAGATCGCCTGGAGCTCGATCGACGTGTTGACCAACGGCTCACAGAGAAAGATGTGCGTGGCATTGATCAACGTCAACCCTGCAGACTGCGCTTTGGCATTCAACAAGAAACAGGTGATCTTGTTGGCCGGATCCTTGAACGTCTCGACCGAATCGTACTTCTTGTGGCGCCGTCCGCCTCCAACCTCCGGCGTGAGCGTGCCGTACGACGCCAAGTACGTGATCTCAGCGGTCTTGAACGCCGTGCCCAAGATATAGAGCATGTCCTGCCACTGGCTGAAGACTACTATCTGCACTGCCGGGTCCTGGCCCTTCAAATAAAGCACCTGCTTGACTATCAAGTCGACTTTGGAGCTGAACGACGACTTCAACTTGAGCAGCTGGATTTCGTCAATGACTGTCTGGCTGAGCGGGTGGTAGATCGAGTACAACTCGTCGCTCTTGCCCTTCTTGTTCTCCTCGACTTTCTGGGCATTCAAGCTGGGCTTGTGCCGCGTAAAGTTGTACACCAGCGACGGCGTGATGGCGGCCTTGCACACCGGACAACTATGGCTGTTCTGGAGCCAGTGCTCGAGACAGTCCTTGCAGTACTTGTGGCCACACTGTGTGAGCGACCCAATGGTGATGGTGGACCGGCAAATGATGCACATGAGGTCTTCCTCCATGTCGCTGCCCTCGTCCGTGCCCACCAAACCGCGCAAGTACCGAAACTTGGCCACCGACTTGTCCATTTTCATCTGGTGGCCCCGGTAGGTGAGGCCAAATGCACTCAATTTGGAACCGACTTCCTTGCTGGCCAAGTGCTTGCGGTCCATCGCAAAGTCCGACGTCTTGACACTGTCGGAGATCTGTTGCAACTGCTTGAAGTACTCGATACGCGCGTTGAACACTGCGTTGCAGCTGTTGGACAACTCCTTCTGCAAAAGCACCAACGCAAGCTTCTGGTTGTCGAAAATGGTCCGCATTCTCTGCGACAACTGCTGCATGATTTCCAACTGCACGCTTTCGTTATCCTCTGCAAACTCACTCTCAATCTCTCTCATCTCCACCAACAACTCCAGCAACGACAGCTTGCAACGCGGCCTCACGTCGTTCCTGATGCTCTGCAACTCAAATAAGAAGTCCCGATCGTTGACTTTCTGCAACTCGGCCTCCGCATCCCGTTTCTCCTGGAGCGTTTTGATGCTGACAATCTTGTCGGATCGGTCGATCCCTTCCAAACACTCAACACGGTCAGTTAGTGCCTGTCCAATCACAAACAAGTACAGAGAGGCTTTGTCCTGGTCCTTGATGCTCTCTTCGTACTCTTCACCGTTGGGGTCCTTGTCATGAGACAATAGTGGCTTGCGAAGCACCTGCACCAAGTCATTCATCCATGTGTTGAGCGATTCGCCTTGAAAGTTCAACAGATCCACCACTCGCCTAAGCACATCAACAAGCAACTTGAGCCGTATCGATGCGGTAAAGTCGCTGAGCTCGATTTCGATTCGTGGAATGGCCATAAAAAGCGTCTTGGAGCTTTTGGGAAATAGTACAAGGCCCTCATCAACCAATTGGACCGCAGATGACGCTAAACGAGAGCTGATTTTGGCCCTGACGGTATCTTCAACATTGACAATTGTCGACGACAAGATCTCACGCCGTGTTGTTTCTGCCAAATCATAATACTTCAGCTCAAGAAACTTCAATTTGGCGTCGGGTTCGTCTGCCGAATTTGCTTCAAACTCGTGTAAGGGATCCGGCTTGATATACTGAAGGGCTTCTAGCATCACACCATTGACAAGCGACGATATTTCGTTGGACCTCTCGCCGTCATTTTCGTCTTTGAGCTTCGTGAGCAAGTCTTCTTTTGGCAAGGAATTCTCGGGGAGTTTGAACTCCTCGATAATCTTTCTGTATTCGTCGTCATAGCTCTGGAAGTAGCACGAAGCAGTGAGAAAGTAGAACCTGTGAAGCATGATGTACCAGTTTCGTATTTTCAATCTCGTGGACTTGATATTCTCCTCCAATTTCTCAAGCACTTCATCCTTGACCAACTTGTCCCTGTCTGTGCTTTCCAAGTTGCCAATACGGTCGTCATCCTCAAGCTTCAAATGCAAACGACCGCTGTGTGTTTTGTAATCGTCGATGTATTTCTGGAGAATCAAGTTCAACCGATGCAAAATCTCCTCCGTCTTTTCGGATCCAGGCAAGAAGTATTCCAATGCGTGCTGTGGCTCGTAGATGGACTCGTAAAACTCTCCCACCAGAATGTGGAGCTGGATGATCTGCTTTTCCATGTCGATTATATCGGAATATGCCCTCGTAAGCATGTCATCAAGAAGCGCTTCAAGCGTCTTTAGTTGGTTCACTGCGCTGGAAAACCCTGCTGAATTCAAGTACGCCTTCTTGTACCGTTTCGAGCCAAAGTTGAGCTTTCCTATCTGGGGATTGCAGCACATCTGGCGTAGCTTGACTAGCCACTGCCGCATAATAGCCATGATGATGGGACGTGGTTCCCAGTCCTCCGTGATGGGATTGCCATCGATATCCAACCCGATATACGTCAAGCACTCCTCCAAGGTCTGGTTGTAGTAGTCCTGCTCAATCGGAGTGAATGGGATACTCAACAAAACTCTGTTTTGAGGCGGCAACTTGATATCATCATGCACCATTGCCTTTGTGTGTCTGATGGCAATTTTGCTCCATAGCTTTGCAAACTCGTCTGGCGAACCAGCCAACAACTCCCACGAGTACTTGCCACGGTCCCCACAAAAGGGCTGGTACTCCAAAAACTGCAACACGGAATGCAAGTCGTGGAGACTTTTCTTGATTGGGGTTCCAGAAACGCCCCAGGCATGGAATCTGGGAATTAAGGCGGCGCTTTGAAAGGCCCGCGAGAATTTCGAAGAAACCATCTGTACTTCATCCAAAATAACTCTCCAAAACTGCGTAAGCATCAAAGGAGACTCGTAATCAAAGTTTCGGTAGATTGACGAGAACTTGTTGTGTTTGATGGCCATGTTGATTTCGTCCTGAAGAGCCTTTTCATAGTCAGTTTCTTGCTGGTCAGCACTGCTTCTGACGTTGGCGTTATTTGGCTTCTGTGCTTGAGGAGCAAGCTGGAACAAGTACTGGTACTGTTCAAGGAGGGAAGCCTTGTCGTGTTCCTGTTCAACAGGGACATCTTCGTCCAGCGGAGCCTTTCTGTTTGAGTTTCTGGTCCTTCTGCTTTTTGACGAGTACAAGGCATAATCGAGCTCCATCGATATCACGGAGTACGTCGTGAACACAACATCAAATCTCCGCAAGTACTCGGCAATTAGAATCGGGTTTCGGTCAAAGTTTTCGTACTTGTTCATGCCTCCATACACAGTCACAGCTAGACTTGGTGCAAGGTGGACGATTTCTTCCACCCACTGTTTGAGGATGGAGTCAGGGGCGATGATGAGGGTTGTTCTGGCCTTTATGACGGTTTTCATATCGCCCACACTCAGGAGCTGTACCTGGAAGGAGGAGTTTATGTCCTGGAGCGGACGTTGGTTCATGAGAACGAGGGTGGTGATCTCTACTGTTTTGCCTAGTCCCATTTCTTCTGCTAGCAATGCCTTTCCTGGTAAGTGCTGTGGATATGCTGTTTTGTCCGGGTGGTGGTAGTAGTTGTGGACATACCTGACGGCATCGTCTCGAGTAATGAGGTTGCCTGTGAGACGGTTGTAGTAGTAGATGCTGGCTGGAGCTTGTATGGTGGACCAGCCGAAACAGACCCTGTTGAGGATGTCCAACACTGTGGTATCTAGGAGTGTTGTGTCTACGTCATTCGTGTTCAAGTATCTTCCCACTAGCTCTGCAGTCTCTTTGGTTATTAGCACGTTTCTGGTGCAGCGACTGGTACTGGGATCGAACACGACGTTTTCGTGCTGGAGGAGCCACTTGAGGGTCTTCTTCTGGAACGGAAGCAAGCTTGTTTCTAGCTCAGGAATATCAAAGTCTTCCTTTACTGGTGGCATACGCGCTGTGTTGTCTGTGATTGTGCTGTAGAAGGCCAGTGTGCTGACAGGAATGGATCTGTGGGCGGTGCTGGTCCATTGCGCGACGATATTGGCGATGTTCTGCGCTACTTCAGGGAGACTGGTTCTGAAAATGTCACTCACAATGTAGATAGCGTACGAGAGCGAGACGTGGACGTTGTTGTTGTTGTAATCAAACGTAAGAGCGAGTTTTGCGGGCGTCACCTGGAGCTTGTTGCGCTCGAGCTTGAGCGGCGTGGCCTTCAAGAGCTGCAACTCGTCGTCAATGGCGCCCTCAAGCAGAGAAACGTCTATCGAGAGCACCGTTTCCAGCGCAAGCTTCGCCACACGCATGTTCTTCACCTCCAAGAGCCGGTCGCCCAAAGGGTCCATGGCGAGCTTGATATCGCTGGTGGCAAACTCGTAGAGCCCACAGCCGGACTCGTGCAACGCACTTAAGTCGTACGGCTCCAAGTCAAACGCATGGTCAAACGCAATGTCCCGCAGCACCAACTGCAAGAGCGTTGTTTCGTGCTGGTCGCTGGTGTCGCGGGTGGTGCTGGCAAAGTCTTGGTACTGGAGATTGTCGATGGACAAATCGAGTTTGATCTTTCGTTTCTTGGTCCTGTGCTGCTGTGGCTGTTTGGAGGTCGCCGCCGCCAACGCCACGAGTCGGGCCACGTCGAAGTGGATCAACTGTGTCATGGCTGAAAGATGGAGATGATTTATATTGTAGTGCGCGTCAAAAAATGTATAGTAAACTGTAAACTGTAGTAACCGTAAACTAACTGTAAAATGTAGTAAACTGTAGTAAACTGTAGACTGTAGTAACTGTAGTATCTGTATAGTAATCTAGAACTAATGATTCACCGGGATCTGCTTGTTCTTTCTTCTTTCCAAGATAGAAGCACCTCCAATGTTAAGGTCAAACACCGGGGTTTGCTTCTGGCGGTGGCGTGGCGCACTGCGGTGCACAGCCTCGGCCAAGACGTGGCCCGCTCCATCCACCTGCTCCTGGTCCTCCTCCTCCTCTTCCACCAAGTCCTGGATGGTCTTGGTGTTCAATTTCGACAGCAAGGCCGCCTCTTCGCCCATTCTGTGCACAGCTGTCGATATGTCAAACACGTCTCTCAACGCAGCCGCGGCCGGCGAGTACATTCCGCTTTCGGTGTACCGTTTCGAGTACTTCGAGTTGGCATTCAAGTTCTGGATAGGATGTGCGCCAGCAGGCTGCTGTGGTGGCACTCTTCTGGAAGGAACAGCAAACTCGGCCTGTTGGATCGTCTTGGTCATCCAGGGATCCTGCAAAAACTCTTCCACGGTGTATCTCTTGGCTGGGTCCACGGTCAAAAGCTTCGACACACAGTGCTTCGCATCCTGCGAGATCTCGTCCCACCACGGGCTCAAAAACGTGTACTCGCCCTTGGCAACCTTTTCTGTCAAGGTTTCGATTCTCTCGTCGTAAAACGGCGGGAATCCACACAACAACGTGTACAACACGCAGCCAATGGCCCACATATCGACTTCCTTCGAGTACCGCTCGTCCCTGACAATCTCCGGAGCAGTGTATCCAACAGTACCGCAGGGAGTCTTTGTGTTGTGTTCCCAGATCTGCTTGGATAAGCCAAAGTCGGCAAGCTTCACCACACCAATGGTTCCACCGCCAATTCCAGGCACAAATTCGCCCTCGTCAAGCTTGGTGTTGGGGTCATCGGACTTGCGGAGCTTGGAAACGTGGTTGAAAGAAGGTCTGAAGTCAATGGGCATATACAACAAGTTTTCCGGCTTGATATCTCTGTGCACAATGCCCACCTCTTCGTGCAAGTATCTGATGGCTTGGGCAACCTGGGTGATGACGTGGCGGGTCAAGTCCTCGGAGAAGTAGGTGTACTTGACAATGGCCGAGAAGATCTCGCCTCCCACCGCAAGTTCTTGCACAATGTAGTAGTACGAGTCGGAGTCGATGAACTCAATGAACCGCACAATGTTGGGGTGGTTCAACTGTCTCATGATGGTGACCTCCTTCAACACGGCCTGCTTCTGGACCTGGTCCATCTGGAACTTGCGCAACACCTTGATGGCCACAAACTGGTTCGACGGCAAGTGTCTGGCCTTGTACACGACGGAAAAGGCCCCTTCGCCCATCTGGTCCAACACCTCGTAGTTGTCCAAGTTGGGGTACTTGACAGACTTTTGTTTCTGTAAGTTTTCTTGCTCGACAATCTGGGACGCAGCCTGCTGGTAGTGAGAGTCTGGTTGGTATCGTTGTTGTTGTTGTTGTTGGTGTTGTTGTTGGTCCACGTCCGGCTCGCTTATCAAGGTGATGTCCAGATGGTTGGCAGCCGGAACAATGCTGAAGCCACTGGTGCCGCTGGTGGGTTCGCTGAGGTCGTGTGTGATTATGGTGGCATCTATGTCGTCAATGGTGGAGGGAAGGATTGGGTGCTCGGGCGCACCGGTGGTCTTCTTCTTCAAGTCGTTGGCCTGCTTGCCTTGCCTGATAAAGGCCTTTAAGTTCTCAAACATACGAGGGATGCGGTGGCAGTACGGACTCGGCGGTGAAAACTATTGAACAGGGACGCTGAATGGGGACGGAGGGAGGATTTCATTTGCTTACAATTTTTCCCTTCATGAATGGGGACTGTGTGCAGGACGGTATTTGTTTCGCTGGTGTGGATCGGCGCTGAATTTTCGTTGCTTGCTGTGGGTTGCGCACGCGTGCAACGGTTTTCCGTCTGCTGGCTCACGTGTCCAATAGGAAGCGAGTATGGAGGATGTTTCTGGATTTGGGAGGAAGAGCGCGCGGCACGTGAGACAGTGTCATTCCGTTCCAGTGGAATTTGGTGAAACAGCTGATAGGAGTCACGTGCACTTTTCGGCGGATTGACCTGCCACGCGCGCCGCGCTCGTGCCATTTAAACCAGAGCAATTGATTGAGTCCCTCACGCCAACCACCACACCATGCCGAAAGCCATTGTTTTTACTGACTGGGACGGGACAGTCACCCTCCAGGACTCCAACGACTACTTAACTGACAACATTGGCTTTGGCCAGCAGCAAAGAAAGCAGATCAACCAGGATATCTTGGAGGAAAAGACGTGTTTCAGAGACGGGTTCCAGGAGATGTTGGACTCGATCGACACGCCGTTTCCGGAGTGTATCGACTATCTCTTGCAGAACGTGCAGTTGGACCCAGGGTTCAAGCAGTTCTACCACTGGGCCGCGGCGCAGAACATCCCCGTGGTTGTTGTCAGCTCGGGCATGAAGCCCATCATCTACGAGTTGTTGAAGAACTTGGTGGGTGACGAGGCCATCAAGAACATCGAGATCATCAGCAATGGCGTCAAGATCGACGAAGCCACCAACAAGTGGGACATTGTCTACAAGGACCCTGAGTCGCCCTTTGGCCACGACAAGTCCCACTCCATCAAGGAGTACTTGGCCAACAACGGCTACACGGCCTCCAACACACCCACGTTATTCTACTGTGGTGACGGCGTGTCGGACTTGTCTGCTGCCAAGGAAACAGACCTCTTGTTTGCCAAACACGGCAAGGACCTCATCACCTACTGTATCCGGGAAAACATTCCGTACACCGAGTTCAACGACTTTGCCGACATCTTGAGCAAGATCCAGCAGATTGTCGACAATGGCACGAGCATAGACGAGTTTCTTGCCAAGTAAACCTTAAATAGACATAGAACTGATATACGTCATTCTGGTATACGTGGCTACTAGCCGCACCAATGGAGATTCTAAAGCTTATTTTCGGCAACTCACCCACAAGTTTCCGAGTCCTGACAACGGACAGCCTGATTCCGGCCCTGTCATTGGCCAATAAGTAACTTTTACGACCGGTTAGTATCCGAGCCAGTTCTGAGGCTAAATGTGGAAATGGGGTTGTGTGCAGGAGGCGGGCAATAACCACTATACTTTTCACCTGAACACGTCACTATATAAATCAGGACCAAAGGAGTCGTTGATTTAGCACCACAACCACACAACATGCAAGAAATAGTTGGGTCAGGAAGCACTCCACGTCCCCACGTGGAGGAAGACTTGCGCAAAGACAGAACGGTTGAGTTTGTCATCGCAGAAACTGAATCTATCGCCAGCCGTTCGGCACCCCACACCGAGTCCGAGTCCGAGTCCGAAACCGAAACCGAAACCGAAACCGAAACCAGCTGGCAAAAGACCAAGAGAATCGCCAGAAACTACGCTTCCTTTGTGGGACCAGGTCTCCTCATCAGTGTGGCATACATGGATCCAGGGAACTACGCTACAGGCATCACGGCTGGTGCGCTGAACAAGTACTCGCTTCTCTTTATTGTGTTTCTTGCCAACGTGATGGCGATTTTCTTGCAGAGTTTGTGTATCAAGTTGGGCACGGTGACCGGGTACGACTTGGCACGGTGCTGCCGTGAGTTCTTGCCTCCGTGGCTCAATATCTGCATCTGGATCTTGGCTGAGTGTGCCATTATTGCGACCGACGTGGCCGAAGTCATTGGTTCCGCAATTGCCCTCAACATCCTCATCAAGGTTCCGTTGCCTGCTGGCGTGGCTATCACCATTGTGGACGTGTTGCTTGTGTTGATGGCCTACAAAAACGACACGTCTGTTACTCGTGTCATCAAGTACTTGGAGTGGGGCATCGCGGCCATGGTGTTTGCCGTGGTCATTTGCTTTGCCATTGAGTTGTCCGAGATCACTGCCAACGCTGGCCAGGTCTTTAGGGGCTTTGTTCCGTCCAAAGAGATGTTTGAGGGCCAGGGCTTGACCATTGCCACGTCAGTGATTGGGGCCACAGTCATGATCCACTCCTTGTTCTTGGGCTCGGGCTTGGTCCAGCCCAGATTGAGAGAGTACGATGTCAAGCACGGCCACATCAAGTTGGAGGACGTGTGGGCAAAGAGCGAAGAAGGCACCGAGACAGAAGTCGAAGAGCTCGATGAGAAACAACTTTTGGCTCGCAAGGACGAAAGAGAATCCCACTACTTCTACCGCGAATACAAGCCGTCCTACTTTGCCATCATGTACTCGATGAAGTACTCGATCTGGGAATTGGCCATTCTGTTGATGACGGTGGCTGTTTTTGTCAATGCAGCCATTGTCATTGTTGCGGGCGCTACGCTTTACGGCACAGAGGAAGCCATGAATGCCGATTTGTACACGATCCACGCGTTGCTCTCCAAGACATTGGCACCTGTTGTTGGCACCATCTTCATGCTTGCGTTGTTGTTCAGTGGCCAGAGCGCAGGCATTGTGTGCACCATGGCGGGTCAGATTGTCAGCGAGGGCCACATCAACTGGACCCTCAAGCCGTGGATGAGAAGATTGATCACTCGGGGCATTTCCATCATTCCGTGTTTGTTTATCTCCATTTTCATTGGCAGAGGCGGCTTGAACATTGCCCTCAACATATCACAGGTGATCATCTCCATCTTGTTGCCCCCATTGATGGCTCCGCTCTTTTACTTTACCTGCAAGAAGGAGTTTATGCGCATCGAGTTGCCGGCAGAAATGCAGGACGAGTCAGACGAGGGCCCCAAGAAGTACCACGATATGTCGAACAGCTGGCTCACCACCATCACAGGGGCTCTTCTCTGGGTCTTTGTATCGGTGATGAATGTCTATGCCATCTACCAAATGGCCGTAGACGGCGTGGATGGCGGTTGATTCTCTTTTTTTATATGCGAAAATAAATACTGGTTCCCGCACGACTCAGGGGAGCGCGCGCGTGCACCCGACGAGCGTCAATCTCAAAAAATTACCTCCTTTTCTTTGGCTGCCACTGTTTACATCTGGCCACCAATTGCAATTGGCTATCCCTGTAACCAATCAAGAAAGGTTCCGTTGTGCTCAACACTCCTGTTGTTTGAGGCATATCTAACTCTCCTGCACGTAGCTGCCCCCACTTGACCACGTCCCGAAGCATAGATGCATTCTTCAACCCTCTTAAAAAAGCTCCACATCACCAGACCAAACAAGGACACACACGCCGCTGATACGAAGAACAACCAGTCAATGGAGTACTACAACCAGAGCCAGCAAGTACAGGCGACTCCGCAGGACTTTTCACAGCAACAGCAACAGCAACAGCACCACCACCAACAGCAAATGACTGTCCAGCAGCAACTCACCAACGATGCCATCCAGCAGTCATTGCTCCCCCAACGCTCAACCATCTCTAAGGGAAAGTACTCGTTGACCGACTTCCACATCATGAGAACGTTGGGAACCGGCTCGTTTGGAAGAGTCCATTTGGTGCGCTCGGTACACAACGGCAGATACTATGCGGTCAAGGTGTTGAAGAAGCACCAGGTCGTCAAGATGAAGCAGGTGGAACACACCAACGACGAACGGAGGATGTTGAAGTTGGTTGAACACCCGTTCTTAATCAGAATGTGGGGTACGTTCCAGGACTCCAAAAACCTCTTTATGGTCATGGACTACATTGAAGGAGGCGAATTGTTCAGTCTTTTGAGAAAGTCCCAGCGGTTCCCCAACCCGGTGGCCAAGTTCTATGCGGCTGAGGTCACGTTGGCATTGGAATACTTGCATAGCCACGACATCATCTACCGTGATTTGAAGCCCGAAAACATCTTGTTGGACAGAAACGGGCACATCAAAATCACCGACTTTGGGTTCGCCAAGGAGGTCAGTACCGTTACGTGGACGCTTTGTGGAACACCCGATTATATTGCGCCCGAAGTCATCACCACCAAGCCATACAACAAGTCTGTTGACTGGTGGTCGTTGGGAGTCTTGATCTTTGAAATGTTGGCTGGCTACACTCCTTTCTACGACTCGACACCCATGAAGACCTATGAAAAGATTTTATCGGGCAAGATCCACTTCCCCAGTTTCATGACCCCGGATGTCATTGACTTGTTGCAGAAGTTGATCACGGCCGACTTGACAAGAAGATTGGGCAACTTGATCAATGGTCCTGCGGACATTAGAAACCATCCATGGTTCCTGGAAGTTGTGTGGGAAAAGTTGTTGGCCAAGGACATCGAGACTCCGTACGAGCCTCCCATCACCGCTGGTGTCGGTGACTCGTCGTTGTTTGACCACTATCCCGAAGAGCAATTAGACTACGGATCCACAGGCGAGGATCCTTACGGACAGTACTTTACAGAATTCTAGTTTATTGTAACTATCAAAAACAATATGTTTTAGCTACTCTATAATACATATCATAACAGTTTGTTTGCTCAGCTTCGAAAGGTACTCTTACAGTTCAAGCACACATAGAACAAAATCATCGACGTATCTTTCCGCTTCTGCTGGGACTGGAAAAACACACAGTCGTCGTTGCCACACTTGGTGCACACCTTGTTGGAGCGGGGCAACGTTGGGTCGTTCCCGATATCCTCAACCGCACCGGCCGTTTCTCCAATGTTGGTGATCAACTCGTGTCTGTAGACCTTGGGGTTCTCGGCCAACTCGGTGTAGCCACAGTTACGACACGAGTACAAAAGTCTCTGTTCGTTCTTGTCCTCTTTGGGATACAACATGTTGTTGCATTCTGCACAGAATCTAAACGAAGCCATGGTCCACCGGTGGTTGAATGTTGGTCAAGTTTGATATTTTGGTGGTGAGTTTTGGCATTACATAAGCAAACACAAAATAGTCGTGCATTTTGTCCAAAAAACATTTCTCTGCCAAAAATTTTTCAGCTCCAAAACAACCGTACCGTACCACACCAGCACGCTAAAGATGTCCTTATTACGTCAATCTGTAAGACCAGCCTTGAGATTGGTTGCCCAAAGGTGCGCACCAAAGTGTGTCCGTTTCAACTCCACTGCTGTTGACCCCAAGATTTCGCAAATTGTCGACCAGATCTCGACCTTGACGTTGTTGGAAACGTCTGCTTTGGTCACCGAATTGAAGGAAAGATTGAACATTTCCGACATCTCGCTTCCAGTCGGTGGTGGTGCTGCTCCTGCTGCTGCTCCTGCTGCCGTTGAAGAGGAAGTAAAGGAAGTTGTTGAGGAAAAGACGATTTTCTCCATCAAGTTGGACTCGTTCGACGCCAAGTCGAAGCCAAAGATCATCAAGGAAGTCAAGGGCTTGTTGGGCTTGTCGTTGGTTGAGTCCAAGAAGTTTGTTGAGGCTGCTCCTAAGATCTTGAAGGAAAACGTTGCCAAGGAAGACGCAGACAAGATCAAGGCCACCTTGGAGGGTTTGGGTGCCAAGGTCTCGTTGGAATAGACACTCTTTCCATGGCATCTCATTCTACCACCACAAGTAAATATATCTTTGCTTCATGTACATATACGTTATTTATGAGTATCTAAACGGCGTGGGCGTGGAGGTGGACGTGCCCAGCGGGAGCTCGTCTTCAAACTCGCTTTCCGAGTCGTTCATCGGTTTGGCCCGTAGGAGACTTTCTCCGTACAATGAACGCGTAGACAACGATGCTGACGGCGACACCATGGCTGTTTTTGCGTGGAAGTGCCCACGGTGGCTTGTAGTGGCCTTGGCCACGAGCAGTTCGAGTGCTGCAGCCACGGCCATGACGCTGGTGGATGCACGGTGGTGGGACGCGGCGTGGCGGAGAGAAGCGACTGTTTCGTGCAAACACGCTTTCTGGCGCAGATTGAGCCTGCTGGCGTGTATGTGGGCATCGAGCTGCTCTAGCTTGGCCAACAAGGGGCTCGCACCGGCCCCCATGCGCATGGGCCTCGACATCTGGTGGTGCTGGTATGGTGGAGATATTTGGTGAAGAAATGTCGCGATGTCGCACAAAAATCCCCCAACCACAAACATCCCACTGTTTCTGTTCCTTGCACTGTTCCTTCTACGCATGGTGACGCGATGTTGCAGCCTCCGTTGTCGCTAGAGGGCCTTGGACTAGAAGAGGAACGCTTTACCGCAAAGGAGGACATCAAGCGCTGGCTCCGTGAGCGGCTCTGGACCGAGCGCCGGATCAAGGTCGTCATTGAACGGTCAGACTCGATCAAGATCATTTTCCGGTGCAAAAACAGCGGCAAGCGGCTGCTGCCCGAGTCCCGCAACGCGTGCCGCCGCCCGGCAACGTGTCCGTTCAAGATCAGGGCCAACTACTCGCTCAAGTTGGGCGTGTGGTCGCTTGTGGTCATCAACGACCACCACGACCATGGCAGCGACAAGAAGGTGGAGGAAGAAGAGGAGGAAGAAGAGGAGGACGACGATGAGGTGCCTGAGGCTGCGAAATCGGCCATAGCCACGCCTGCGTCCGACGTGTTCAACCTCATCAACACCGAAACCAGCACCACGCCGGCGTTTGAGTCGCCCAGCGCCGTTGAAGTCGCGTCCACGCCGCCAGCCAAAGGTCGCAAGCGGCCCCTTTCCGAGAACCGGGCGCGGAACCCGACTCCGTGGCTCGATAACGGAGTTGTGGGTGCCCATGCGTCGCCCGATGCGATTGCACGGTTTCTCCGCAAGGAAGTCAACCAGTTGGTGATGCAGCATGTTGTGGGCAACACGGAGTTGGGCAGGGACGAGCGTGTGGCGGTGCTCGATGCGTTTACGTCGCAGTTTCTCGTGGACCACCGCGACCATCTCAGTGCCAAGTTCACGGACGAGTTGAAGAGGAAACAGCAGCAGCACAAGAGTCGCACGAGCAACTGGCTCACTTCGACCAACTTGATTCCGCTCTCGCCGCTCCTCAACGATTCAGACCCATCTGAGCTCACTGGCACCGGCACCAGCGCGATGGAGCACTTCACGCCGCTTCCCATGATCAACAGCGGGCCGTTTTTCACTCCGAGCCAAGTGCTGCAGATCCACAACCAGAACCAGCAGCTTCCTTCGTTCAACAGCATCCAGAACCAGCTTCCGCTCTCGCCCAGCACCACCGGCTCGCTCATGCCGCCCATCAGCACGACGCTCAACCCGTCGCACTTGCTCAAGAAATCGAGTTCCAAAACCAATGTCTTCAGTCTCAACTCGTCCCTCCTCTGGAACGAGTACAAGCCAATGGCCGCACGCGATCCGGGCGGTTCCGGTACCGTTTCCGGCCTCCTCAACAACCTCGACGGCTGGTGATAAATTTCGTGCGCGCGCGCGACAAATTCCATCTTAAGACTCACACCACCATGGTCAACAAGGTGCTCCTTATCAACGGGCCCAACTTGAACTTGTTGGGCACCCGGGAGCCTGAGAAGTACGGCACCACGCTGCTTCGAGACATTGAGGATGCAGCAGTGGCACAGGCGGCCGCCAAGCAGAACGGCTCGCTGCTTGCTGCGTTCCAGAGCAACACCGAGGGATTTATCATTGACCGCATCCACGCGGCACAGCGTGAGGGCGTGGGCTTTGTGGTCATCAACGCAGGCGCCTACACACACACATCGGTTGGGATCCGCGACGCGTTGTTGGGCACCGCCATTCCGTTCATCGAGGTGCACATCACCAACGTCCACCAGCGCGAGCCGTTCCGCCACCACAGCTACTTGAGCGATAAGGCGGTGGCTGTGATCTGTGGCTTGGGTGTCTATGGATACACGGCTGCTGTTGAGTACGCCTTGAACTACTAGTGTTTAGCTATACATGTTATCCGTACAATCCCTCCTCGGTGGCGCGCGGCACGGGCTTGTCGCCGTACACACCGCGCCAGCTCACGGGGCGCACCCACGGGCGCGCGGTGGCGCTACCGCCAGCGCCAACGTATTTTGTCGCGGCGCTCGCGAGAAGCTCGCCGTCGCGGAAATTGTCGCCCTCGTAGACGCGCGCCACCAACACCGCGACGTCGGGCGCGCTCCCACCGCCAGCGCGCGCGCTAGCGACAGCTTCTAGTACCGCCGCGCCGTACGACGCAGCACCGTGGCCGTCACGGAGCCGCAACTCCTCCAACGAGCGACTCAACAAGTCCTCGCTGCTGTAGACATCAACCGTGCCTGCCACGTCCTCCGCAAGACCGGCGTCTGTCGAGTCTAGCAACACCACTCTCGCAAAGCGTGACTGGTGGATGTATGGGGCGAGAACGTCGCGGACGTGCGTGGCAACAAGGCCGCTGATGACGGGTGAACGCTGCTGGACCACCGCCACATTCAAGCCTGCGTCATGATAAACCTCCAATGCGCTCGATACGCCACTGGGAGCAGGCTCAGTGGCATGGTCAACGGGCGACGCAAACGGGTACAAGTACCGGTCGTCCAAGGTGGCGACCTTGACAAAGTCGTAGGTGTGGATCAACAAGTCCACAGCGAGCTGTGGAATGTTTCCTATGGATACAGAAGGAACGATAAGCGTGGCTTTTTCCATGGTGGTGGTGGTGCTCGCTTCTCACTATACCTGTCGCTCTCGCTATTTCTATTTTCTCACTATTTCTACTTGTCGCTAATTTCCACTTCGCACTATCACCGTTCTGATTTTGTGCCACTCACCGATGATTTCACCGTTCTACCTCTGCTTTAACGTTCTTCATCTCTTGTTATTCTGTTTGTTTTGTGCTTGTTTTACTGGCGAATTTAACTTAATTTACTATTGACAGGAAAAGCTGTGTTTTTTGTGGTTTTTTACCATTTTCTATGATTTTGGAATTTGTGCATTTCTCAATCAGTACATTTCTCAATTAGTACATTTTAAATGTCTTTCTCCATTCACTAATTACCACACTTTCACTATTGCTGTCATTTTATACTTCCACATCATTCATTGCTAAGCTCTACACGATTCTTACTCTTTTCTAATTTAAAAGTACCTCTCATCGCCAATCACTGCTCATCTCTACCTCTATCTTACCTCCATCTCTACCTATATCTCTACCTATATCTCTACCTCTATTCCTAGTTCTTTCTCTTTCCTTCTTTACTTGATTCTATAACTTCTTTATAGTTCTACAAGTTCTTTATATTAGTTCTGTCTAATATTAGTTCTACTATATTAGTCTATGAAGAACTCATAGACCACTACTCGCTCCGCTCGTAGTGATCTTTGAAAAAAATCTCATCGCAAAAATTTATCACCACCATGTCTGTTGTTGGTTCGCTTATCTTCTGTACCTTCTGCGGTAACTTGTTGGACGCCCAGAGCTCCACTGCAACCATACTGTGCCGCTTGTGCAGCGCATCATACCCCAAGTCCAAATTCGCCGACTTGAAGGTCGTCACAACCTCATCGGAAGATGCGTTCCCATCAGCATTGAAGCTCAAGAGATCCGTTGTCAAGACGTCGTTGAAGAAAGACGAGTTAGACGAAGGCGCCACCATCAAGGAAAAGTGTCCCAAGTGTGACAACGAGGAAATGCTGTACCACACATTACAGTTGCGGTCCGCCGACGAAGGGGCCACCGTCTTCTACACCTGTACCTCATGTGGCTACAGATTCAGAACCAACAACTAGCCACATACCTGTACCATATATCTTTTGCATAATAAACATTCCTTAATCTACAGTTCTTGTTCGTACATGTCCAACGCAACAATGGCCGACTCTCTCACCACCTGGTCCTTGTCGTTGAGGAAGGACTGCAACACAGGCAAACATTCGTCGGTAGCAATCGATCCCAAGGCCTCAGCAGCCTCGTGTCTGACCATGGGGGCCTCTGTCTCGTTCTGCAACACCTTGATCAACGAGGGCACGGTGACGGGGTTGCACAACTGGCCGAAAACGTAGGCAATCTCGTGCTTGAACAAGGCTGAGGGATCGTCAAAGCCGGTGGCCAACGCCAAAGCAGCCGCATCCGAGTTCAAGTCTCTCAAGCGAAACATGGCTCTGTATCTCTCGAACAACGGCTTGTCCTGGTCGTTCAAAATCGCCTGCAACTTGTCAATCTTGTACTGCTTGTCGGTGGACAAGGGTGGAGCAGGGTCGATGGAGGTGTACAAGGACGTTTCCAACGTCTCGGACTTGGCCTGTTCCGAGTTTTCCCACTTGATTCTCTCGATGGCCAACTCGCATGTTTGTCTGATTTCAAGCGAAGGGTCGTTGGTGTAGTAGTCCTGCAACAAGGCAAGCGAGTCCTTGTCGCCCAAGGCACCGAGAGCCTCCGCTGCTTCGTGTCTGACCATGACCTGCTGGTTGGTGTTGGTCAACACGTCTCTCAAAAAGGGTGCAGCGTGCAAGTTGTGGGTCTGGCCCAACACGTAGGCCACTTCGTGCTTCAATAACTCGGAGTCATCGGCAAAGGCGGCTGCGATGTGCTCGATGGCCCTGTTGACATCGGACTTGTTTTCGGACTCCGAGCCCACGGTCTTGAGGTTGAAAAGAGCACGAAAACGGTTGGCCAAGGTGATGTCACCGCTGGCATTGACCAAAATGTCTTTTAACTGGTCCAAGGAGGCTTGGTCGATATCGATCTGGGAGAGGGCAGACATGTTTGATGAGATGAAATATTGAAAAAAAGTTTGACAACGAGCACGAACACGAACTACGAGCGGAGCGTAGTGAGTCTCACAGAATGGAACACGCTACAGAAAATAGTGTTCTCTGGAAGCACCAAACTACTTTGAACAATGAAGTACGTTATTCTATGTTTACTGAACAATTACACGCTTTACTGGGTGTATCACCAGGTTGGTGAGTGATGAGATGAGATGAGATGGTGATGGCGAGAGTTAGCGAGAATTTTCGAGAATTAGCGACAGCTGGGGGCAGAAAATTAGCGAGAAATGCGACTTCGGAATAGAGAGCAGATTAGGCGTAAACGAGACATGTGCATCAGAATGGCAGGTGATCTGAACAAACCGATCAAAAGTTGTTAAAAGAAGTCACGAAGTGTAATTATTATGTTAATGTTGTGGAATACGTGGTTCACTTGACGTTGGTTCTCGATTTCATCTCGCGAATGTCGCTAGAGCGACTCTGCATAATAACAGGCAAAAGAAGTGTTGATAACTACTGGTGGCTATCAGAAAAGACTCATGAAACAGAAGACTTGGAATAGTTGATAAATTGAGTGAGCATTAATATTCTTGTCAGCCAATCACCATACAATTCAACACCACAACTACATCAACAACAACACAACTTAACACAACTTAGCACAGCTTAACACAACAACCAACACAACTTAACACTACTCAACACAACATCATCACCATCACCAACATCATCTACATCTCTTGTCTTTATCTTGTCGTTATCTCTTCTTTAAGCTTCTTCTCACATTCTCAATTCTCTTTTCTTTTCTTCACGCGAATTCAACGTAAAAATTTTAAACTCACCACTCTCAAGCATGGCGGCTCCTCAAATGCCAGACTTATCCAACGCCATTGTGGCCCAGGACGAAATGGGCAGACCCTTCATCATTGTGCGTGACCAGGGAAAGAAACAGAGAAAACACGGCATAGAAGCCACCAAGTCGCACATATTGGCCGCCCGGTCCGTTGCCTCCATAGTCAAAACATCGTTAGGGCCCCGTGGAATGGACAAGATCCTCATCAACCAGGACGGTGAGATCACGATCACCAACGATGGTGCCACCATCTTGGCTCAGATGGACTTGGACAACGAGATCGCCAAGTTGTTGGTTGAGTTGTCCAAGTCCCAGGACGACGAGATCGGCGACGGAACCACCGGTGTGGTGGTGCTTGCGGGTGCCTTGTTGGACCAGGCGTTGGAGTTGATCGAAAAGGGCATCCATCCAATCAAGATTGCCAACGGCTTTGACGAAGCGTGCAAGATTGCATGCCAGCAGTTGGACGCCGTTGCCGACGATATCCACATCAGTGCCGAGTCGACAGACTCCAACCTCCTCAAGGCCGCCAAGACGTCGTTGGGGTCCAAGATTGTGTCGAAATCGCACGACCAGTTCTCCCAGATGGCTGTGGATGCTGTTCTTGCCGTTGCTGACTTTGACAGAAAGGACGTTGACTTTGAGTTGATCAAGATGGAAAGCAAAGTCGGTGGCTCGATCGAGGACTCGTCCTTGATCAGAGGTGTCTTGTTGGAGAAGGACTTCTCCCATCCCCAGATGCCCAAGTCGGTGGAAAACTGCAAAATAGCCATCTTGACGTGTCCATTGGAGCCACCCAAGCCCAAAACGAAGCACAAGCTCGAGATCTCCAACGCCGAAGAGTTCAAAAAGTTGCAGGAGTACGAACAGGGCAAGTTCCAGGAGATGATCGACCACATCAAGAAGTCCGGGGCTAACGTCGTTGCATGTCAGTGGGGGTTTGACGACGAAGCCAACCACTTGTTGTTGGCCAACGGCTTGAATGCCATCAGATGGATTGGTGGGTCCGAGTTGGAGATGTTGGCCATCGCCACCAACGGCCGCATTGTGCCACGTTTTGAAGACTTGACTCCAGAGAAGTTGGGAACCGCTGCCTCCATCCGTGAGTTGGAGTTTGGCACCACGAGAGACCGCATGTTGGTTGTCGAAGACTGCTCCAACTCCAAGGCCGTCACGTGTTTTGTCAGAGGCTCCAACCAGATGATCGTCGATGAAGGGATCAGAGCGTTGCACGACTCCATCTGTGTTGTGCGTAACTTGATCAGAGATAGCAGAGTTGTCTACGGGGGCGGTGCTGCTGAGTTGACGGCGTCGTTGGCCGTCACCGATGCTGCTGATAAGCAGAAGGGCATTGACCAGTACGCGTTCCGTGCGTTTTCGTCTGCTCTTGACTCGATAATAATGACGTTGGCGGAGAATTCCGGCTTGGATCCCATCGAAACGTTGTCGTCGTTGAAATCGAAGCAGGTCAACGAGAACTCGTCGCACTTGGGTGTGGACTGTTTGGGCAAGGGAACCAACGACATGAAGCAGTTGTTTGTTGTGGACCCGTTGATTGGCAAGAAACAGCAGTTGTTGTTGGCTACACAGTTGACCAGAATGATCTTAAAGATCAACGATGTCATTATCAGTGGTAAAGACGAGTATTGAATAAATAGAAGAGGAAATAAAGATGTAGAAGCAAAAGGTCGTGCGCGCACAAACACCCGCGCGTAAATCAACTACCAAAAAGGAGTTGGCACCAGCGACCCTCATAGTCACCTCAATTGCCACAACAACATCATCAACATCCATTATGGCTAGTATGGGCACCCCTGCGGTTGTCATGGACAACGGGACCGGATTGACCAAGTTAGGTTTTGCCGGCAACGATTCGCCCTCCTTTGTGTTCCCCACGGCGATTGCCACCTCGACGCAGGCCAAGTCGTCCAAAACCGCCAAGTCGACCTTTCTCTCGTCGAAACGGGGTTTGGAGGACTTGGACTTCTACATTGGCGACGAGGCACTTGCTGCAGCCACCGGGCCCAACTACAACTTGTCATATCCAATCAGACACGGCCAGATTGAGGACTGGGACCACATGGAACGGTTCTGGGAAAACTCCATTTTCAAGTACTTGAGATGTGAGCCCGAGGATCACTACTTCTTGTTGACCGAGCCACCTTTGAATCCTCCCGAAAACAGAGAAAGCACAGCCGAAATCATGTTTGAATCTTTCAACTGTGCTGGGTTATACATTGCCGTGCAAGCCGTGTTGGCGTTGGCAGCCTCGTGGACGTCGTCCAAGGTCCAGGACAGATCGTTGACCGGCACGGTGATTGATTCTGGTGACGGTGTGACGCACGTTATTCCTGTTGCCGACGGTTATGTCATCGGGACGTCGATCAAGAACATTCCGTTGGCGGGAAGAGACATAACCTTGTTCATCCAGCAGTTTTTGAGAGACCGTGGTGAGACAGACACCAGTTTGCAGACGGCAGAGAAGATCAAGCAGCAGTTCTGCTACGTCTGTCCCGACATTGTCAAGGAGTTCAACAAGTTTGACCAGTATCCGCAGGAAAAGTTTGCCCAATACATAGTCGAAACCGCCGACAAGAGCAGAACCAAGACGGTTGACGTTGGCTACGAACGGTTCTTGGCCCCGGAAATCTTTTTCAACCCGGAAATCTGCTCGTCCGACTACTTGACGCCGTTGCCCACTGTTGTCGACCAGGTGATCCAGTCGTCGCCCATCGATGTGCGTAAGAGATTGTACAAGAACGTGGTGTTATCGGGTGGCTCCACCATGTTTAAGGACTTTGGCAGAAGATTGCAGAGAGACTTGAAGTCGTTGGTCAACGAAAGAATCGAGTTGAGCGAACAGTTGAGTGGGGTCAAGAGTACGGGTGTGGATGTCCAGGTTATCTCGCACAAGAGACAGCGCAATGCTGTGTGGTTTGGAGGCTCGTTATTGGCCCAAACAGCAGAGTTCAAGGGCAACTGCCACACCAAGAGAGACTACGACGAGTACGGGCCCAACATTGTGAGAAACTTTTCGTTGTTCTCGGTTACGTAAATATTATATTTTTCATATACAAAATGTTCTTTGGTCGTGCGCGCAGGCCCAATATTTCTCTCTCTCTTGCGAATAATAACCAAAAAAGATAAGGTCACCAAACTCCACAAACTATAGACAATGTCGTCGTCGTCGTCGTCGTCGTCTCAGCTCCAGGTTGTCGATGGTATTGCACTCAATCAGATCTTCAATGGATTGAAGTCAGCCAAAAAAGACGAACGGGCCCAGTACGCCTCGGAGTTACGCAACTACCTCGAGTCGATAGCCAGGGACTTGTCGTCGGAACAGTTCAACCGCTACAACAATGATATCAACAAGACGATTTTTGAGCTTTTACACGGCAAAGAACAAGCAGAAAAGCTTGGTGGGATCGCTGCCATGAATGCGTTGATAGATTTCGATTCGGGTGTTGGTGAAGAAAATGCCACCAAAACAGCAAGATTCTCCAACTATTTGGGCTCGTTGATCTTGTGCAACGATTTGGTGGTGATGAAAGCGGCCACCCAAACGTTGGGTAAGTTGGCCACTCCAGGAGGCACGTTAACGGGCGACTTTGTTGACTTTGAAGCCAAACGTGCCATCGAATGGCTACAAAGCGACAACAAACTGCATGAAAACAGAAGACACGCAGCCATCTTAATCATCACAGCTTTGGCTGACAACGCACCCACGTTATTGTACAGCTTCATCAGCCAAATCTTGGACCATATCTGGATACCCTTGAGAGACCATAAACTCATGATTAGGGTCGATGCCGCAGTCACCCTACAAAAGTGTTTACGTATTATCTACGACAGAGATACAAATGCCAGAAACTATTGGGTCAAGAAACTTCTTGATGTGGCATCCAAGCTCCTTAATGATAACGACACAGGTCACGGCGAAACTCCAGCCTCTGCAAACTCGGCTACCAACACCGCCTACAACTTAATTGCATCAACATCGTCCCAAACGAGCGAAAGCATCCACGGTGCCCTTCTTGTGTATCGTGAATTAATAAGGTACCCCAAGGATCCATACATTTACTCCAAGTTTGAACAAATCTACGAAAATACCATCCTATACAAAAACCACAAGCTCTCCATCTTGAGACAGGAGTTGACAAACATTTTTCCACTATTGTGCAAAGTAAACACCGACTTGTTTGTGGAAAAGTACTTGCACAGAACTCTTTACTACTATTTGTCTCAATTAAAGAAGAACAAGAGCCAACACAACGAATCGGCCAATTCAAATAAAAGTGCCATATTCAAAAGCATAGGCTTGATATCGTTGGAGGTAGGCAATCAAATGGCAACATATCTCGATGCTATCTTGGATAACATTAGAGAAGGCTTATCATATTCCACCAGTTCCAGCATGCAACTGATTTTGGTGAATGCTGTCACCAACGATCTGCAATCTTCCAACAACAACAATTTGAGTACAATCTCCACTTCATCAGCAATTGCATCAAAGTTTCGTGCCAGTAGAAAGGAGACCGAACCAGCTATCTTTGATTGTATTGGTAAACTTTCCATTGCAGTTGGACCAGCATTAACAAAGCATTTACAAAGAGATATATTGGACATGATGTTTGCCAACTGTTCATTATCAAAACACATGCAAGATGTGTTGCAAATTCTTGTCACCAACATTCCTACGTTGAACAATTTGATAAATACAAAACTTTTGAACCTTTTGAGTTTGGTGCTATCTGGTAAGAGTTTCCAGCCTCCAGGCTCACCGTACGGATCAATCAAAATGAATGATTCTCTAGCAAGAGACTACCGGTTGATTATGATATCCAGAGATACCGGTGTGAGTATCAATAGCATTTTACTCAACCAAGAGACATACGAAGCCTACGACAGTGCAATCTTGATTCAAGCATTGGAAATGCTTGCGTTTTTCAAATTTGAGAACTATCTCTTGAATGAGTTGGTGAGGTATTGCACCATCACCTACTTGGAGCACAGCAATGCCAAAGTCAGACAAACTGCCACCATCACATCGTGCCAAATCTTCATCAAGGATCCTATTTGTCAGCAAACTAGTGTTAATGCTTTGCATGCTGTGAATGAAGTATTGGACAAGTTGTTGTCGATTTCGATAACAGACCCCATTCCCGAAATTCGTTTGGAAGGATTGAACTGTTTAGCCAATGCTGGGAACTTTGATCCCCAATTATCACAGGCTGACAATGTCAGATTGTTATTTATTGCATTGAACGACGAAGTATTTGGCATAAGAAAAATAGCGATAAAGATATTGGGGAGATTATCGTCCATAAATCCAGCGTACATTGTTCCATCTTTGCGCAAGACCTTGATTCAGTTGTTATCGAGGTTGGAATACTCAACCTCCAGTCGTAAGAAGGAAGAAAGTGCTACTTTGTTGTCATTGTTGATCAGCAGTTCCAAGGAATTGACAAGACCGTATGTCAAGCCGATCGTGGAAGCACTTCTTTCCAAGGCTAAGGATATAAGTCCGTCAGTTGCCTCAAGTGCGATAACTTGTCTTGGAGAATTGGCTGTGGTTGGCGGTGAAGACATGAAACCATTCATACCTGAATTGATGCCGCTTATCCTTGATACATTCCAAGACCAGAGTTCGTCTTACAAGCGTGATGCTGCATTAAAAACTTTAGGACAACTTGCCAGCTCGTCTGGATACGTGATACAGCCATTGCTCGACTATCCTCAGTTGTTGGGTATGTTGGTTGGAATCTTGAAGCTGGAGACTTCGCCTCAAATACGGCGTGAAACGGTCAGATTGTTGGGTATTTTGGGTGCTTTGGATCCTTATAAGCATCGTGAGGTTGAGCAAGACTCAAAGAATATTCCAGCTGAACAAAATGCTCCTCCAGTGGATGTGGCGCTATTAATGCAAGGCATGTCCCCATCCAATGATGAGTACTATCCCACCGTGGCGATAAATAACTTGATGAAGATTTTGAAGGATCCTTCATTGAGTGCACATCATACCAAAGTCATTCAGGCAATCATGTACATCTTCCAGACGTTGGGATTGAGATGTGTTTCCTTTTTGCCCCAGATCATTCCAGGGATCATCAATGTGATGCATACATGCCAGACGTCCATGTTGAAGTTTTATTTCCAGCAGTTGGGTGCTTTGATATTGATTGTCAAGCAACATATTAGGCCGTTTTTGTCTGACATATTTGATATCATCAAGGAATTTTTCAGTGTCAACAGCCAGTTGAACTTACAGGTGATTATCATCAGTTTGATTGAGTCCATTTCACGGGCCTTGGAAGGTGAATTTAAGATGTTTTTATCTGACGTCTTGACGATTTTGATGGAAGTTTTTGAAGAAGACAAGTCTGTCAAGAGAGAACCCTCTTTGCACGCATTGAAGAGTTTTGTGGTGTTTGGAAGTAACATTGAAGAATACGTCCACATCATAGTGCCGAATATTGTGAAGATGTTTGAGGTTGGGCCCTTGGTATTGAGAAGGGCTGCTATTGAAACCATTGGCCGTTTATCCAAAAACGTATTGTTGAACGACATGGCATCACGGATCATTCATCCTATACTAAGAGTGTTGCGTCAAGGGAATGACGAATTAAAGGTGGCAGCCATGAACACGTTGAGTTACTTGTTGCTACAATTGGGTACCGAATTCAGTGTATTCATACCTGTTATCAAGAAGGTTCTCTTGCAACAAAAGATACACGCTCCAAAGTTTGAGCAGTTGGTCAACAAATTAATCAGTGGTGATCCCTTACCTCCACATCTTGACATTTTCAAGGATTATGACACCCATCTGCACCATTTTGACGTACCTGAAGTGGATATGCCTTCGAAGAAGTTGCCAGTGAATCAGGCTGCGTTGAAAGCTGCTTGGGATTCGAGTCAAAGAAGAAGTAAAGAGGACTGGCAAGAATGGATTGGCCGCTTGAGTAAGGAATTGTTGAAGCAGAGTCCCTCCCATGCAATCAGAGCTTGTGCTGGCTTGGCTTCAGACTACTACCCGCTTGCTAAAGATCTTTTCAATGCAAGTTTTGCCAGTTGTTGGAGCGAGTTATATTCTCAACATCAGGAAGAATTGGTTCAAGCCTTTTGCATTGCATTGTCGTCACCCAATAATCCGCCTGAAATTCATCAAATCTTGTTGAATCTTGCGGAGTTTATGGAACATGACGATAAGTCGTTACCGATTGCAATTCCCACGTTGGGCCAGTATGCTCAAAGGTGTCATGCCTACGCAAAAGCGTTGCATTACAAGGAGCTTGAGTTTTACGAAGAGCCAACTACCCCAACGATCGAGTCTTTAATTAGTATCAATAACCAGTTGCAACAATCCGACGCGGCTATTGGTATTTTGAAACATGCGCAACTACACCATGATCTTCAATTGAAGGAAACTTGGTACGAAAAGCTACAAAGATGGGACGACGCCCTTAGAGCTTACAATGAAAGGGAAAAGCTTGATCCAAACAACATGGAAGTCACCTTGGGTAAGTTGCGGTGCTTGCATGCTTTAGGAGAATGGGAGCAGTTGTCAGAGTTGGCCAAAAGCAAATGGGACAATTCCTCGAGCGAGATTAAGAGAGGTGTTGCTCCGTTAGCAGCAGCTGCTGCTTGGGGCTTGGGTCAATGGGACCGGATGGATTCTTGCATCAAAGTGATGAAGTCAGAGTCGGCCGATAAAGCCTTCTTCAATGCCATTTTATCCTTACACCGTAACAACTTTGACGAGGCCAGTGATCACATTTTGAATGCCAGAGTTTTACTTGTCACTGAAATCACGGCATTGGTCAGTGAGAGTTACACAAGAGCTTATGGCGTCGTTGTTAGAATCCAGATGTTGGCAGAGTTGGAAGAGATTATCAAATACAAATGCTTGCCACAAGGTTCTGAGAGGAGAGCAGTCATGAGAAAGACTTGGAACACAAGATTGCTTGGATGTCAAAGAAATGTTGATATTTGGCAAAGAATGTTAAAGGTTAGAGCTCTTGTCATCAAGCCCAAGCAGGACATGGACATGTGGATCAAGTTTGCTAACTTGTGTCGCAAGTCAGGCAGGTTGAACTTGGCTGAAAAATCGTTAAATTCTTTGTTGGAAGAAGGCTCTCCTGAAAACCCATCGAGAGCACCTCCACAAGTAGTGTACGCTCAATTGAAGTACATGTGGGCCAAAGGTCAGCAAAAGGAAGCGTTGAGGCATTTGGTTGATTTCACAACCAGAATGTCGCAAGATTTGGGTTTAAATCCAAATGACTTGATCACACAGCCATTACCCTCTGAAGGGCCAGGTATCCCCAAGCATGTTGAGGAGTACACGAAGCTTTTGGCAAGATGTTTCTTGAAACAGGGTGAATGGCAAATTGCATTGAATAGTAATTGGAGAACAGAAACGTCGGAGATCATTTTGGGTGCTTATTTGTTGGCTACACACTTTGACGATAAGTGGTACAAGGCATGGCACAACTGGGCTTTGGCAAATTTTGAAGTTATTTCGCTTTTCACCACTCAAAACACCCAGCAGGGCACCGCTACCGATGCTAAGACTGAAATAATGCAACAGAATGATCAAGTGAAGCTTTCTCCAGAAGATGAAGATTCTGGTAAACCATTAGTTCCTACTCAGCCTGCCAACATGATCCCTATGGAGGCCGTTCAACATCACGTTATTCCTTCCATCAAGGGATTCTTCCATTCCATTGCACTTTCCAACTCAAACTCTTTACAGGATATGTTGAGATTGCTTACGTTGTGGTTCAAGTTTGGTGGGATTCCCGAGGCTGCCCAAGCAATGACAGAGGGCTTCAATATGGTGAAGATTGATAACTGGTTGGAGGTTGTTCCGCAGTTGATTTCTCGTATCCATCAGCCAAACCAAATAGTGAGTAAGTCGTTATTCGGTTTGTTGGCAGATTTGGGTAAGGCACATCCACAGGCTTTGGTTTATCCATTGGCGGTTGCAGTTACGTCAGAGTCGGTTAACCGAAAGAAGGCTGCAGAGTCGATCATTGAAAAGATGCGGGTTCATTCGTCTAATTTGATTGACCAAGCCGAAATTGTGAGTCATGAATTGGTCAGAGTTGCAGTGTTGTGGCACGAACAGTGGTACGAAGGCTTGGAGGATGCCTCCAGATTGTTCTTTGGTGAACACAATACCGAGAAAATGTTTGCGGTATTGGAACCATTACATCAAATGTTGCAGAAGGGACCGGAAACAATGAGGGAATCGGCATTTACCACTGCATTTGGACGAGAATTGGCCGATGCTTACGAATGGGTGTTGAACTTCCGTCGTTCAAAGGATATCACCAACTTGAACCAGGCGTGGGACATATATTACAACGTTTTCCGTCGTATCAGTCGGCAGTTGCCGCAATTGCAGGCGTTGGAGTTGCAATATGTGTCTCCAAAGTTGGAGGACGCCCAGAATTTGGATTTGGCAGTTCCTGGAACGTACAAGGCTGGCAGTCCTGTTATTCGTATTGTGAAGTTCAACTCCACTTTCTCGGTGATCTCATCCAAACAAAGACCAAGAAAGCTTTCGTGCAGAGGTACCGATGGTAAAGAGTACACCTATCTCTTGAAGGGTCACGAAGACATCAGACAAGATAATTTGGTCATGCAGTTGTTTGGATTGGTCAATACGTTGTTGGTGAACGACCCTGAATGTTTCAAGAGACATTTGGATATCCAGCAGTATGCAGCCATTCCATTGTCACCCAAAGTGGGGCTCTTGGGCTTTGTGCCCAACAGTGACACGTTCCATGTGTTAATCAGAGAATACCGTGAGTCTCGAAAGATATTGTTGAACATTGAACATCGTATTATGTTGCAGATGGCACCAGACTACGATAGCTTGACGTTACTACAGAAGGTGGAAGTTTTCACCGGTGCGTTGGATAATACTCGTGGTCAGGACTTGTACAAGGTGTTGTGGTTGAAGTCCAAGACCTCTGAAGCCTGGTTGGACCGCCGTACGACGTACACCCGTTCGTTGGCCGTGATGTCTATGGTTGGATACATTTTGGGATTGGGAGATCGTCATCCTTCCAACTTGATGCTTGACAGATTCACAGGAAAGGTTGTCCATATTGATTTCGGGGACTGTTTTGAGGCAGCTATTCTTCGGGAAAAGTATCCTGAAAAGGTTCCGTTTAGATTGACGAGAATGTTGAACTATGCAATGGAAGTCAGTGGTATCGAGGGCTCGTTCCGGATCACTTGTGAACATGTGATGAGGGTTTTGAGAGACAATAAGGAATCGTTGATGGCCATTTTGGAAGCATTTGCATACGATCCTTTAATCAACTGGGGCTTTGACTATCCTACAAAGGCCATAGCCGAGGCAACAGGGTTGAAGGTTCCTCAGGTCAACACAGCTGACTTGTTGAGAAGGGGCCAGATCGATGAGCAGGAAGCTGCAAGACTCACGAAGCAAAACGAGCTCGAGATCCGCAATGCCAGAGCAGCGTTGGTGTTGAAACGTATCACAGATAAGTTGACCGGGAACGATATCAAGAGGCTTCGGGGCTTGGATGTTCCTACGCAGGTGGACAAGTTGATACAGCAAGCAACCAGTGTTGAAAACCTTTGTCAGCACTACATTGGATGGTGTTCCTTCTGGTGATGTATATCTTATTACTGTTACACTATATACACTATGCTATTTTCTTGGAGGCGTTGGTGAAGCCCACGCCCTTGATCGATGCCGTCATGTAGTCGTCTTCTCCTTCTTCCGCTCCGTCTTTCAAGTAGGCCTGAGTTCCGAAAATAGCCTCAATGTCCCGCAAGTACCACACAAAGCTTTCGTCAATCTGGTGTTTGTGGAGCTTCAAACGACCAATGTCTTCCTTCCCAATGGTCATGTACACCAATGCAAGCGAGATTTGGTTTCTTCCCACCACAGCACTGGTAGACAACTCCTGTAACAATTCGTACGCAACCTTTTCACCCAAGTCTTCAGGGAGCTTTCCGGCCGAACCAACGCCTTCCGTGAGGATTCTCCAGCCCTTTTTCAGCTCAGCAACCAAAGTCACACCAAAACCTGGCGATTTGCCGGAATTTTCACCTCTCCACACATCGGCAGTGATATTCACGTCGACTCCAGTGGGTCTCAAGACTTGTCTGGCAGAGTCAATCATTCTGTTAACTGTGGATGGAGAAACACGCGTACAGTAAGCCACACCTCTGATGGCCGAGAACTTGGGTGTTTCCAACGCGTGTATCGTGAGTGGTTGTGGAATAAGCGAGTTGCATAGTAAGTGGACCTCACCTCCGCCCAATGGCGGCGAGCCCCGCTTCAAGATATGCAACGAGACTTCTCTGACACCAAACTTCTCCATCAATGGAAGCAAGCCCCACTTGATGGCCTCTACACCAGCATCGTTTGTGGTATCCAGCGCAGTCAAGCCCTTGAACACAATGGAAAACTTCTTCTTGGAGAACGGAGCCAAGTAAAGCATGGCCTCAATAAAGTAGCCCACCGGTTTGTTGGGCGGACATACGTGTGTGAGCTCGCCTCCAATGATGATGCCCGGTCTGTAGATCACAGTGGTACCTGTGTATGAGATTTCGATGTGGGACCCGTTGGTGACGGCTTCCAACAACCGGAGGAACGACACTTCGTGGTCCTTCAACCCCGGGTTGAGCTCGTTGGATCTGACTTTGGTAATCTTGATGGGTTTCCCAGCAAGCGTGGCCAATACCAACCGCAATCTGAAGTTGCGGTGGCCTTCAAAGGTGGTTATAGACATGGATGGTTCCTGACGGTGGGTGCGAGATGTCTGCGATGAGGTTGGTGATTTTCCGGTAGGCTTCCACAGAAAAATTGGGGCGCGTGCACGACCGCGCTTGCCAGTTTTCCAAAACATTTGAGAAAACAAACTGTACCGACACACAGCAACGACTATGGCCGAAAAGAGAGCACAAGATTCCGATTCGGGTCCGGACAAGAGGCAGAAGGTTGAAGGCGAGGGCGACCATTTCTCTGAGCTTTTCAATGACCCGATGCCGGGCTTTGCTAACGAAAACACAACGGCCACAAACACCGACATAGATATAGATTTCGACAATTTGCCCACGAATTTCTTGAATCCAATAGAGAATGAAGCGAGAAGTGAGGTGCATCCATCACCTTCTGTTACCATCAAGCAAGAAATGTCCGATTCGAGTGTACCTACGCATCCAAAACCCACGTCGTACTTGAGCCAGCCACCATATAACGCAGCAGCAGCAAGTCCAGGCACGCTGTCGTTTACCCCAACCAGTTTCCCACAATATAATGCCAGTTTGAATGCCAATTCTGCCACAAATAACACCAAGACCACAGCACATACCGACGACACCTCCAAATTGAACGACGCCATTGCAGCAGCAGGGGTCGACATTCAACGAGAGGAAGATCTTTTGATCCAGCAACAGTTAAACAGA
The DNA here is from genome assembly GCA_030558095.1 of Teunomyces funiuensis. Classification (NCBI taxonomy): domain Eukaryota; kingdom Fungi; phylum Ascomycota; class Pichiomycetes; order Serinales; family Debaryomycetaceae; genus Teunomyces; species Teunomyces funiuensis. The sequence continues at coordinate 87,933 of JAJMRW010000010.1, forward strand.
CGCTCAGATGTGTCGAGAGACCTCAAGCAGTATCTCAAATCGTCAAAGGCTCTGCCATTTTTGAACGCATACCATACTGCATCGTTTATGAATAAAGTAGCCAGAGAAAACGGAATCCAGCAGAACTTTCTTCAGGACGGAGAGTTGTTGGACTTGGTTTCAGCGGCGTGTGAGAACTGGATTGCCAACGTGCTAACCAAAACCATCATATTATCGTGTCACCGCCGTCGAGGCATTCCACTATTGAACAATAACAATAACACAAATCTCAAGAGCAAAAAGAGCCAAGCGACAGCAAGCACTGCTCCACGGTCTGAGCTTTCCAAGGAATTAAGAAACATTGCTGTCAAACAGAAGGAACTTGAAGAAAAGAGAGTCAGTAAAAGAATCATTCTCGGACTAGAGAAATCTGCCAATGATCCAAGCGAAAACCCTGCAGATGCAAAAGCTGGTGCTGAAGAAACGCTTCATCGTGCGGCCAACGCCACTGCTGCCATGATGACAATGAACCCTGGACGGAAAAAGTACTCATGGATGACATCCGATGCAAGTGCCAACGATACCGCCAAAAACGGAGCCGAAAAGGAGGGTAAGGGCAAACAAAGTCAGCTCATCAGTGCAAGAGGCGATAATGGGTTGCGTTATCGTGAAATCAGAACCGGTAACTTGGTGACGTTGAAGGATTTACTTGGTGCTATTGAAGATGAGAGAATGGGTACCGAAAAAGCTGTTATTAAGGGCTATGCTAAGCTTAAAGATTAATGTATACTAATGAACACTGAAGGAAGAAAGATTGTAAAACGAAGTCGTGCACGTACCAATATTGATGATAGTTCTGCATATACGTTTATTTATACTTCAGGATCTGATCTATAAACAAAAAAACACAGTCAGCGTCAGCACCAATGGATTTCAACCTTTCGGCGTATTTCAACGCATTTGATGTTGATAAAGACTACTCAGCCGACTTAACGGATGTAGATTCGAAGTTGGAGCTGGTTACGGACTCTCTCGCCAACAATCCGGAGTCGATAAACTACAACAATGACCTACTTGAAGATCTCATTGACTTGACACACGGATACCGTTCACTTGAGTCAAAGCAACAGACACAGCTTTCATACTTGATCACATCGTCATTCAGTGCAATTTCACATCAGACACAAAGCATAGTCGAAAGCGGCGACTTTGTTGACTCCATCAATACCTTGAAGGCATCGTTGGAAAAGTATGGATACTTGATGTTTGTTTTGGTGAAGTACTTGGCGAAAGAGGAACACACACACGTTGCCAAGTCAAAGGCACCGACAAATAAAGAAGCTGCAGCAAAGTGGAAGGCAAATTGTGTACAAGTGGAAAACTGTTTGGTTGCAGTAACAACCGTTTTGAAGATCGATTTGATCAAGCTCTTTGTCACCACACCAGAAAGAGACCTCTACATTGAGTTGTTTACGCGTCCTATCATCAATTTGATGGAGAGTCCCGAGAGAATGAAGGTGGTTCCCATCAAACAACTTATATTCAAGGTGATATCGGTAGCTGTGAAATCGCACGGCCATGCAGCCATCGTTCAACATTCGATCATCCAATGTCTCACCTATTATCTTCATTTACCCAACCATATGGCTGAATTGCTCTTTATTTTGGCTGACCAGTACGACTATATCGTGTTAACTGAGGAAGTGTTGCGTGAGATTTCTCAGACGCAGTTTAATTCGAATGATACCAATGGACCAAAGGCAATTTCCGAGTTTTTAATCAAGTTATCTGAATTGAGTCCTAAACTTATACTAAAGCAAATGTCCTGCATTTCCCAGTTATTGGACAACAGCAACCAGACCTTAAGATGTTCTGTTGTTGAAACCTGTGGGAATATAGTGGTTGATATACTCAAGAATAATGATGCTGACGATAGAACCGAGGGCCACAATGGTGGCCAGCATGTTGATGGCTTACTTGATTTGCTTCAGGAAAGATGCCTTGACCAAAACCCCTACGTGAGAACGAAAGCTTTCCAAGCATTGACAAAGGTCTCGGGACTAAAAGTAAAGTTGACCGAACGCAGACACACCATGGTTCAATTAACGGTCAGATCCTTGGACGATAGAAGTACGTTGGTTAGACGTAATGCCATAAAGTTGATGTCCAAGTTGTTGGTGACTCATCAATTCAACACCGCTCATGGGTCCCAACTTGTGTATAAATTTTGGAAAGCTCAGTTGGAAGAAGCTGAAGCTGAGTTGCAGTCGTACTTGCCATTATCCCCACAAAAGAAGAAAGCAAGCAACCAAGATGATATGGAGATTGATGAAGAAGGTGAGGCTGATGATGTTTCCATTGATCAGGAAGAAATCAATGCATCTATGCTTGAGCAAGAGCAAAATTTGCCAGACAGAAACGTTTTGTATCGAGCAAAACTCAAAGCCAGCTACTATAAGGATGCTGTTGACTTTATTCAGGCCCTTCAATTAGGCACTGAGGTGATCTCGAGGCTTTTGTTTTCAAAGAACCGGAATGAGGCCATTGACTCCATGGACTTTTTGGTTTTGGCTGACGCATATGGTATTGAAAATGCAAGCATTGGGATTCGTCGAATGCTCCATTTGGTATGGCTGAAGGGATCATCTGACGAAGGAAAGTCTGTGCCAGTACATTTAATAGACTGTTATAAGGATTTGTTCTTGACGGCGCCTCCAGACACTTCCAAGATCGAACAAGCTGCTTATATTGCAAAGAACTTGATCTCCCTTACAGAAAATGCGTCTGTTGCCGATTTAGCTTCGTTGGAAAAGCTATTGGGCATGATGTATACTGAAGAATTGATTCAGCGTGATGTGATCAAAGTATTATGGCAGATTTACAACTATAATCAAGATGAATCCGGTGACTTAACCACTCAACGTTCAGGGGCCATTATCATCTTGGGGATGTTAGCGTTGGAAGACCACAGAATCATTATTGAAGGATTGGACTCCATTTTGAGTGTTGGACTTGGCGAGAGAGGCAAGAAAGACTTGATTCTTGCCAGATATTCGTGTGTTGCTTTGCAAAGAATAGTACCAAACGTTGCCAAAAAGGATGCAGTTATGGTAAAAATTGCCAGGGAAGACGAGTGTATCGAGAAGTTGAGGCTGGTCTTGTTGACATACAACGAAGATCCTGAATGGTATGGGGTTGCTGAGCAAGCAGTGGCTGCTATATTTCAAGCATCATCAAGACCCGATGAAGTATGTTCGGACTTGATCAAGAACAAGGCGAATTCTGTGTTTAAGAATCCACGTGAAAACGAATCCAAAGTGGTAGGCTTGTCACAGCTTCTTTTCATTGTTGGACACATAGCCATTAAGACGATTGTTCATCTTGAAAAGTTGGAGACGCAGTTCAAGAAGAAGAAGCACGAAGCCGAATCCAAACAGAAAACTAATGATAATGATACCAATAAGGAAGATAACGAGTTGGAGATGATTGGTGGAACGTCTGAGGACGACTTCACCGATGCCATCATACATGTGAAGGAAAGAGAGTTGTTATTTGGAGAGAAATCGTTGCTTGCGAGATTTGGGCCGTTGGTCAAGGAGATATGTGCCAACAACCGGAACTACGATAACGAGGGCTTGCAACGGGCAGCAGCACTTTGTATGACCAAGTTGATGTGTGTTTCGTCGATTTATTGTGAGGAGAACCTACCGCTTTTGATCACCATCATGGAGAAGTCCGAAGACCCCATCATTCGAAGCAACTGTGTTATTGGGCTTGGAGACATGGCTGTGTGTTTCAACAACATTGTGGACGAAAGCACCGATTTCTTGTACCGACGTCTTACCGACACCAACATCATGGTGCAACGGACGTGTCTCATGACGGTTACGTTTTTGATTTTGGCCGGACAAGTGAAGGTCAAGGGCCAGCTCTCGTCGATGGCCAAGTGTTTGGAGAATCCTGACCAGGGAATCAGTGACATGTGTCGGTTATTCTTTGCCGAGTTGGCCACGAAGGACAATGCCATCTACAATGGGTTCATTGATATATTCAGTGGGTTATCCAACGACGAAACGTTGGCCAAGGATGCGTTGAAGAGAATCGTCAAGTTCTTGGTTTCGTTCATCGACAAGGAAAAGCACCAGAAACAGCTTTCTGAGAAGTTGTTGGCGAGACTTTTGAAGTGTCAGAGTGAAGCACAGTGGAACGACGTGGCGTTTGTTCTCAATACCATTGCGTATAAGAACGAGAACATCACCGCTGCGTTGGAAGAGGGTTACAAGATGGTGCTGGCGCGGCTGTAGGGTTAGTTCAGGTTAGTTTTACAGTTTATTTTTTGGTAATACAGGTTAGCTTTACAGGTTACTATCTACAGGTTATATTTACAGTTTTTTTACAGGTTACTTTACAGGTACTTTACAGTTTTTTTACAGGTACTTACACTTTATTTCTACAGATCGTTTTAATCAACAGCAATCATCATGGTGGAGTTTCTCCAGTCGTACATATCGCAATTGCTGGAGGCCGTAGGGCTAGACGAGGCCAGTCTCAAGATCTTGATCTGCGCCTTGTTGTCCTTCCCCTTCAGCGGCATTTTCAAGCGTTTGCCCGACAAGAACTACACGCTCAAGAACTCGTATGTGGTGGGCGTGTCTGCGTTCTACGTGTTCTGCATCCTCAATCTCTATCTGGGGGTGCAGACGATCCTTATTTCGGCGATGGGCTCCTACTTCATCACCAGGTACGTCAAGACGTCGACGATGCCGTGGCTCAACTTTTTGTTTGTGATGGGCCACTTGGCGTACAGCCATGTGTACGCGCAGTTCTTCAACGACTATGACCCCACAGCCATTGATATCACCGGTGCGCAGATGGTGTTGGTGATGAAGTTGTCTGCTTTCGGCTGGAACGTCCACGACGGCAAGCAGCCGCAGGAGCAGTTGACGGAGTACGCCCGGACGCGCGTGGTCAAGAAACACCCCAACTTGTTGCCGTACATTGGGTATGTGTTCTTCTATGCGTCGTTGCTCACCGGCCCTGCGTTTGACTACGCGGACTACGACAAGTTCATCCACGGCACGTTGTTTGAGGATGTTCCTGAGTCGAAACGGCCGGGCAAAGCCAAGCGCATGATCCCGCGCAGCGGCCGGCCAGCGTTGAAGAAGACGCTCCAGGGCTTCTTCTGGGCGTTTGTGTTTGTGAATGCGGGCAGGTTTGTGGATCTCGAGTACGTGTTGGACGGCAGTCTTGTGCGGGAGCACGGATTTGTGTACCGCATCTTTTACTTTTGGGTGTTGGGCTTCTCGCACCGCTTGAAGTACTACGCCATCTGGTTGATAGCCGAGGGCGCGTGCATCTTGAGTGGCATTGGCTACAATGGCTACGACAAGGAGACGCAGACGTTCAAGTGGAACCGCGTGCAGAACGTCGACACCTGGCGCTTTGAAACGGGCCAGAACTGCCACGCGTGCTTGGAGTCGTGGAACATGAACACCAACAAGTGGTTGAAGAACTACGTGTACTTGCGCATAGCGCGCAGGGGCAAGAAGCCCGGCTTCAAGAGCACGTTGTTCACGTTTGCCACCAGTGCGTTCTGGCACGGCACCAGACCGGGCTACTACATGACGTTTGTGCTCGGGGCCATTTTGCAGACCGTGGGGCGCATCTACAGACGCAACTTGCGGCCAATGTTCTTGCAGAAGGACGGCACGACGCCCAAGCCGCTGAAGAAGTACTACGACGTGGTGTCGTACGTGGCCACGCAGTTGGCGTTTGGGTTCATGGTGCAGCCGTTTGTGGTGCTCGACTTCCAGCGCTCGCTCTACGTGTGGTCAACCACCTACTTCTACGTGTGGATCGTGACGTTGGGCACGCTCTTCTTGTTCAAGGGCCCCTACAAGAAGGCCGTTGTTGGCTGGTGCCAGGCCCACCACGACTCCTACAGCGACAAGAAGCAAGCGTTGTCAGCACAAGAGGCGGACAAGATCCACCGTGCCGTGGACACGATGATTGAGAAGGAACCGTACGAAACGGTGCCTCTGTTGGGCGTTCCGTCCATCGACGTGTTGGAGCTGGTGGACCGCGAGGAGATCGACGAGGAGCTCCGTGAGATGGGCGAGGCATGGAAGTCGTTCAAGGCACGCCGGGGCTCGCTCACGGAGGACGACTTTGAGGGCTTGAAGAACGCCTACACCAACTTTACCGGCGAGATCAACGCCATTCTCCACAACAAGAAGCAGCAAGAGTAGATTTGATATTTTTCAATGGTCATCTCTTATATACAGGAGTGACATCATGCTTACATAATTTCTTACGAATCAATAATTACCAATATAAAAGCAGCCATTCGCCACTTCTGCAGCAACCCATGTTTGCCACTGCCAAAAGCGCCCAGCGCAGGTTGTGGAGACGCTTCAACTCCAGCACCACCAAGCTGCCCACCGCAGTTGTGTTCATGAACATGGGAGGCCCCTCCAAGGTCAGCGAGACGTACGACTTCTTGCTCCGGCTCTTTAGCGACCCCGACTTGATTCCGTTTGGCTTCTTCCAGAAACCATTGGCCAAGTTCATTGCCAAGCGCCGGACGCCCGAAATCGAGAAACACTACGAGGAGATCGGTGGCGGCTCGCCCATCCGGTACTGGTCCGAGTACCAGGCCAAGAAGGTGTGTGAGATCTTGGACGCGTCGAGTCCCGGCACCGCCCCACACAAGCCGTACGTGGCGTTCCGGTACGCCAACCCGCTTACCGAGGAGACGTTGCAGACGATGTTGCAGGACGGTGTCAAGCGGGCGGTGGCGTTTTCGCAGTATCCGCAGTTCTCGTACTCGACGACGGGGTCGTCCATGAACGAGTTGTACCGCCAGACCTTGGTCCACGACCCCAACAGAACAATCAACTGGTCGTTTATTGATAGATGGCCTAAACAACGCGGGTTCGTCAACGCTTTCAGCAAAAACATCGTCGACAAGTTGAAGGAGTTCCCTGAAGAGATCCGCAACGACGTGACGATATTGTTTTCGGCCCACTCGCTCCCCATGGACATCGTTAACCGTGGGGACTCTTATCCTGCGGAGGTCGCGGCCTCCGTCTATGCCATCATGGAGAACTTGAACTTTAGCAACCCGTACCGGTTGGTGTGGCAGTCGCAGGTCGGGCCCAAGCCGTGGCTCGGGGGCCAGACAGCCAAGATTGTCAAGAAGTTGGAGGCCTTGGACGATACCAAAGGAATAGTGCTTGTTCCTGTTGCGTTTACGTCTGACCACATTGAAACGTTGCACGAATTGGACATTGAGTTGGCGGAGGAATGCAAGCGGCCCGAGATCATCAAGCGGGCCGAGTCTCTCAACGGCAACGAGGAGTTTATTGCTGGCTTGGCCGAGTTGGTCAAGGACCACTTGGAATCCGGCGAATTGTATTCGAAACAGTTGGAGTTGGACGCGGTTTTGGGCGGTGAATCGGCGTCGGGCACCTTTGACCATCCTTCCGAGATGTTTGGTGACCATCCCAAGATGTAAATAGAAAATCATTGATAGATAATCATTGATAGATGATCATTGATAGACATTCAATCATTGATAAATAATCATTGAATAGTTCAATTGAGTATTCATTGAATAGTTCAATCAAGTATGATCAATCGGAGTATTCATCTTCTGGATCAAAGAGGTCCAAGTCGAGTTTTCCACCAGCGTCAGCAGCAGCCTCAGCTGGTGCTTCAGCAGATCTTGGTGCTGCTGCTGCTGCTGCTGCTGCTGTTGGTTCACTGTAGCCTCCAAAAGAGCCACGTCTTTCTGGTTCCTCGTTCTCCTCCGCCACCTCCTTCGTGCCGAGCTCGTGCTGGATGATTTCGTCTGCCTGGAGCGACGCTGTGGCCAACATGCCGCGCCGCAACGCGTCCTCGGCCGGCCACACAAAGTTGTTGGGGTGAAGCTGGAACTTGGCGGCCGCAGCAGGCGCCTTGGTGAACTTGGCCAACTTCAGGGCGTACTTCAACGCGTGGTGGATGTCTGTGCCGCTGGAGGTGCGGGCTGGCGGCGGCTGGCGCGGGAGCTGCTTCAACTCGGCGCGGACGGCGACCAACTCCTTCAAGAGACGCTTGGACTGGGCCGTTAGGAGGCGTTTTTCGGCCTCGAGCAGCTGCACACGCTCGCGCAACACGCGCTGGCGGGCCAAGTCGTCGATCTGGGCGCGGAGCGTGTCGTTGACGGCGACGATGTTGGCGACGGTGGGCACGAGGTTGTCCTCCTTAAAAGTGGCGATGTTGGCCGAGAGCAGGTTCAAGAGGGCCTCAAAGTCCGCCACCTGTTTGACTATGGGGAGCTGCTCGAACTGGTGGGTCTGGAGCCGTGTGTTTGTGGTGGCGGCGGCGTTGACGGGGGCGTTTCGCGACGGGTTGAGCGACAGCAGCACGTAGGCGCTGGGCGTGGAGGGAATGGACGTGTATGCGGAGGGGGCCAATTGGTTAAGGCGCAGCGACGAGTTGATGCGGGACACAGGCACCGAGCTGAACAGGGCGTCTTTCTTGATCATGGAAATGGTGTGAACAGAAGAGAAATAGGTGAATAGGAATGGTGAGAAAAATGGATAGTGAGAAAACAGTGAGTGAAATAGCGAGAGAAAAGAATAGCGAGAGAAAAGAATAGCGAGAAACGGAGAAGAATAATGAAAAATGACAAGAGTAGCGAGAAAGAGAAAAAGTAGCGAGAAAGAGAAAAAGTAGCGAGAAAGAGAAAAGAGTAGTGAGGCGAGCAAAAAAGAGTAGCGAGAAAAACAAAAGAATAGTGAGAAGAGAATAGTGAGGGAGCAGTGCTATAACTAAAGAGTAATGAGCGACAACTCGATGAACCGTCAATCACATTCAATAACAATTGTAATTCTTTTACAAATGAAAGTTCACAATCATTACTAAGTTATCATCACAACCCCGCTGTTGGCTCTAGCGCTTCACACAAGTGAATCAACAGAAGTGCAACGCAGTAAATATTCGAGCATTGAGAAAAATCAGAATGCACAAGTGAATCCACAACGTTCTAGTGATGAAGTAAACCACAAATGATTCAAGCAATCAGTGATGAAAAACTGAATTTGGTAGCATTCGGTCCTTCACTTTTCTCACGGACTCTCGCTATTTTCGTGGTGCTATTTCTTGTGCTGTCACTATTTCTTGTGCTGTCACTATTTCTTGTGCTGTCACTATTTTTTCCGCGCGCACCACTCGCTACGCTCGTGGTGCGCTCGTGGTGCGCTCGTGGTGCGCTCGTGGTGCGCTCGTGGTGCGCTCGTGGTCCGCTCGTGGTGCGCTGCGCGCTTGTGATGTTTTATTCATCACCACTCACACTCGCTACGCTCGTGGTTCGTGGTTCGTGGTTCGATGAAATCCTCCCTAACCCTCCTCATCTCCGTCCTAGGCCTCTACGCCTCCTTCCTCTCATGGTCTGTGCTCCAGGAACGCATCAACACCAAACCGTACGGCGTGTCCGCCCTCGGCGAGCCCGTCTACTATAAAGCACCACTTGTCATCAACATGGTCCAGGCGTTGTTTGCGGCGGCCGTTGGCTGTGTCTATTGCCTTGTGGCCACCAGACAGTCGCCTTTGGCGGTGTTCAGCGGCCCGGACGCCCGCCACTACGCCAAAACACTCCTCCTCATCGGCATCACCGCGTCCGTGTCCGCTCCGTTGGGCTACGAGTCGCTCAAACATGTCGACTACATCGCCTACCTCTTGGCCAAATCGTGCAAGCTCATTCCAGTCATGTTGGTCCACCTGGTGTTGTACCGCACCCGCTTCCCCACCTACAAGTACGCTGTTGCTGCGCTGGTGACGTTTGGCGTCGCGTTGTTCACTTTGGCGCACTCAGCACCGTCAAAAACATCCATAAACGACGGAAACACCGCCGTGGGCATGCTCCAGTTGGTGGGATCAATGCTCTTGGACGGCTTGACCAACTCAACCCAGGACCAGTTGTTGCGTGGCCGCGGCTCGCGTGTCACCGGTGCGCTGCTCATGGCGCTCCTCAACGCCATGATGTGCGTGTTTACGGGCCTCTACGCTCTTGTGTTCAAGTACGAAGCCGAGTTGATGTACACAGCACGCTTTGTACGCGAGTATCCCGCTGTTTTGGTCAACATCGTGGCGTTTGCGGCGTTTGGGGCCGTGGGCCAGGTGTTTGTGTTTATCATCCTTGGAAAGTTTGACCTGTTGGTGTTGATCACAGCTACAGTGACCCGCAAAATGCTCAGCATGATCTTGAGCGTGGTGTTGTTTGGCCATTACTTGAACAGCTTGCAGTGGTGCGGCGTGGGCTTGGTGTTTGGTGGCATTGGCTACGAAGCAATGGTCAAGGGAAGAAAGGAGAAACTGAAAACGGAATAGGCAGAGAATCTCAAGTAAATAGCCATTCGGATAAAATAGAATGAATGTTGGAGTCGAAGACTAAGGATCTCTTGAATCTTTTTGTTCTTTTTGTTCTTTTAGTTCTTTTAGTTATTTTAGTTCGTTTAGTTTCTTCTTTCTTCTCTTTCTCTTCTTAACCTTTTCACTTTTTTATTCTTTTCTTCTTTCTTCTTTAACCTTCTTTCTTCTTTAACCTTTTCTTTTGCATTTCTCTCATTTCAGCTCTCTTCACTTAATCAATTGGTCGTGTCTCCCCCAATATTTTGCTTATCGAAATCACATCAAATCACTGAGACCCTCGATTAACAACACACAATCCATCATTCCACCACTACATTGACAACATCAGCATAACAGCATTAGCATCACAAACATCTTCAATCTTTAATCTCTTTATCAATCATCATCAAGCTCAATCTAATCCCAACCATCCATGTCTATACTATCACTCATTCCTAAAGCTTTCTGCACACTCACGCTTACATGGGCTCTCTACGTCTTTCTCCACGAGATCTGCATAGTTGCGCTCCACCAACATCCCCACATTGCTTTGGGCCTCGGCATCATCGCCACATTCCTCTACGCCCTCAGCATCTACACATACTACTTGATCGTGTCCGTGGGTCCAGGCTCACCCCTCGACTATCCCGAGCTCAGGATCGCCAACCTCAGCCTGTTGGAACCATCTCACACCGCCAATCCGTACGAAACCATCGAGCCACAGCCCCGCGAGACTCCCCCAGCAGACCACATCACCATGCACACCGTGACGGCCGCCTCTGGCTCCGCTTATCGCTACTGTGCCAAGTGCTCCGTGTGGAAACCCGATCGCGCACACCACTGCTCGTCGTCAGGCAAATGTATCTTGAAAATGGACCACTACTGTCCCTGGTTCGCCACATGCATCGGTTTCTTCAACCACAAGTTCTTTGTCCAGCTCCTCTCCTACGTGTGCTGGTACAGTACCCTCATGTGGGTTGGTTCAGGTGCAGTGTTGTGGCACTTCTTTGCTAGCGAAGACTACTTGGACACGTCGCTCTCCGTCAATCTCGTCATGCTTTTTGTGGTGGGAATCTCGTTCTCGGTGGCCCTTGCGCTCTTTTCGTCGTTCCTGATCTATCTTGTGTTGCAGAATAAGAGCACCATTGAGTTCCAGGACGCGAGAACCAACTTCAACGGCACTTTTCGCTACGAATTCGACACTACCGGAAAACGCAAGGCTCTTGGAAATATCTACGATTTGGGCTACAAACGCAACTGGACAGCAGTCATGGGTCCTTCCTGGTACACCTGGCTCTTTCCTGTGTCGGTAACAAGCACTTCCATCCACTCAAAAATGAACAACGGGATAAATTTCGAAGTCAATCCTGAAACTTATAAGCAATGGAGACAGAGTGTTGATTTGCAGCAAAGAATGAACCAGCAGTTGGCAGAGTATAAGCGAAGAAACCAAACTGTCCAAAATCCATCAACATGAAGAGAATGAACTTTTTAACCAAAGCGTGGAATGTGCTTCGGTACGGCTCTTTATTTGAAAGTTGGTGATTATACTTGCGGTCCTGATTAAAACTAAATAGCAGGACTCTCCAAAGGTTAGCACATTTGCTGTTCCGCCACTAGATCGTTTTTCAAGGGCTTTAATAATTGCATGTATCAAACTTTTAAAAGGAGGCAAAATCTATTGAAAAAGTAATGACAATATATCAATAAACTGTTGTGCTTACCTTCTCTGTGACTACTAGTGTAAGAATGTAATTTGCAGCACAACAAGATTAAAAGCGTTGTATGGGGGGTGTGAACTGGCTGCAAATCAGACAAAAATAATTAGAAACATGCAGACATAAATATGCACCATCCTGAACGGGAAAGATCGACAACTTCAGAGCACGGTGCATGAGGTGCATCAACACCTCTGTTATCGAGATCCCCACACCGACTGGGTATAAAAGGAGGCGATCGCCCACATCTATAGAAATTTACAGCCATTACTTTGGGTTTCTACAATAAAACAAACCATAAAACGAATCACAAAACAAGCTACACAACCACCACCACAAACACGCAAACAGTTCGCACATTGATTTTGGTATTTTAAATTTATCACGTGACTTTTTCACGTGCATTACTTGCTTAAAACATCTTTTCAACATAACTCACTACCAGCAACATGTACACACAGCTCCCATTTGACGAGCCGGCGGTCGATCCGACGCAGAAGAAACGGATTGCATACTTCTACGACGCCGACATCGGCAACTACGCGTACGGCGCCGGGCATCCGATGAAGCCGCACCGGATAAGAATGGCGCACTCGCTCATCATGAACTACGGGTTGTACAAGAAGATGGAGATCTACCGTGCCAAGCCGGCGACGAAGCAGGAGATGTGTCAGTTTCACACGGACGAGTACATTGACTTTTTGTCGCGCATCACGCCCGACAACTTGGACATGTTTGCCAAGGAGCAGATCAAGTTCAATGTGGGCGACGACAGTCCTGTGTTTGACGGGATGTTTGAGTACTGCGGGATCTCAGGCGGAGGGTCGATGGAGGGAGCGGCGCGGTTGAACCGCGGCAAGTGTGACATTGCCATCAACTACGCTGGAGGCTTGCACCACGCCAAGAAGAGCGAGGCATCGGGTTTCTGTTACTTGAACGACATTGTTTTGGGCATCATTGAGTTGTTGCGGTACCATCCGCGTGTGTTGTACATCGACATAGACGTGCACCACGGCGATGGGGTCGAGGAAGCGTTCTACACCACCGACCGGGTGATGACGTGCTCGTTCCACAAGTACGGCGAGTTCTTCCCCGGAACCGGCGAGCTCCGCGACATTGGCGTCGGCAGGGGCAAGTACCACTCCGTCAACGTTCCGTTGCGCGATGGGATCGACGACGCCACGTACAAGTCGATATTTGAGCCGTTGATCTCGCGGATTGTCGAGTGGTACCAGCCGTCGGCGATTGTGCTTCAGTGTGGTGGTGACTCGTTATCGGGCGACCGGTTGGGGTGCTTCAACTTGTCGATGAAGGGCCATGCCAACTGTATCAACTTTGTCAAGAGCTTCAACATTCCGATGATGGTGCTTGGGGGCGGGGGCTACACGATGAGGAACGTGGCACGGACGTGGTCGTACGAGGCCGGGTTGCTCAACAACGTCGTGTTGCCGAGCGAGCTTCCCTACAACGAGTACTACGAGTACTACGGGCCCGACTACAAGTTGGACGTGAGACCGTCGAACATGTACAACGCCAACTCGCCAGAATTTCTCAACAAGATCTTGACGAGCATCTTGACCAACTTGGAGAACACCAAGCACGCGCCGTCGGTGCAGATGAACGTGGTGCCCAACGACGCCGAGGACCTGGGCGATGTTGAGGAAGACACGGCCGAGGCCCTCGACACAAAGGGCGGGTCGCAGCAGGCGCGGGACGAGCAGATTGTGCCTGGCAACGAGTTCTACGACGAGGAGGATAAGGACGCGGGCGAGCGCAACATTGCGTTGACGGCGGACGAGGCACGGGAGATTGCCGAGATCAATGCGGAGGCCGAGCCCAACGGCAGTGGCTGATCGGGCTGAGGCTGGTGGACGTCCTGGCGACCTTGATCTTCGTTTGCGGCCTTTAGATTGTGTAGTTATAGTAAGACATTGGATAATGTGTAGGACGAGGTATTGCTATTCTCGTTTTGATGATATTTTCGCTCTTTTGTTGAGGTGTCACTATTTCTCGCTATTCTCGCTATTCTCGCTATCTTCTTTCTGTTTTCTCGCTGTTCTCGCTAATTAGCGTTTACATACAAACGGTAATTCAGTGTGTTCATTGTGAAGGTTGCTTAAGTTGTGCAGTTTACTTTTAAGTTCTCGCTAATCTTAAATCTCGCTCAGTTGTTTTCTCGCTAATCTCAGTTGTTTTTCTCGGTAATCTCAGTTGTTTTTTTCTCGCTAATTTTCCTAATTCTCACACAATTTTTCTCCCCAATTTTCTCCCTAATGTCGCACAATTCTTCTCACTAATTTTCTCGCTATCTTCCTTTTCGCCAGCCTCACTAATTTCTCACTAATTCCCGCTAACTCTTTTCTCGCTACACTTTTCTCGCTACACTTTTCTCACTACACTTTTCTCGCTACACTTTTCTCACTACACTTTTCTCGCTACACTTTTCTCGCTACACTTTTCTCACTACACTTTTCTCACTACACTTTTCTCACTACACTTTTCTCGCTACACTTTTCTCACTACACTTCTCACTTTTCCACTGACTCACTACACTTTTCTCACTACACTTTTCTCGCTACACTTTTCTCACTACACTTTTCTCACTACACTTTTCTCACTACACTTCTCACTTTTCCACTGACTCACTACACTTTTCTCACTTTTCCACTGACTCACTCCATATTTCCCCACTCATCCCATCCATGTTCCGCTCTCTTCGGCTCGTCCACCGGCGCCACGCCTCGCTGTGCCTTGAAATCCGGCCCTGTTCGGTCCTCTCCAATGCCACCACCCCCAGCTACCTCGGCCTGCCCAACTCCAAGCTCTACGACTTGGTGTGGACGCAGCGCCCGCTCCAGAACATCTACATCGTCAAGAAACCCGCCAACGACAAGGTGCGTGCGGCCATGGCGCTGTTTGTGGCGTTTGTCCACGAGAAATACCCGGAGGTCAACGTTATTGTCAGCGAAGACGTCGCTAGCGAGCTCCAGCACGCCCCCGCTGCTTTTGCCGCCAGTACCGCCACCCGTGCCGTGTACACGGGCCCGCTAGCGGACATTGTTGCCAAAACCGACTTGGTGGTGACGCTTGGCGGCGACGGGACGATTTTGCGGGCCGTGCTGGCGTTTTCCAACGCCGTGGTGCCGCCGGTGGTGAGTTTTGCCATGGGAACGTTGGGCTTTTTGCTTCCGTTTGACTTTGGCAGGTTTAGGGAGACGTTTGCGATGGTTTATGAAAATAGGGCGAAGGTGTTGCATAGGAATCGGTTGGAGTGTCATGTGGTGAGGAGGGCCACCACTGGCACCGAAGGTGTCAGTGGCCCCGCTAATGCAACTCTCACTAATTCTACCGCCAGCGCGACTCTCGCTAACTCCAGCGCGACCCTCGCCAACTCCGCCAGCGCTTCAGCAAAATCTTTTTTCGCTAATTCTACAAAAATTACTGAGCGCGTCGCTAAAAGCTCCGCTTTTAGCGACACTTTTAGCGACACGCTCACCGCCATGAACGACATCTCGCTCCACCGCGGCAGCCAGCCGCACCTCACGCTGCTCGACATCTTCATCGACAACGAGTTTCTCACCACCACCACCGCCGACGGCATCGTTTTTTCCACGCCCACCGGCTCCACCGCCTACTCGCTCTCGGCCAGCGGCTCCATCACCCACCCGCTCGTCCCCTGCATCCTCTTGACGCCCATCTGTCCGCGCTCGCTCCTGTTCCGCCCGCTCATTCTCCCCGCCACGTCCCACATCATGCTCCAGCTCACGGACCGCAACCGCAACCACGCTGTCAAGCTCACGGTCGACGGCATAGCGCAGCCAGACGTCTACCCCGGCGACCAGATCCACGTCGTTTCCGAGTCCGGCACCATCTACATTCCGGGCAAGCACGCGCCGCCGCTGGCCCGCCGGCCGAACCCGGTGCTGGCGGCACACAAGGGCATCTGGTGTGTTGCGCGGAGCGAAAACGACTGGACAAAGGATATCAACGAGTTGCTTGGGTTTAATAGCTCGTTTTCGAAGAAGGGCAAGTTGTGAGGTGCCCCGGAACTCGATAGGTTTGTACTATTTTATATGCAGTCTAGTATGATTGAGTCATTGTGGCGCATGCGACCGGAACTGATCCCGAAATGGGGGGTACTTGTATATAGGTTGCTATTTGTAGTGTAATTATATGCAGTCCATTACAGTTTACTTATATGCAGTCTATTATGGGGTGCACAGTTTCAACGACAGATCTACCTGCAGTTCCGAAATACGGGGTGTAAACCCAAAAAAAAAGCAGCTGCGTGTGCCAACCAGCGCGCCATTGCACCCCATGTTTTACGAGCAGTAGAGAAGCAGGTATCATAGAAGAATACGTAGAAGCACAGTAGATGCATGCATGCATGCATGCATGTATGTATGTATGCATGTACATGCACGTATATGTATGGAACAACGAACACCAGAACAGCAAGACGATGTTTGGTAGTGTAAAGACATGGGTAAAGACACGGTCGTGTACCGCACAGTCCACCACTGTCGTTTTGTGTAACATTTCTTGCATAAAACGTTACCGACGAAAATTACATCAAGCAAACATGATGCAGAAGTTGAACGGGGTCCACCCCCACGCACACGAGCTAGTGGCCCACCCCGGCCCACTAGTGATGCACGGTGGCGCCAGCCAGACGCCGCAGACTGCCACCGCCGCGCCAAACGTGTTGAGCGACACCACCGCCGCGACGTGGCTCGCTATTGGCTCGCTCGCCGAGTCGCTAGGCGACGCCGACAAGGCGATGGCCGCGTACGACGCTGCGCTCCGGCACGCACCGAGCTCTGCTGACGCGCTTGTGAAGCTCGCCAACGTCTACCGCACGAAGGACGTGTTTTTCAAGGCCGCGGAGTTGTACGAGCAGGCGCTCAACTTCCGGCCCGAAAGCGGCGACACCTGGGGCCTCTTGGGCCACTGCTACTTGATGTTGGACGACTTGCAGCGCGCGTACGCCGCGTACCAGCGCGCGCTCTACTACTTGGACAACCCCAACGTGCCCAAGCTCTGGCACGGCATCGGCATTTTGTACGACCGCTACGGGCTGTTGGAGTATGCAGAAGAAGCGTTTGTGCGTGTTCTAGAACTCGACCCGCAGTTTGACAAGCTGAACGAGATCTATTTCCGTTTGGGGATTATCTACAAGCACCAGGGCAAGTTGCAGCTGGCGCTCGAGTGCTTCCAGTACATTTTGGGGCTGCCGCCGCACCCGTTGACGCAGCCGGACGTGTGGTTCCAGATCGGGCTGGTGTTGGAGCAGCAGAAGGACTGGGCGGGCGCGAGAGACGCGTACGAGAAGGTTTTGCAGGTTAACCCGCAGCACGCCAAGGTGTTGCAGCAGTTGGGCTGTTTGTACTCGAATGACGTGCCTGCAGATGCACCTGCGTCTGCGTCTGCAGCGGCAGCTGCAGGCGCAAGTTCCGGTGTTAATGCAACTGCAGCTACAGCTGCAGTCGCCGGAGTTAATGCAGCCGCACCTGCCGGAGTTAATGCAGACGCACCTGCTCCTGCTAGCGCAGGTGCTGCTGCTGCTGGCTTCCACGACCTCAACCTCGCGCTCAAGTACCTCACCCAGTCCCTCGAAATCGACCTGAGCGACGCCCACTCCTGGTACTACCTCGGCCGCGTCCACATGATCCGCGGCGACTTCAACGCCGCGTACGAGGCGTTCCAACAAGCCGTCAACCGCGACTCGCGCAACCCCACGTTCTGGTGCAGCATCGGCGTGCTCTACTACCAGATCTCGCAGTACCGCGACGCGCTCGACGCATACACGCGCGCCATCCGCTTGAACCCGTACATCTCCGAGGTGTGGTACGACTTGGGCACGCTCTACGAGACGTGCAACAACCAGATCTCCGACGCGGTCGACGCCTACCGCCAGGCCGAGCGTCTCGATCCGGGCAACCCGCACATCAAGGCGCGCTTGGACCAGTTGCACCAGTACCAGCAGGAGGGCAACACGCACCCGCCGCAGCCGCCGCCGGTGTCGCAGCAGCCGCGCTTGCCGCAGGGCATCGTGTTGGAGAGCAACCAGCAGCAGCAGCAGCCACAGTTGCAGCAGCAGCCGCAGGCCATTCCACAGCTCAAGGAGTCGGCCAAACGTGACCTTGATGAGAAGGTGGACTCGAAGCTGAAGAAACCGAGAGAGGGTTTGAGTACGTTGATGAATGCGGCTGCTGCTGTCACTCCTGCAGCTGTCACTCCTGCAGCTCCTGCAGTGGTGACTGTACCTGCGGTGACTGTACCTCCGCCAGCTGCAGCTGCAGTTGCAGCTTCGGCTCCGGCTCCGGCTGCAGTTTCGGCTCCGGTTCCTGCAGCTCCTTCAGCCGCACCTGCTCCTGCTAGCGCAGGTGCACCTGCTGCATTAACTCCGCATGCAGACGCCTCAGCTCCAGCCTCCGCCGAGCACACCCCCGCTCCAGCTCCTCCCGCAGTTGCGGCTGTTGCGACTCCTCCCGCCACTGCTTCGCCCCTGACGGACCCGCTGACCTCCAATCTGGTTCCGGCCGCTTCTCCCGCTGAGAAAACGGCTTCTCCTCCTGCTCCTGCTCCTGCCGCTGCTGATCCTGCTCCAGCCACCACCGTCCCTCGTTTCTCCTCCAATGTCAACGACGACGAAGAAGAGGAAAAGAAACAAGAGGCAGTCGAGCCTCCTTTGAGAAAGGTCGAGGAAGACGAAAACTACGATGACTGAACGCGTAATATATGTAAATTAGTGTGTTAAGTGTAGAGGTCGCGACCAGTGTGCGGCGACCAGTGTGCTGCATGTCTGCAGGTGGCTGCAAGTGTGCTGCAAGTGTCTGCAAGTGTGCTGCATCTGTGCTGCAGGTGTGCTGCGGTATGCTGCACGTTGCGGATGCAATCTCCGCTGCAGCTGGTTCTGAACCGTCACCACCGATCACCTAACGGACTTACACTGCTTTGTGGCTGAATAACAATTCTACGATTCCAGCCCCGGATAACTTCCCGGCACCGTCAACCATGCGTTGTCCCTCGGTGTCTCCTTCCGTTCTCGCTCAATGCACACGATGGACAACTGCTGGGCCTTTTTGTAGCTAAAGTACAAGTTCACCATATCCTTTGCAACCACAGCAAGCACCAAGCCCGCAATGTTGCTCACCAACACCTGCTTTGGCGGAGCGAGATGCGGCAAAAGCTTTGCAACCACAGAAACGGTCCCGTTTCCGATCCACGAAGCAACAAACGGCCACGCCAACGTCGTGAGCATGCGAACAGTCTTGGAGCTTGAAAGAAGCGTTGTTGAGTAGTCGTGGGCGAGACACGCCTTGAGCCGGTAGTAGCACGAATGGAGGCAGCAGCGCCAGTATTTGTACACCACGTTGTGCTTCACAAGCATCTTCACAAGCACGAGTCTCTGTGTGAGCTTGTTGTGGTGGCGCTCGACGATCTGCGTCCAGAGCGCGGCGTACGCAGCCACAAGCGTGCCCCGCTCGTTGTTGAGCTCCTCCAAGCGATCCACGTCGTGGACTGCGAGCGTATTGCTGATCACACGCGGCCGTGAGGCCAAACAGAGCAGAAAGTGCGCCTGGTTGAACGTGAGGCGGAACAACACGTCGTAGAGCCACCGCAACGGCACAAGCATCCCGATGATGTTGGGTGTGCGCCAGAGATCAATGTCTTTCCAGCGCAAGCGCACCAAGTCGCGGACCAACCGGTGGTCTCCCAACGACGAGATGTACGCATCGATCATCAACTCGGCCACTGCGGCCTCCAGGCTTGCGAAACACGAAAAGATCGAGCTCGTCCGCATCTTGTAGAGGAGAATGGGAAGCACAGGGATGCACAGAAACTTGAACGGATCCACCACGCCCTTCACAACGGCCTGCTCGAGGTTATCAATGACAAGATCGTTGACGTTGCCGAAAATCATTTGCATGATGTTTGGCGGAGCGAGTTTCGGCGCCGACGGCCCGTTTCGTGTGAGCATCTGGACCAATAGCGGGCCAGGAACCATGCGCTCCATCATCTTGATGCCGCACGACGTAAGCAGAAGGTAGCCGACCGAAACGAGCCCCGTTGCGGCTGCCGTTACGGCAAAACTAAAGGCCCCGTACTGGACAGCCTGTTTCAACGCCGTGCGCACGCTATCGACAAAACTGAGCACCTCCAGCCGCTTCATGCTGAAAACAATGTCCTGTTTGCACTGTGGACACGGAGCCATCACCCACGCGACGTTGTGCAAGCTGCGGCTCTGCAGCGCAAGGTTTCGGCGCCGGCGCCGCGCCACGGCCGCCGTCTCGGTCTCAGCTGCCGTCTGTGGAGCGCCCTCGCCCCCCAACGTCACTGCCAACCCTTCGACGCTGCCGGGAATCGTGAGATTGACGGCCCACCGCATTTGCGGCGCGGGCTCGTCGCTCGACTCGACAACCAGGAGCTTCTCGGCAGGCAAAGAGCTGAACCATTCGTTGAGACACTTGCGGTGGCACTCCACAGAGCACGTGCATGGACACACAAAGTCCGACGAGTCGCTGGCGGCGCCAAACGGCGGAATATCCGTTTCGTCTCCGAGACAGAAACAGCACGTCGGCATGGCGTAAAATGGGGAAAAAGAAGCGGGAAAAAGCCACCAGTGGGCTTGGATGCTGGTAAAGGGTGGTTGTAGCGTTTTTCTGGTCTTTTGGGAGGAGAAAACGCAGAAATCAAGGAAGAAGTAGTGGTGGGGAATGGGGAGAAATCGCATGCTGCAAATGATAATGTGTTGGTTTTGATTATGTAAGGTGGTGATTATGTAATTTCTTACTAATCATAAACATGCTTATTTAATTTCCTTTTAATTCTTACATAATCAAATCAATCCCCACGGCCAAGTGATACAACCTGGCATCAACAGTACAGCCCTCAGACGCGATCAACAGGTCCAATTCGGCACGGAGACCCTTCAACGGTAAGGTGAATGTCTCGATAAACTCGCCGTCTTCGAGTTTGGGCACGACATTTTGATTTTTCACATCGTTCAAGTCAACATCAACATATGCCAACACCATACTGGCATTGGTGAGGCCCGGGTCGCTGAACATGTCTGCAGATTGCTTCCGGAACGTTCCGTGGTAACCAGTTTCTTCGTAGAGCTCGCGGATGGCCGTGGTGGCGATGGACTCGCCTTTATCAACGAGTCCGGCCGGAAGTTCAATGACGACTTTTTCGGTGGGAGGACGGAACTGCTTGACCAAAACCACACGAGGATCCTTGTTTGCTTGTTTGAGGATCGAAACGATCGAAACTGCATCGACAATGCCTTCGTTTTTGGTGGTTCTCACGGCCATTTCCCATTCTCTGGGTTTTCCCGTGGGATCGGAGTAGTTTATTTTGCGGGTCTGGATCCAGCGGCCTTCGGCAAGAGGCTCAATTGAGGTGATGCTGGCTTTGTATGGAGAGTGTGACATCTGGCGGAACTGGCGAATAAGATGCTTGTACATAGCAATTGCTATCACCAAATGTCGCGCCGATGTCGCAGCCCATATCAGCATCAACAATGTCGCATGTCGCATCACGAACCACCATGACACAGCTCCAGACCGAACTCGACCAGATCAAGGCCCAGATCCAGGACCATCTTGTTTCGTCAGGCAACTACGACATCATCAACAAACAGCTCAAGCTCCAGCTCTACGAAGCGGGCTGGTTCGATAAAGTGTCGCAGTTGGCGAACCACGAGCTCCGCGAGTCCAGCGACACGAGCTTCGACCAGCTCTACGCGTCGATCAGACCAAAGGCAGAGGAACTCGTGCCCGGAAGTGTAAAGGAAGAGATATTGGAAAAGATCAAGGATTACTTGGAAGATGTGTTGCGATAAACAAAAGATGATCTGCTGATCAAACACAAGATAAAAGTTGTTGATGCTTCTAATAAAAGATGCAGTAATGTTAATATGATAATAATTATGGTATGTTGATGGGCGTTGAGAAACCTGCCAAATCTAAGAATACTGAAAATATACAACAAATTGAAGAATACTTCAATCCGATTGAACAACTAGACCCGTAATAAAAATAAGAGTAATGAGAGTTCATTAGTTCTTAGTGAGAGTTCCAAGGTAAAGAGATGTTGTCAATTGTTGATCTTAACGTAACTCTTGGTGATATTTGTTGATGTTCTTAATGTTACTTGTTAGTGCTGTTGATGTTAGTTCGAGCGTTAATTAATTGATTCTACCTTCAAGTATTAATATTTGGTAATGTTAATTATTGTTGATGATGACAGTTTTAGTAAAGACAATATCATCTTTTGTATTTCTTAACATCGATTTGATGTTCTCTTTTTGTTCATCATAAATCACTTACTATTCAAACAAACTTATGTTCCCAAAACGGTTGATTCTTCCCACAAAGCAGTGTTGATTATCTTATTGGGTCATCTACTTTTCTGAAAATCACTGGTCTTCAATCGAAAGACCACAAGAAGTATTTGTTCAAGTTTAACCGGTTGACGTTTCAATTAACATTTCTATTGGATAAACCAGTGAGTTACTCAACAACAAACACTAGCTTACATGCGCCAACTACAAGTGAACAAGAGTGCTGCCAACACAACAACTATCTAATTGTATTATTAACATAATAGGTACTTTGAAGTGGATGACACGAGCATTTCAAAAATGGTTGACAAGACTACGTTGTAATGAGGATAAACTAGTTTTATTAAAATTTCCATTAGGCTTACCACCAACTTTTGAAACAAGACCATATTTACAGAATTTCAGAGAAGACTTTAAATGACTTTAAATGTGAATTGACTTTAAACGATCACAGAGTAACGTAAATAACAATAATTATCAATTGAATGCTAAAGTAGAAAGGGATCAGACTTTAATGCTCTGATGCTTTTAGAACATTTCTCTGATTTTAAAAAATTATATCTATTTTACTATATAAAATGTAACGAACGGTGCTTAGGCACATGCAGCGGCGTATGATAATTGCGGTGTGACTAACGACAGAAACTTGCGTTCTTTTGGTAGAATTTTGGCAAGTATTAAAACCTTTCGTTTAGGTTCGGAAGGTTTTGGTTCTTCCTTTGGTTCTACCTTTGCTTCTTGTTTTGGTAGTTTTACCTTAAACTCCATGAGTTCTTCTTTTGTTACCTCCGTTTCCTTTCCCAGTGATCCAGTCTTGGGCCTAAGAGGAAGCTTTGTCTGTTCATTCAAAGTCTCAGGTGCCGACTTTGTTCTTCTGACCAAAGCAATCTTTGGTCTTTGAGGCTTCTCCTTTTTCGTCTTTGTTTCCTTCTTGGCCTTTTTTGGTTGTGCCATTTGATTTGGCTCTAACCATGGTGGTGGTGGAATGCAGATGGGACCAAAGGCTCCTGCAATCACTCCCATAAATCCATGGGGCCCTGGAACAATAGCAACCGGTCCAAAACGTCCAGGAACATACAAAACCAGTGGAGGGACTGGTCCTTGGTAAAACCCAGGTGGTGCTGGTCCAATCCCCGGTGCTGGTGGTCCTGAAACATAAGCAGCATCTGGTGGTGGGATGAAAATGGGCCCAAATGGTCCTGGGATCGCAGCTTGTGGACCATAAACTCCAGGAATAATTGTCACTGGACCATAGCGACCATGGATGTGGTATGGCTGTGGAGTAGGAATAAATGGAAGACAACTTTCGTACCTTTCCTTTGCTGACTTGGCCTTCTTCGTGTTTGTGAATTGGGCCTTATCTTCCTGTTTCTTGTTGCTTTCGACTTTAATAGGTGGTGAAGAGACTTTGACAAACGACAGTTCCTTCAAAGGAGGAGAAAGATACTCGGAAGTGGCCAATTCCTCCTCAGTTTCTTCCTCAATTGTTGGCAACTGTTCATTTATGCAGAATATATCTTCAACAACCAACTTTTTGTCAATAGCAACAGGAATTTGTGGAGCAGCAGCGGGAGTAGCAGTGGAAGAAGCAGCAGGGGTGGCAATTTGTTCTTCTTTATTGTATTGGAAAAGTTTAGGATCCAAATCAATTTTGAAAGTCACCGATTTTGATTCTGGTTTTTTGACAGCCTTTGCATCATTTGCTTTGTCTTGAGTCTTTGACTTTTCCAAAGAGGGTACTTCAGGAATGTTTCCTGCAACCACTGCTATTGGAGAAAAATCTTTGACTAAAGCTTCATCTTTTAAAGGTTCCTTTTTCAGATCCCTTTTCTTTGCCAAAACCTTTTCCTTTTCAGCCTTTGCCATGGTCTGGGCAAGCTTGGATTTCTTTGCTGCATTTCTGCGTCTTTTGTTGTGCAAGTTTGTCTTTGGAATGAGGTCTGATTTCTTAGCTTCATCTTTAGCAACTTCAACTGCTTTGTTGGTAGCTGGTAACTGATCCTCGACAAGTTCAGGTGAACATTCGGGTTCTGCAACAGCATCAATGCTTGCCTTTTCACCGGCAATGGTTTCAGTGGCATTTTCTTCAACCTTTTCAGAAGAAGAAGCCGAATCAATAAGGGTTTCGGGTTCGGAGTTTGAAGCTCGTGGACTGGAAGCTTCAGACAAAACTTGGCCAGGAGTGGTTGGTTTCTTGGATTCCTTTGGGGATTCAGTTTCATCTTCAGATTGCTCAGAGATCATCGGACCCTCGGCAGCAGCATTACTTGCGGGGTCTGAAACGTTGTTGATCTCCTTTTTTGAGGAGCCAGCAGCCATTTTCAAAGCTTTCTGAGCCTTTATAGCAGCTCTTCTTTTCTCATTTCTGTTCTTGTTCTTGTTTTTTGTTGAAGAAACAGAAGCAGCATCATTGGTGGCAGCACCTGCAGCAGCACCGGCTTCGCCTTGACCCTCACCAAACCATTGGTGAGGCTTAAACTTGATGGCGATTCCATCGATCTCAAATTCACACTCCTCATCCTGTTTGTGGTCATCCAAATATTGGTTAACCATCCGCATCATTTGGACTTTTCTTAGAGCCATGGAGGGTCTTGGCTTGTTGCCAGTCTTTCCAGGGGCTTTCTTGGTGTTGGCTGGGCTCAGAGAACCTGCTGTTCCAGCATTGGTACTGGAGTGGCGATTCTCGATCCACAAAAACACAAATTGCCTCCAGAGGTCTTTTGGACCAGCGAAAACGTGAACGGTGTTCCACTTGGTGAGTGGATTGGAAGCTTGCATTCTCGAAATTTCAGTCATCGCTAAGGTATACTCTGCGTTGAGGGTTTCAAGAAGAAGGGGATGTTGAAGGAATAGAACTTGTGGATCTCGATCCGATATTTATGTGCATAAGTTTGTTATGCTGCCGCAAAAGCGATGGTCAGGCCCGAAAGCGTGGGGTTCCATTTTCTTAATTTGCACCCAGATTGGCTGCAAAAAAGTGTCACAAAATCGCATAAGCCACAAAAGCATTTTATTTTCGTCAACATCATTATCATACTCTGCGCTATCTTACCATCTTAATACGTTACATGCTTTATTATCTAGAGGTATAATGAGAAGGGTCACTTGGATGCGTTATTGGAGTGCTAACTATACTGCTAAATAATAAGATGAATGTTCAATTAATAACTAAAGACTCAGTAGCGAGTTAATAAATAAAAGAGACAGTCACTTAGGGGACATAACGCTGAGCTAGTTGTCCAACAAAAGAGCAATAAACAGGCTATTTATTTTAGCAACCTTTGTTACTACAACTAAAAGTTTCAAACGTTCTCATTTAAAATTCTTCTGTATCATTAAGCTTGGGACACTTCGGTCAATTGACGTTTTCCAACGCTAAAAAGAAGCAAAATCTATCTGAATGTATATTAAATAAAATGGTACCTGTTCTTTGCAACACCAGCACACTCAAAATAACTCCATTGCCATCAAACCGTACCTTAACTATCACCTCTCAATGGTCAAGTCAATGGATCAATTAGTAAACCCGTGATCAATACACAATGTGGTTGTACCTTTGATCTCTTGATGTAGAGAATTACCAAAAGACACAAAGTCGACTTTACCCATATTTCAATATGGTATCGAGCGTTTAGAGAGATCAACTCTTGCCCTTTCCATTTTCCAATTCCTTCGCTTCAATTATTACTTCTCCTTCTCATAAATACATTGGCTTTTTGCAATGATTTTGCTATTTCGGCATTTTCATATAAGTTTTTGGTCTAAGTCTGAAATTACTTTCTCGTGTTTTCGATGTTTGTTGACGCCTGGTATTATTGATGTTAATACCTTCTCAAAATTGCCATTTTAGTTACTTCCATAAATTATTGTTAATTCTTGTTTTTTTAATGTTTCTTGTTACTTCTCACCCTCAAACTCTATAACTTTACACCCATCACTTCTCCGACTATTATTGTGGTCGTGTCCTATTCGCTTCTGCTTTCGCAGCGCTCAAACACAAACTGTATAAACCTGCATATAACTCCGCCAATCACCACGCACAAAATTTTGCTGATCAAAAAACAATCCAAACTTTTCCTTACCACACAATGATTGCCAGAAGACTCGTCATGATGCGTCCGCCAATGGCGATGTTTGTCCGTGGCATCAGCACGAAGGACTTGACGCCTCTGAAACTTGCCACAGACTTTCCGTTGATGTCCCAGAAGGGTAACGACAATGCTGTCGACTATGCGTTGACTTCGCTCGATACCATCGCCAACTGGGCAAGAAAATCGTCTTTCTGGCCCGTTACCTTTGGGCTTGCGTGCTGTGCAGTCGAAATGATGCACGTTTCCACCCCACGTTATGATCAGGACAGATTGGGGATCATTTTCAGAGCATCGCCTCGTCAGTCCGATATCATGATTGTCGCCGGCACTGTCACCAATAAGATGGCTCCAGCCTTGAGACAGGTTTATGACCAGATGCCTGATCCAAGATGGGTCATTTCTATGGGCAGTTGTGCCAACGGTGGTGGCTACTACCACTACTCGTACTCGGTTGTTCGTGGCTGTGACAGAATCGTTCCGGTGGATATCTACGTTCCTGGCTGTCCTCCAACTGCTGAGGCGTTGATGTACGGTGTTTTCCAGTTACAAAAGAAGATGATGAAGACAAGAATCACCAGATTGTGGTACAGATCGTGAATCACACATTTATTTGCATGTATTTATAAAATGACTATTTTGAAAAGGGTGTAGTACTGTGGCGTGGGTGTTTGGTTATGAAAAAGTGTTAATATTGCGGTGTGGGTGTTGTGTTTTATTTTGGTAGACGCACGAATTTTAGGCGAATGTACACACTTTACCCAAAAGGGGAAATCTTTTGTTTCCACGCATCTGATTGGCCCGCAGTCCACAGCACACCACTGCCCCCTTTGCCACTGAAACAGAACAATTTCCGTACCACTTTTCTCTTCAAGCAAAATGGCCAGAACCAAGCAAACAGCAAGAAAGTCCACTGGTGGGAAGGCCCCCAGAAAGCAGTTGGCCTCCAAGGCCGCCAGAAAGTCCGCACCAGTCTCTGGTGGTGTCAAGAAGCCTCACAGATATAAGCCAGGTACCGTCGCCTTGAGAGAAATCAGAAGATTCCAAAAGTCGACAGAGTTGCTTATCAGAAAGTTGCCATTCCAAAGATTGGTGAGAGAAATCGCCCAGGACTTCAAGTCTGATTTGAGATTCCAATCTTCTGCCATTGGTGCGTTACAAGAAGCCGTTGAAGCTTACTTGGTTTCGTTATTTGAAGACACCAACTTGTGTGCGATCCATGCGAAGAGAGTGACCATTCAAAAGAAGGACATTCAGTTGGCTAGAAGATTGAGAGGTGAAAGATCGTGAACATCGTGAGATGATTATTTTTAGGTTATTGGGTTGGTTTAGTAATATGTTTTGTTAAAGTAATATAAAGTTAAGTGAGTAACACGAGCGTGCAACTGAGGCGTGGTGAGTAGATGCTGTTAGTACTGTAAGAAGTAGATTAAAGCTTGTTGCAAGTGGATTTAGTTTTTGTCAGTATTTTGTCAATATCAGTTAATGTGATTCTATCAGATGCTTTTAAAGAGTTCATAGTCTGAACATCGCCACTCTTCTTTAGTGTTCATTAACACATACAAATAACAATATAAATAACAATATTGAAGTGAAGTAATGCTAGTGCTCAGCAGACGTCTTCCGCTGGAACCACTCGTGTTTTACCGGTATCATTAACTGTCTTCTTTCTCTATTCCATCCTCTTCTTTTGGCTCTGCTTCTTTCTTTTCTGTTAGTTCTGCTTCCTTCTCTTCTTTTTGTTCCACTTCGTTCTCTTCTACTTCTTCTTCTTCTGCTTCTGCTTCTTGTTCAGCTTCAACTTCCCCCACTGGCTGCACATACCCGGGATACTCCATTGGATACCCATGAAACATAGGTGGTACCATATACCGTGAATTGACATACTCTTCCCGGTTTTCTCCCAAACTCAAGTTGTTCATCGCATTGACAAAACTCTCCTTTCCGTGGACTCCTGGTGGCTGCATCATGTAATACGGTCCGTTCTCATCAAACGTTTCTCCGCCATTCTGTGGATGGAACAGTTGTCCCGCATGTGGCGGTGGCGGTGGCATTCCCATGGGACCGTGAAGTGGTGGTGGCGGTGGATATCCCGCTGCCGCTGCGGCTGCGGCTGCAATGGCAGACGCAGGGTCCATTCCCATCAGCAACGCGGCTGCTGCTTGCATCTGGGCTGCCTGAGCCACTTGCCGCTGCTGCTGCTGGAACTTCTTGTTGTTCATTGAGACTCGGCCCCAACTCAACCGCACTCTGCTGCCACCAATGATGAATCCCTGCATCGCAGCAATGGCGTCTTCGGCTTCTTCTCGTGTTGAGTACTTGATAAATCCACAGTTCTTACCAGGAGGAATTTTCACTTGATGTATGACTCCAAACGGCTCAAAGAGCGCAAACAACGACGATTCAGACACCTCCGACGACAATCCCCCAACAAACACAGTGGTATTGCTGAGATCTGCCATCTGTCCGTGTTGTACTGGTTGTGGTAGGTTGTGGTCAGTTTCATTGTCGTATCTCTGGTGTGATGGTGGATAGAAGTAAGGAGACGACGGTGGTGGGTGGCCCATGTACATCATATCTTGTTGTGTGTTTGGTTCAGGCTGGAAAACCGTATTGTTTGGGCTGTTGTTTCCTCTGGTGTTGTTTCTGGGAGTAGCCAACGCAACTCTCAACGGACGGCCCCCAAACCAAACGCCATTCATCTCAACCAAAGCCCTCTGTCTTTCCTGTTCATCGGTGAACCTTACAAAGCCAAAGCATCTTGACTTTCCAGAGATTGGATCGGTCATAACTCTCACTGTTTTGATGGAAGTCGGGAAATTTTTTTGAAAGAACGCCAACAAGTGCGCTTCGGTGGTGGAAGCAGAAAGGTCTCCTACAAATAAGGAGTATTCGGGGCTCTGGATGATCCGAGCACTGAGAGTCGCTCCACTGGCCCAATTAAGACGGAAGTACTTCTTTTGGTTATCGGGATTGTTGGGGAACTGCTGTTGCGAGGGCATGGCGATATCTGGCAACAACTGGCCATTGAGGCTGAGAGCATGTTGTGCATCTTCAAAGCTCTCGAATTCGACGAAACAGTAGCCGGAATGGGCAAGACCCTGGTAGTTCACTTCGGGACGAACGTTTTTGGGCTTGATGAGCTTCACGGTAACGTTCTTTTGCAAGATGTGCCACCACAAGTCGACAATGGCATTTTCGTCGAGCCACGGATCCAAGTCTCCCATCCAGAGCGTCCGGGGAGGATCAACATGACCAGTTGGTATACCACCAGAGAGTTCCTGTTCTGCAGCAGCAGCACTTGACTGTTGGGTTGAGACAGGAGGGTTGGGGATGGCAAAACCAGCCAACAATTCCTGTTCTTGCTGGTGCTGGTGAGATGCTGTGCTCGAGATGGTGGTGGCAGGCAACGAGTCGTTTCCTGAATTAGGTAAATATGACATGGTGTGAAAACAATGAAATCAATAAAACAAGCAAGCGCCTCTTTAACACCCTTCAATTTCGTTGCCAAGAGTAGCGGAAGTTGACGGGAGTTTGATGGAAACAACGAGAGGAGCACCAAATGGTTCCAATGCAGTCAGAAACAGCTACTAACAAAAGCCGAACGCAAATGCTAACGAAACACGCGTGGTTATTGGCTAAAAGGGTAGAGGTTAGCGCTGACAGAAATACCCCCGGAGTCGAAGAGAAAGTGTGCTGATCAATTGGATTAAACAAACAGACCGCAACGCAAACTTCAACAGCCTGTAAATATAAACGCAATGGTATTCAATTGGTCAAAATCGGGCGCTTTATTAAAGAACCTTGGAGGAGTAATCGATTGTGATGGCAAGTTGGTGTTCGTGGTTTGTGTTGGGGTATGCTGTATGTGCAGGAACCAACATTTTTGCTCTTGCAAGTTTTAAGTGAAGAAAGTGCCATGACCATAGTAAAAGAAGGATTGTAAGTGGTTTGTTTTAAATAGTTTACTGAAACAATCTGCTGTAATGATCAATTGTAGTGAGTGATTGTTTCTTTGTTGAATAATATTTGTGTAAAAATTTACAAAAGTTTCAAAGAATTGTAAAATTTTCATAAATTGTCAAGAATAAGATAAAACAGCTAATAAAACCCTCTGCAACCATAGTTATATAATCATTTACAAGGCAGCCACCTGTACATATCACGGATCACACTGATGTTTCATGTTTCTATCACTGATCCAGACAACCTGCATATACTTATTTCAAAATTTACTATTTACTAAATTGATTTTACATGTTACTCCAAATCAAAACATCAACAAACAGCTGCAACAACATACGGCGTTACCACTACTTCACACGGTTAATTTAGCACTTTGACCGGAGTGAGCGTATAACTAACGACAAAACTCACTATTACCTACAATAAAGCAATTTTCTCGATGAGTAGGCAGCCGCTGGTCTCGTCAGCCCAAACCACCGTCGATCTGAACATAAGAAGATTCATTAAAAACACAGAATTAAGTGACCACATTCCCAACGAGAGCCCAGCTACAGACCAAGAATTGGCTCATACCGATTTTAAGATTGAAAATAGTGTCTCATTCAGTTTTAATCAGGATAAGCTCATCCCCATCTCGGAAGAGCACCACGAAGAGATCGAGCAACCACACTCCCACGTAGCTGAACCGAAGGCACAAGACGTGGACAACGTATCTGAAGGTGACGAAGAACAGGAATTGGGAACCAATCAAAAATTTCAGGCGTCAAAATCAGCCGCTGACCACAGTCAAGAGCCATCTAATCAACCACCTCCAGCGGTTGACAGTCCAGACGCCGACATTTTGCTAAACCCTTCGCCCGAAAAAGGAGTCAAGGAAAGAACTTACCAAAAGAAATTGAGATATCTCCAGAATTCGAATTTCCAGTACGATCATAGCACAACCTTCCCATCCATGACAGATTCACCTGCACAATCCATTCCCAACACATTCAAGTACAAATCACATCCAAACGCAAAGACAAAACCTGCAATAAGAGCCACTTTACCGGAGCCAATCATGGAAAACGAGTCTATCGATAGCCACGCTCCTCCTTTAACAACATCGTCGTTGAAAGAGCCAGGATTCAACAATACTCCAGACTGGATGCCTGCTGAGTTGGAGGAAAGATGGGCTCCTAGCAATGTTCCCCAAGAAACAAACGATTTCAACTCTTCAGTCAGAATAACGAAAAAGGGTGATAACTTTCAAAAACTGGAGGTCCCAAACCCGTTGGACGACTTAAATTTCCATCTTAATTCCGGAAACACCATGATCCACAAATCCAATCTTGCTTCAAGCGAGACCCCAATGTGGAAGAAGGTTACGAAAGAATACGAGAACCAGAAAAAGCAACCTCTTCAAAACATCTTTTTATCGATGGAGTCGAACGAGAGATCATCGGAAATCAAACAAAACAACAACTCGATATCGTCAACTTTATCTACTCCAATGGCTACCATGAATGTACTTTCCAATACACAGAAGGAGGATGAGTTGAAAATCTTGGAAAATATCCTTGAAGAAACTGAACAACAAGAACATAAACTTCCAAAAAACCCGGAATCACCTCTTAAACTATATGTTGATGACTATAACACGTATACCAAGGAAAGACTCAACGGTGTGCTACACAATATGTACAAAAAATCAAACTTGCAAGATATTCCTATTGTGTTGACAAATAACATAGAACCAAAACCCATGGATAATGGAAATAAAAAGGTTTTACGTGAGTCAAACAGAACCTCCAAACCAGAGCCTAAGCTTAAAAACTTCACTACCCAAGAGCAATATCTACATAACGCCGATAACGTATTCAAGAATCTCCAAAAACGAGGATTTAAAATGAACGGAATTGATCGCTCAGTGTCAATTGCACACACCACAGCTACCTCTACTCCCAAAAATAACAAGATCATTAACAACACCGAAGGTACTTCACAAGATGAATACTCTTCTTTTACTTCCGGTTTTGACGAAGATAGTTCAGATATTGATCACAGATACAACATAGAGGAGCCTCCAATCAATGAATATACCTCATTTGACCACAGCTCAAAGAACAACGAAGTCACTGGTCCGGAACTTACGAATATTTCAAATGAAATGAAGGAAGTCCCGCACCACAATGATAGCGAATACACTTTTGATGAATTTTCTGACGATGATGATCTTGCTAATCCAACTGAAGAAAAAGGCTCGCCACAAAAGAAATTTTATCCTACAAGAGGCAGCCCCAGGAAACAGACTTCATATAATGCTGATATTGATTCAAGAGTGGCCGACTTGGAGAATTTTATGAAACAAATGAAGATTAATGCTATGGAAAATGAAGCACTCAAAGCAGAGAATGCTCGGTTGAAAGAAGAATTGAGTCGCAAATCAATTCAAAATGAAGTTAGTGAAGTTTCTATTGATAATGCGGACTTAACTAATTATGACAACACCAGATTACTGAACTTTATTAAATGGAAACGTACTTCTCAATTGAGACTTCCAAAAGACCCGAAAAATAGTTCTCCAATTATTCGTGGTAGAGTGAGTCCAGGTGTGAAATTACCAGTTGAGTATGATAACATGATTCTTGACGAAAAGAATGGCAAATGGATCCCAAGCGACCAGAAAGAAAACCATCATGGCAGTCTTGATTCAATTGAAGATTTATTATCCTATGATGAAAATGACGAATCACTTGCAAGGAGAGAAAATCTCAGTTTCCAAAATCTCGAACCAAGGACGCTGAAAAAGCGTTCTGGAAGCAAGTTGGAAGTTTCCTTCCATTTACCACATCTGGACATTGAGAAAAGTAAAGAGAGAAGTCCCATGGGTGGCGATATCACACATATCTCCCAATTAGAGGATATAACGTTTTCCCAAACACAGAAGAAATTAGCAGCAGTCATTACGGATATCTTGTCTTTGGACCATCTGGGAGAGGTAACGTGGAAAGAAGTGAATGAAATCAATTTATCTGAGTACCAGTTGTCGAGTGTCAAGGATTTAGATAAATTTCTACCAAACTTGGTCAGCGTGGATTTATCACGTAATCGGATTAAGTTCTTGGATGGGCTTCCGGTGGATGTTCTCAATTTGAATATTTCCTTCAACAACATTGAAAGCATAACCTCGTTCAAGCAATACCGCGACTTGCAGCGACTAAACGTTTCGTTTAACGAGATGACAAATTTATCCAACTTCAACAGAAACATTCATTTAACTGAGTTGAATGTATCCAACAATAAGTTGACGTCACTTAGTGGCATTAACAACTTGATGAACTTGACGAAGTTGAATTTGTCTCAGAATCAGATCAAGGGAACGATCAACTTTGCTCACTTTGAATTGGGTAATTTGCAAGAAATGAATCTTTCGGAAAATCAAATACAGAGAGTAGTGGGATTAGAGACCTTGGTGAATCTCAGAGTGTTGAACTTGAACGAAAACAAGTTGAATACAATCAGTTGCAGCCAGAAACACGTTCATTTGAAGAAATTGTTGTTAAAGTTTAATATGTTGAGCAGCTTGGATCTAGAAATGTTCCCGTTCTTGAGAGTGCTCCGGTTTGATGGTAATAACATCGAGAGTATCAGTGGATTGGATGGCTTGAGACACTTGGACGAGATCTCATGCAAATCACAGCATGATTCAAAAATGGTGCAAGTAATCATGGAAAAGATGGCCAACATTCAAAAGCTTGATCTTTCAGGGAATCCGAACAACTGTTTGACGCATTCTGGTACCACCAGGCCCTTTTTGCACGTCACTTCGTTGGTACTTTCAGCCATGAATCTTAGCAAAATCCCCGCTTCATTTGTTGAGCTTTTCCCGAATGTGAGAGAGTTGAACTTAAACTTCAACAAATTGACGGATATTGACGGACTTTCCAAGGTTTCTACACTTGAAAAGCTTTACATGGTAAGTAACAATATCACCAAGACGGAGAATCTTGTCACTGGTTTAAAGGGAGCTCGATCATCATTGAAGATTTTGGATTTGAGACTCAACCCCTGCAACATCGAGCTTTATCCATATGTTTTCAACCCACAGGAAGTGGATTATGGTAATTTAGAAGCGCCCCACGAGACGCTGCCGATCCACTTGGAGACTTTGGATGACATTGAGAGTTTTGCTATTCATTACCAGTCTTTAAGCAAGAGTGTTAACGACTGGACAGAAAGAGACGCGCAGTTTATCAACCAGCTCTCACACGAAGCCAACAACAAAGTCAAGCAACGGTTGAGCTACGAAACTTTACTCATCAACTGTTTCAAAGCTCTTCGCTTATTGGATGGAGGAGTGATCTCTAGAGATAAGCGGGACGTTTTTGCTAGAAGAATCAAACTGCGCGGAATTTAGTAGGGCGGGCACCAATTCCGCGTTTGGGGTAAAAATCCAATGAACAAGTAAAAGTGAATAATTATCAAAACATGTCATTATCCTCACGTATAAGCATTCAATGGCCACCAGAGGACGCCGAGGAGTTATCACACACAATGGTTTTCACTTCTCCCGGAGACCACTACGTTGATATCCGCATTTTCAAGGACCAGTACCCGTACAAGAAGAGAGCACAAGATCCTTCCATTGACGAAGTTTTCCAGTGGTGTTTGAGCGGAGTAGAAGAACCAGTCACCGGCACTCCCAAAATCATCTTCCATTCGTCGATCAATTCCCAGCAAATCAGCAAGGCAATCAAGAACGGGACACCGGTCGAGCAGGGCGAACCAGACATCGGAACGTTTCTGCAGTACGAGTATTATCGCAAGGAGAGGGGCCAGATGACGAATCCGGCCACGGGCAAGGTACAGAATTACATTGAGTTGTGGAAACCGCTTGATATCAACAAACACGAGCCAAACAACGAGGTGGTGCTATACGAAGGGAACACATACGAGTCGTTTGTGAGTGTGGTGCTTGAAATTGAAACCAACGATTGCTTTGCTGGCAAGATTGTACGGTTGGGTCACTGGATCCAAGGCTTGGTCTACGATAAGCAGAACAAACAGGTGCCGTTGGCCGTGATCAGAAGACACAAGGACGAGAATTTGATTGAATACGGCAACACAGATTGGTTTCCTGTTGATTTTGAAGGGAAAGAGGGCGACGTTGTTGAGATTAGTCCCGATTTACAGTGGATATGTAGAGAAGGTAAGTAAAATAATTTGTAACACAGTTTTTTTCTCAACACTACCCAATTAGGCAGTCGACGTTTTTTTCTATCATGGGATGAAATAAATTTGATCGGTCAAACGACTAAAAGATAAAGGTAATAAACTTCAACGAGATGTCTGGAGAAAGTTGGTACGTACATTAGAAAGGTGCTGAGATAGAGAGAAATCTTATACTAACAACAGGTTATTTATTTTGGCAGTTGTGGTCAACGCCATCAACTTGTTCTCGCAAGTTTTCTTCACCATCATGTACTCGGACTTGGAGTGTGATTACATCAACCCAATTGAGCTCTGTAACAAGTTGAACCCATGGTTCATTCCAGAAGGCGCATTGCACGGCTTTATCACCCTTTTGTTTTTGGTTAACGGCTTCTGGTTCCCATTCTTGTTGAACTTGCCATTATTTGCCTACAACATCAACAAGTTCATCAACAAGAACCACTTGTTGGACGCCACCGAAATCTTCAGAACGTTATCCAAGCACAAGAAAGAATCCTTCATCAAGTTGGGTTTCCACTTGTTGTTGTTCTTTTTCTACTTGTACAGAATGATCATGGCCTTGGTTGCTGATGACAATTAGGAGTTGTATAGCCTTTTACATAGTGTATGCCATGCCATCATTTAAAATACATATAATACAGCTATTAACCTTCTAGCTATCTGTTTTATTGTAGCTCTTCATCCAACTTCTTCAACTTCTCGTTAACCAACACCAACTTGTTGTAGATCCCCGATTGAGGACTAAACATGTGTTGAGCTTTCAACAACTCCAGCAGCAACAACTCCTCAAGCCCTTCGTCCACATCACCATTAAGCTGATGGATCTTTTCGAGTTGCGTCCGCAAATCAGAAAACTTTTCATACCGCTCCAATTCACTCTGAAAGCTCTCTCGCAACCGATTCAAATCATTGCCAACTTGCAAGTGTTTCTGCCTGATCTGATATATCTGGTTGCGCATCTCGTTCTTCTGCTTCTGCACCTCTTGTATACTCTTGGAGATGTCGTTGATTGCCGCATGCGTGTCCTTCAAGTAGTCCAAGTGCTCCACCAAATGGATCTTGAAGTTTTCCTGGATGATGGACTCATTGAGAATCTTGGTGTTGGTGGGTTGTGGCTGGTACTCCTGTGCCAAGTGACGAATTACATCAAGCGTGTGGAGCTTGATCCGCTTATCACGCTCCGTACCATCGTTTAGTCTTTCAATATCAACGGACAATGGCTTTTGGACCGAATTCTTTGTGGTCAACGACAGCGGTGGTTCTGGATATGTAAAGGTTCGACTGAGAGAACGGCGCTCACGAATACTCGTTTTGGGCCTTTCTGCTGAGCTTTCCACTGCTGCTCCGTAGCCATTTGACAAACCATTGGCAGATTCAACAGTGGTATTTGGCGTATCGAAACGAGTGCTTGGTTTGGAAGATCCAGACGATTTTGTTGTTGGATGTTTAGCAGAAACGGGATGTTTTCTGGGTCTGCCTCTCCCACGTTTCACTGGGACAGGGTTAGCACCAGACGAAGTGCTCCGTGTCTCTTCAAAAGCAGATGATGCAGAAACCTGGGCTGGTGCAGACATAGGCATCAGCGGAATAACCGAAACAGAGGCAGGAGCAATGACTGGAGCCAACTCTATCCTTCCAGCTTTCCCGGTAGGTGGAGGTGTATCTGGGGGATTTATTAAGTTGTTAATTTCGAGCTTGCTATGAGGTGTTGGATATTGTTGAGTTGATTTGTATTCCAGAGATTGGGAATAGATGGGCAGGTGCGAGTTGTCTTGTTGTTGTATTTTAGACCTTTTCTTTTTAGGTTTGGTGATTTCAGCAGAAGGGAGGGGGTTTTTGCGAGGTCTTCCACGGCCTCTTTTTAGTGGCTGTTCGTCTTTGACCTTTGGAGGCCGTCCTCTCTTCTTGGGTTGTGGCGCTGGCTCATTGCTAGGCTCCTTGCGGGCATCAACAGGCTGGGGGTCTTCTGTAGCGAGCACTGGTTCCTTCAATGGCGAAGGTATATGTGTTTGTTTCAGAGAAGAAGCTTCAGTGACTGTGGAGATGTCCTTGAGTCTGAAAACAGACGTGCTGTGCGTGCTTTTGGGCACACTGGTGCTCACTGCTTGCGGTTCCTTTGGTTCCGGACGGACCTTTGGCGGACGTCCACGCTTCTTGACAATTGATGGATGTTCACGCTGCTCTTTTAGTACTGGTGTTGGCTTTTCTACCTTGGCACTCTTTGGTGGCCTACCTCTGCCTCTCTTGACGGACCCGGGGAAGGCCGAACTGGTGGCCAGAGGCAGTTTTGCCGGTGTGGTTTTGGCAGCCGGCAGCTTGGAAGGAACAATTCTCGTTACTGCCGGTTTGGCATCGACGTGCTGCTTTGTATCGGGTTGGGATACGATGGAGCTTTTTCTGCGGGAGCGAGGCAAGTTCAGTATGTTTTCGTACTGGACCAAGGCGGACTCTAGGTTCTTGACTATTCGGGGGTGCAGGGTGGGCTTGCTTTTGATTATGAAGTCTTCGGCTTGGACGCGTCTGTTGCTGGGGGAGTTAGTATACGGCTGCATGTTTGTTGTTGTTTGTGCGTGAGCAGAGGCAAAAACGTACCCGGAGCCACGTATTCTGGCTTGTTTTTTGAGCTGCCGTTCGTGGTCCATGGTGGATGGTGCGTGGAGACAGTGTAGAAAGTGTGGACCTGTTCTGCGTGGTGCAAAGCCAGTTTAGGCGTGGAACGATTTGGAGATGTCTAGCTTAATTATAAACAATGGCTGATAAGTCAGTGAGGGTGCGTCGGTGCAGGACGCTTTGAGATTAAAATAGTAACACCGTGACACAAAGCAAGCAAGGCATCATACTTCGGCTGCGAACGCGCGCGACTTTCCTCTACAACTGTGTTAATAGATGATATATTACAAAACTAGTATACTATCTATTGTTGGGAAAAGTGTTCCAACAAAATGTTTCTTTCGTCAGAGTCAGCACCCCAGTTCTTGACAACAACACAAGAAGCACCAACAACCTTTCTGGCGTTACCTTCTCTGTCCAATTGACAGAGACCGGCCCATTCACCCAACAACTTGGCGTCGGAAACCTTGATCAAAGGAATCTTTTCTTCTGGCTCGTTACACAAAGCTTCAACCAACTTGATGATCGATTCTTCAGTGACAGAGTCACACAAGACACACAATTGAGCTTCTCTTCTGGACAAAGCCTTGGAAGCTTCTCTCAAACCTCTGGCCAAACCGTCGTGGACCAAAGAGGTTCTCAAGACAACCTTCAAAGCATCTTCAATGGAGATGGAGGCTTCTTGTTGTTCAACGGCAACTTCTTCGATAATTTGTTCTTGTTCAACGTCAGACATTTCGTATAGTATAGACTTCTTCGACAGGTGTTCTGCTCAGTACTGAATTAAAGATGGATCGTTTAAAATTTTCAGTTTATACAATTTTGCGTCCTGCAGGTGGTGGAACGCAGAAAAAAATAGAAGTAGGGCACTAACCCTAACATTACACAAACCACGTGACATCTCATCTCCTCCCCGGTTTGGTTGCAACTCGAATTATATACATACATTATTTATATATCTTTATTAAATACTCAATTACAACTCCATCTCGTCAGCCCCAAAAGGCTTGTGGTCATCATCACTATCGTCAGCAATGGCATTCTCGTTATCCACGCTGCTCGACGAGGCTCCGCCGCCCACAATGCCTCCAACAACAGATCCGTGGAGAGCAGCCAGTTGCGGATTAGCGTAGCTCTCGTCTTCTTCCTCTTCGTCTTCAAAGTCCACATCAAAGAAATCCTCGTCGGTTCCGGTGATATTCTGGTAAATCGTCTTTACCTCAGAGATAATACCGTCGTAACTGATTTCCGCCGATGGCATGTTGGAGAACACAATGTGGTTGGCTGCGTCGTCGACGTTTTGGCACAATACGCTGTCTTGCTTGCTGGCATGGAACACGTTGGTCAAGTCTGGGTTGATGTAGGTCTGCTGCACGTAGCCCAACTTGCACACCACGTCCAACGTCTCCTTGGGCACAAAGTTGTGCAAGTTGCCCAACTTGAACGAGTTGACCAACACGGGTGTGCCCTGGGCGTTGATGACAAAGTCCTTGTCGTCCAACACCTCGTCCAAGTCGTTGGAGGAC
This sequence comes from Teunomyces funiuensis, assembly GCA_030558095.1. Taxonomy (NCBI): domain Eukaryota; kingdom Fungi; phylum Ascomycota; class Pichiomycetes; order Serinales; family Debaryomycetaceae; genus Teunomyces; species Teunomyces funiuensis. The sequence goes on from JAJMRW010000010.1 coordinate 127,777, forward strand.
TCTCTCAACAACGCAGCCTCCATTTTGGTGTACGCAGCCTCCAAGTCGCTCTTGGCGCGGTTCAAGTCCTGTTCACTGGTGTGACTGAACCAGATCGACTGGCCCTCTGGGCACACACCGGTGCCACCGTTCTGTATGATCACCTGGACACTCTGGGCGTTGTTGGTGGGCAAGGAGTTGGGCGGAAACACGACTATGGCGGACGATTCCTGCTCGGACATCCATTCCTTGCAGTCTCTTCTAACCACCGTGACCAAGCGGGTGATGTTGTACGGCTTCAAGTCCTGGGTGGCCTCTGCGTAGCCCGACTTCAAGAACTTGGGGACCTGGGTGGGAGCCACCACGATCTTTTCGTTGATTTTGACGTGGCTGCCGTCGTTGAACTTGGCCACCTTTGTTTGCGGGTCGTAGTCGGTCAATGTCGTGTTCAATTTGTAAGTTGTACCAGCAACCGCAGCACTACGACAAAAGCCCTGCGAGATTTCGCCTGGACCGCCATACTTGGACACCATCACCGGGAAGTTGCCGTAGACATCAAAGGAAACAAGAAAACGCGTGATTCTGGCGATGGCCTCGGCCGTCAGGGTGTCGGACGAGATGCACAAGCCGATTGAGTACACCAACTCGTTGACCTGGGGGAGGTCCAAGTTGAACTGGTGCAACAAGAAGGCGCCGATGGGCTCCTTGGCGTGGGTGAGGAGAAGCTGTTTCTTGGCCGGGTCGTTCTTGTTGAGGAGAATGAACTTGAGGAACTTCATCAAGTAGCGTTTTGTCGTGAGCGACAAGGACTTGTCGGTGAAGATGTCTTCCTTGGAGGTGGAGTTTGTGATTCTGCTGCTAAAGTCGTCGTTTTCAAACACGTGGAAGTTGGACAAGCTCTGGAACTCCAAGTACTTGTAGACACGCGACTTGACCAACAACAGCAAGAGATCGGAGCGGCAGAACATGATTTTGGGCAGCAAGTCGATGCCGTAGTCGCGCGAGGTGAACTTGTTGGTGCTCTTGCCGCCGGGGATGTAGATCTGGGCGTCGTGGAAGTGGGGGACCTTGCCCTGGTTGACGTCCATGCTCCATTTCTTCAACTGTTCGATGGTGAGGGTCGAGGCCGAGTCGCCGTAGTGGTTTTTGTTGTCGATGTGCAACACCAGGACGCCCTGCCACGACAACGCGGCGGCCAAGATGCTTTCAACCAAGCCTGTGCCCATGATCAACACGTCACAGTGGTCCAACTTCAAGCTGTGGTCCTGGGGTTTCTCGAGGCCGGCCAAGTGGGGGATGACGGGCGGCGTGTACGAGACGCTGGGTCTTCTTTCGGCCATGGAGGCACGTCTTTCGGTGCGGAGGGGCATCGCGTGGTGGTGTTACTGACAACTGCTGTAGACAACTGCTGGTGGACAAGTGGGGGTACTGCTGGTGGAGACAAGGGTGGTGGAGCAGGTGTGGCAATGTTAGTCCATTAAGTTTTGTCGAACGGTGGCTACAAATAAAAAATACAATAAAAATTTTCCTCCGCGAGGGTCTTGGGCGAGATAATTACGAGCGCACAGATTACTGTGAGTGTAATGTGTTTGGGAGCAGTGGCCTACTTCTATCTTATTGACACCAGCACTAACTATGGCCATGGCTGGTGACAATGCTGCTGTGGATCCTACATATGACGCGCCGTTGGGCGTGTGCTGCAGCCCAAAAGCGTGCGTCCGCGCCCTCCGAGCACGCATCGTCTCGAGAACAAATTGAATTGTTCGGTTGTGATCCCGTGCTGGGCGTGTTATTAGTCTTATTTACTACTTCCAATCTACAGCTTCCTCAGTGTGTTAATTCTATTCTCTTTTGTTTAACATTCTACTCTTTTATTGAATTTATTTGTTTTATTTATTTGTTTGTTTGTTTATTGTTCTATTTATATTCTTTGATCTTTCTCATTTATGTCTTATTTCTCCTATGTTTATTGGTCTGCTCTTTTTTTATCATTTTCACGTCTCCATTTTTATATTTCACTGTAGATTTCTATTCGTGACTTCATTCAATTTCATTCTATTACCATCTGTTTGTTCTGCTTATTCCTTCTATCATCATCTAAAGTCATCTTCTTTTCATCTAAATTCTTTGTTCATCCTTTAAAACCTACTCCATGCGTAGACCAAAAGCATTTAAAAGAACGAATCATAATTCTATACTCCGCCAATTGGCACTATTTCTAGAGTTACATTCTCATTCACATTCATATTCATATTCATCACTTCATCACTTCATCACTTCATCCTTCTTCTTCTTCTTCTCATTCCTCACTTTTTATTCTCATTCCTCACTTTTATTCTTCTCATTCCATTCCTTTACTCATCTTTTATCTTTTATCTTCATATTTTTATCTTTTTTCATCTTTTTCATCTTTTCATCTTTTTTCAATTAATATCACACTTTATTCACCACCTTATCTTCATGTCATACATAGAAAAACCCAAAGGCTCGCTTCTTCTTGCGTGGCAGGTCACCAACAAACCGTGTCTAGTGATTGGGGGCGGCGACGTGGCGCTCTCCCGCGTCCACCACCTCATCCGCGCCCACGCCATCATCACCGTCGTCACCGGCACCTCCCGCGTCCATCCCGACCTCGTGGCCCTCCACGAGCTGGGCGACATCAAGGCGTTGCACAAACGTGACTACCAGCCGTCGGACTTGACGCTCTACGAAAATATCAGCCCCGTCCCCAGCTTCGACGCCATTGACCCGTCAAACTACGCGCAGTTGGACCTCCAGATCAACAACGACATCTTTGCTATTGTGTGCTGCGCCATCGATGACTACGAGCTCTCCACCAAGATCTACTACCAGTGCAAGTACTTGCGCTTGCCCGTCAACATCGCAGACAAACCGCCGCTCTGTGACTTTTACTTTGGCTCCATGTTCAACCGCGACAACCTCCAGATCATGGTGTCCACCAATGGCAAGTCGCCGGGCCTTTCGCGTGTCATCAAAGACAACATCGCCAAGGAGTTCCAGGACGTCGATCTCAACCGTGCAGTGGAGAATTTGGGCATGATTCGCGCCCGTCTACGCCAACTCATCGTCGTGGACGACGACTTGGTCAGCATCGATACGCGCATGTCGTGGATCAAAACGTTGACCGACTACTTCTCCTTGAAACAGTGGAGCGAATTGGACTTGGTTCCTCCCAGCTCGGCCCCTCCGCACGATAACAGACACTTGTACGTTGACCGTATCATCAAGTACTTTCCAGACTTTCCTCCGCACGATTTTGACGACTTCAAGGCAGTTGTCTTTGCTTAAATAACGTACATATTACAAATCTTCGTGTACAAACACCTTGTTTCCTCCTCCACCAACGTAGTCTCCCACAATGTGCCCGTTTCCTCTCAACTGGTACTGGTAGCTCATCAACCCTTCCAACCCAACAGGGCCTCTGGCATGGATCTTGTTGGTACTGATGCCGACTTCGGTGCCGAATCCGTACCTGAACCCATCGGCAAACCGCGTGGATGCGTTCCAGTAGATGCCTGCCGAGTCAATGGCCTTCATGAACTTTTCGGCCGTGGCTTTGTTTTCAGTGATGATGCTTTCGGTATGCTTCGATGAATGGGTGTTGATGTGCTTGATGGCGTCGTCCACATCGCCAACACGCTTGACAGCAATGTCAAACGAAAGGTATTCCTTATCAAAGGAGTCCGCAACGGCATCCCTGACGTAGTCCTGGTTCAAGCTCGATGCCAACACTTGCTTTATTTCGGGTGTAACATGCACAGTGACTCCAGCATCCACCAACGCACCAACAACGCTGTTAACATCGCCATCTGACACAGCTTCGCCAATCAACAACTGCTCAACAGCATTGCATCCAGCAGGATAGTTCGTCTTGGAGTCCACAACAATGCGCTGTGCCTTCGCAAGATCAAACTCGCCATCAACGTAGATGGAACAGATCCCGTCCGCATGGCCCAACACAGGGATCTTGGTGTTGTCCTTGATGCTGCGCACCAACTCGTTGGAGCCCCGTGGAATCACCAAGTCAATGTACTTGTCCTGCAGCAACAAGTCCCCGACGTCTTCCCGGGACTCCACCAACTGGATGGCCAAGCGTGGGACGTCGGTGGCCGCAAGAACGCCGTTGACAACGTCGCTCATGGCCTTGAAGGTCTGGAACGACTCCTTTCCGCCCTTGAGAATGGCAGAGTTGCCTGACTTGATGGCCAACGCCGTGATGTTGGCTATCACTTCGGGACGGGACTCGAAAATGATCAACAACACGCCAATGGGCGCCGTCACGCGGTACAAGTCCAAGCCTTCGTCGAGCTTACGCGCAAGCGTCACTTTCCCCACAGGATCGTCCAACGCAGCAACGTCCAAGATCCCCTGGAGCATTGTGTCGTACTTTCCAGCGTTCGACAAGTCCAACCGCTTGATCAACGCCGACGAAAGCTGCTTTTCTGCTGCGTTCTCCATGTCGATCTTGTTGGCCGCGAGAATGGCCGCCTTGTTTGCCTTCAAGCCCGCGTAAATCTCGTGCAAGGCGTGTGATCTCTGTTCGTTGCTGAGTGTCTTCAATACAGAAAACGCCGTGTTGGCGTCCTGTGCAATCTGCGCCATGTCAGTGGTGATGCTATGACTCTTTCTCAAAATATTAACGGTAAGATCAAGATACGACATATAAATGTACTGCATATAGCCGCAATCGTGCCCTTACCAACTGCTGCGGTAAGTTTCAAAGCACAACATTCCTACTCGTACCACTGCACAATTGGCGATGTCTTCCAGTACGAATCCGTTTGCAGACTCGGCAAACCTCATAGACTTGGAATTGGAAGACCAAACCAGCCCTTACCAGCACCACCAGCAGAGCTACACGCCCGCCGATCCGTTCGAAGACAGGTTTGTGATCTCAGACGACGATGACGACCACAACTCGACACAGGCGTCCCACAGACAAGTGCCGTTGCTCAACACGGCCAACCCCGCCACGACGAAACCGTCGTTTTTTGGCTCCAACAACAACGAGTACATCGGCATGAACAGTAACGAATTTAACGATAACAATCTCGGCGATGGCCTGTCAGATTTCGATATCCGCAAAATATGGCGCAAGATCAAGGCCAAAGTGCCTGGAACGAACAAGCAACCGGTGGTGGAACCGGTGTCGCTGGAACCAAGACACATCTACATCATGAACCAGGCTAAAAACGCCTCGTTTGGCTATTACGGCAACTACATCTCCACCACGAAATACAACTTCGCGACTTTCTTGCCCAAGTTCTTGTTTGAACAGTTTAGCAAGTACGCCAACTTGTTCTTTCTCTTCACGTCCATCATCCAACAAGTGCCGCACGTTTCGCCCACAAACAGATACACCACCATCGGTACGTTGTTGGTAGTGTTGCTCGTTTCGGCCATCAAGGAAGTCATGGAGGATCTCAAGAGAGCCAATGCTGACAGCGAGTTAAACAATACCAAAGTACTCGTGTTGGACCCCAATTCAGGCTCCTTTTCGCTAAAGAAATGGATCCAGGTCCAAGTAGGTGATGTTGTACGAGTCAACAACGAGGAACCGTTCCCTGCAGACCTTCTTCTTTTGGCATCGTCGGAACCAGAAGGTTTGTGCTACATTGAAACAGCAAACTTGGACGGTGAAACCAACTTGAAGATCAAACAAGCAAAGCCAGAAACAACCTACTTGGTAAACCCAAGAGACCTTGTCAACGACTTAGCTTCATCTGAAATTGTTTCCGAACAGCCAAACTCGTCGTTGTACACGTATGAAGGGAACTTGAACAACTTTGGCAATAGCGACATGCCTTTGTCCCCCGACCAGTTATTGCTTAGAGGTGCCACTTTGAGAAATACCCAGTGGATTCATGGTGTTGTAGTGTTCACTGGACACGAAACGAAGTTGATGCGCAATGCCACCGCCACTCCCATCAAAAGAACCGACGTTGAAAGAATTATCAACCTTCAAATTATTGCATTGTTTTCCATCTTGATCATTCTTTCGGTTGTTTCATCTGCTGGTAACGTCATCAAAATCCTGGTCGACAGCGAGTCTTTGTCTTACTTGTACTTGGACGGCACCAATAAAGTCACATTATTCTTCCAAGATCTCTTGACGTACTGGATTTTGTTCTCCAATTTGGTTCCAATCTCCTTATTCGTCACGGTGGAGATCATCAAATATTACCAGGCTTATATGATTGGAAGCGATCTTGATATGTACCATGCAGAAACAGATACACCCACGGGGGTCAGAACATCTTCGTTGGTTGAAGAGTTGGGCCAGATTGACTACATTTTCAGTGACAAGACAGGTACCTTGACGAGAAACATCATGGAGTTTAAAACCTGCTCCATTGGTGGAAGATGTTACATTGAAGACATTCCAGAAGATGGACACGCGCAAGTGATCGATGGCATTGAAATGGGTTACCACACATTTGAACAATTGAACCAAGATTTGACCAACACTTCCCTGCAACAATCGGCTATCATCAACGAGTTTTTCACCTTGTTGAGTACTTGCCACACAGTTATTCCTGAAGTTAACGATGCTACTGGTGAAATCAAGTACCAAGCTGCTTCCCCTGATGAAGGTGCTTTGGTGGACGGCGCTGCCAAGATGGGCTACAAATTCATTATTCGTAGGCCCAAGGGTGTCACCATCGAAAACACCATCACTCAGCAGAAGTCCGAATACGAGTTGTTGAACATTTGTGAATTCAACTCGACCAGAAAGAGAATGTCCTCCATCTTTAGATGTCCAGATGGAGTCATCAGACTTTTCTGTAAAGGTGCCGACACTGTTATTTTGGAAAGATTATCACAGGAGGAGCCGCAGCCATTTGTTGATGCCACGTTGAGACATTTGGAAGAATTCGCTGCAGACGGTTTAAGAACGTTGTGTATTGCTTCCAGAATTGTTTCTGAAGTGGAATACACTTCTTGGGCAGCAAGATACCACGAAGCTTCTTTGTCCATGAATGATAGAAGTGAAAAACTCGACGCAGTGGCGGAGGAAATCGAATATGGCTTGTTCTTGTTGGGAGCTACAGCAATTGAAGATAAATTGCAGGATGGTGTTCCCGAAACAATCAACACTTTGCAACAAGCAGGCATAAAAATCTGGGTCTTGACTGGTGACAGACAAGAAACTGCAGTCAACATTGGTATGTCGTGTAAATTGTTGAGTGAAGACATGAACTTGTTGATCATCAATGAAGAGAACAAAAACGATACAAGATTGAATTTGGAAGAAAAGTTGGCCGCAATCCATGACCATCAAGCTGACAGTGAAGATGTCTCGTTGGATTCATCATTGGCACTTATCATCGATGGCCATTCTTTGGGCTTTGCACTTGAACCTGATTTGGAAGATTTGTTCATCCAACTTGGTACTCGTTGTAAGGCAGTCATTTGTTGTCGTGTTTCTCCATTACAAAAGGCCTTGGTTGTCAAGATGGTGAAGCGCAAAAAGAAGGATTCGTTGTTATTGGCCATTGGTGACGGCGCCAACGATGTTTCGATGATCCAAGCTGCCCATGTTGGTGTTGGTATCAGTGGAATGGAAGGGATGCAGGCTGCTCGGAGTGCAGATGTTTCTATTGGCCAGTTCAAGTTTTTGAGAAAGTTGTTATTGGTTCATGGGTTGTGGTCGTACCAACGTATTTCCAATGCCATTTTGTACTCGTTTTACAAAAACGTTGCGTTGTACATGACGCAGTTTTGGTTTGTGTTTGCCAACTGTTTCTCGGGTCAATCGATTGCTGAGTCGTGGACGTTGACCTTCTACAATGTGCTCTTCACAGTGCTTCCACCGTTTGTGTTGGGAGTGTTTGATCAATTTGTTGGTGCTCGTTTGTTGGACAAGTATCCTCAGTTGTATCAATTGGGACAGAAGAAGCGGTTTTTCAACGTCACCATCTTTTGGGGCTGGATTGTCAATGGATTCTACCACTCGGCCGTTATCTTTTTATGTTCATTTTTCATCTTCTACAACAGTGATACCTTGGCCAGCGGGATGATTTCTAACAACTGGTCGTGGGGTACTACCATTTACACCACTTGTACGTTGACCACTTTGGGTAAGGCTGCGTTAGTGGTGACGATGTGGACCAAGTTTACCTTGATTGCGATTCCAGGATCGTTCATCTTGTGGTTGTGTTGGTTCCCAGCATATGCCACCATTGCACCAATGATCAATGTTTCGCAAGAATACACCGGTGTGTTGAAGGCTACGTATCCGTCGCTCACCTTCTGGACCATGGTGTTTGGTGTTTCCGTCCTCTGTCTTCTTCGTGACTTTGCGTGGAAGTTTTTCAAGAGAGTGTACTCTCCTGAAAGCTACCACTACGTGCAAGAGATACAGAAGTACAACATCCAGGACCATAGACCACGGATGGAGTTGTTCCAGCGTGCGATCAGAAAGGTGAGACAAGTGCAAAGAATCAAGAAACAGAGAGGTTTTGCCTTTTCCCAAGTTGATAACGTGGACCAGGAAAAGATCCTTCGGTTGTACGATACGACTAAGAAGAGAGGGGCCTTTGGTGAGCTTTCTGAACCGCAATAGATAGAGACTTAGGTGAAGTATAATATATAATTTATGGTTGGCACACGACTTTTTCAAAATCATTTTAAAACTTTTTAAATAGCTGCCTGATCTGCTACTATTAGCGAGACAATATGACGGAGGAAAAGGCGCCTGTAAAGGAAGATGCTGGTGCCGAAGAAGGACCACGCAAACTCACGAACAAAGAGCTTAAGGAGTTGAAGAAGAAAGAAAAAGCCGCCAAAAGAGCAGCGCAAAAGGAAGAGATTGGCATAAGTCCCGAACAGCAGGCCAATATCACCCAGCAGAAGATCGAGAAGAAGAAGGCTGCAGCCACCAATACAAACTTGAAGAAGCAGTTGAACCAGACATTAATAAAGGACGAGGGAGCCAAGAGAATGGTTCCTTCGTTGTTCAGCCATTTGGAAACAAGAGAACAGCGTAATGCATCATCACCGTCGATATCACACATTGTGCATCCATCGATTCTTTCCTTGACGTTGAAGTACTCGTCGTTCAAAGTGGTGGGCTCCATTCCCAGATTGAAAAGCATGTTGCAGGTATTCAAGGTTGTCATTGAAGATTACAACACGCCTGCCAACACCACATTGACAAGACACTTGACGGGCCATCTCTCGCACCAGATCGAGTATCTCAAGACTGCACGTCCATTGAGCGTCTCCATGGGCAATGCCATTAGATGGTTGAAGCAAGAGATCTCCCACATTTCCATCGACACCACGGACCAACAGGCCAAGGTGATCCTTTGTGAAAAGATAGATGACTTCATCAAAGAAAAGATTGAGTTATCCGACCAGCTCATCATTGAAAACGCCTCCAAGCACATCACCGAAGGTTCGACAGTGTTGACATACGGCCATTCACAGGTCTTGGAGGACTTGTTCAAGTACTGTGTCAATGAACAGAACAAGAAGTTCAACTTGGTGGTGGTGGACTCTAGACCTTTGTTTGAAGGCAAGCAGTTGTTGAGAAACTTGGTCAACACCACTCTTGACAATGAAGAGTCAGACAGCGAGTCGGTTTCGAGCAAAATGTTCAGCAAGCCCATCACAGAAAACCTCAAGGTCCAATACGTGTTGATAAATTCCTTGTCATCGACCATATTGGAAGACGTGGACTGCGTGTTCTTGGGTGCACATGCCATGTTGTCCAACGGTAGACTCTTTTCACGTGTTGGAACTGGTCTCATTGCCATGATGTGTCACACGAGAAACATTCCTGTGTTGACCTGCTGTGAGTCGATCAAGTTCTCGGACAAAGTCCAGTTGGACTCTGTCACCAACAACGAGTTGGCCGATTGTGAAGATTTGATCTTGGATATCGGGTCCAAGAAATCTCCCCAAAAGAAGTCGTTTGCGTTGGAACAGTTCATCCAGCTGTGTGAAGAGGAGCAAAACAAGAAACAGGATGTGAAAAAGGGCAAGCAGCAGCAGAAGAAGGAAGAAGAGGTCATTGACAACGACGAGTCTCCATTAGCCAACTGGAGAAACATGAACAACTTGAATATCTTGAACATCATGTATGACTTGACACCACCTGAATACATCAACAAGGTGGTCACCGAGTTGGGGGCCTTGCCACCTTCATCGGTGCCGGTCATCTTGAGAGAATACAAGAATACATAGGGCTGGTAGGTAGTAGAAATAATATTGAGCCACGCACGACGGCGTATATATAGATCAATGTTAATCAACAAATTTCGCCACCACCCCAAGTTTGCAACCGGAATTGCCACTGGAATTTGGCAGAATGGAACAAGAACTTTCGCTTGTGAATAAAGTAGAGCTTCGAATTGCTCTTGCTGGCGATGATAAAGCTTTTGAAAGTGCCTTGCAATTATATCTTGCACCACTTTTGTTAAAGCTTGCAAGTCCTCATGCCGAAACGAGAAAGGCCATCATCAAGATCATTCAACACTTGATCCCACGTATCGGGGCTGCAAGAAGTATTAAACTTCCTATTGAGTCCTTGTTACTGCAAGTTAAACACCCTAAGGTGGCAGAAAACGCAGACCCTTCCACAGTGAGACTTTATTCATTACTTTTCATATCGAGAGGCATTGAACGATTATCCCAGGACGAAAAACTTGACTTGATTCCAAAAGTGGTTGACAGGATCAGTACTTTTCCAAGCAATGTTGCAGCCAGACTCTTCAATGTTTTCTGCAAATTATTGAGCAAACAGGAACTTGATATCTCCCTTGAAGCTGATGATGCTGACTTTTTAGTTACAAAAATCTCACAGTTTCTCATGTTGCAACCTTCAGGAAACCCTCCTAGTGCTTCTCCGGGACTCAGTGTTAAAGATATAACATTCTTCAACCAGGAGGCAGGTATTTCCTACCAAACACCACAAGAGATCTTTGAAGTTAAGTTGCAATTACTAAATTTCATCAAAAAGGGCTTTACTGACACTCAATTGTTCTTACCACTTCTCATAGCATCTGTGGACTCTTCATCCACAATTAAAGACTCCTCCGAAATCTTGTTCCGCAAACTCAAGGTAGATTATGAGGATCAGACTGTAATTGACACTCTAGCCACCCTATTTGTCGGGACTCAAGAGACTCCCGCTGCAAAGCCAACTCTTCAGGAAAGAATTATGCAAGTGTTTGTTAAAAGCAAAATGGCTGCTTCTAACGTGAATATATCTACAATCTCCAAAATTGGATTATCGTCTGACTATTCAAAGTTGAAACAGCTCACTATCCAGTTTATCAAATGGATCAGTACCAACAAACCAACTTCTTCCGAACTGAATACACTCCGTCAGTTTAATATTGCAATGATTAGTGATTTGAGAGATAACTTACTTAGTGAAGGTTGGCCACAGGTTGAAAAAGCCAACATTAAGAATTTCTCATCTACGGTTACTCAAAGACTGTTGCAGTACGAGGCAATGGGAAATTTGCTTAGAACAAACCCAGAATTGTTCACAAACGATATTGCCTATATCGAATTTTTATTTGAATCGCTCGAAGGAGAGTTGCCTGATTTGAGAGCCACCATCCAGGAAGCACTCTCAAGTCTTACTGTTCATTTGCCTAGCTTGTCTGAAGCCTCAAAGTTACGGCTCAAACAAATTTCTCGGAAATTTTTCATGACTACCAGTGTCGAGAATGAGAATATTCACTCATGTCGTTATGTCGCCATCAAGTACATCAACTGTACTTTTCCATTCAGTGATCCTGAGGCAAGGTTTTTGTGCTTGTTAGGAGCTGCAAAGGAGAATAGAAATGACACTATTGAAGAAGCTTTAAAAGGATTACATCCGCATTGGTTCAATATTTTGCAATCTGGTAATACACTTGATTTCAAGTCTACACCCGAATTATTAGGCCAAAAGACGGTTGTGGAGTTTCCATCGTTTGTATCATTTATCACATTGGTTTATGAAGAACTCAATTCAGCTAAGGGTACGGATACTTTGGTATTTAAGGCTTATCCAAGATTGGTCGAATTTGCATTGCAGGTACTTGTGATGCAATCAATTAAAGATAAAAAGACAGTTGTCGTCCCGGACGAAGACTGGTCTATTAGACTTGAGAAGGCTGTTGAAGTGGACAGTGAAGTACAAAATTCGTTGAAGCATGAAATCAATTTGATAGCGAATGAAGACGTTGATATGGACAAGGGCGCCATCAATGCCTTTCACCAATATTTGATGATTATATTTGATGCACTTGTCGACCAATCGTATCAAATACCAACAGATACATCGTATGCATCTACTTTTACAAAGTTGATTGCGTTGTCACCACCCAAAGTAATTGGTGACTTGATTCCACTAATTGATCCTTTACTCGAATTATTGAACGGAAAAACACTGAATGATTTAACATTGTCGCAAATATCCAAGGCTTTTGGGATCATTGCATCACATAGAGCCGTTGAAGATTCAAGAGTGGCAGAAATTATCAACAATCTAACGGCTGGTAATCCTTCAAAACATGCAGTAAAAGGAAGATTGTTATCATGCAGTTATTTGATTGCAAGACTAACTTTGAGAAAACGTTTTTCAGTTTCAGCAGAAAAGTTGGTTGCATTTGTTGAGACTCTATTGAAGTACTTGGAAGATATAAATTTCACCTCTACAATATTGGAATCGTTGTACCAGTTGTCAATATTTGGAGTTCTTGGCCCGAAAATAAACAGTGAACATAAGGCTCTTTTACTAAAGGCTATCGAAGAGGTTTCAATAAAAGCCAAAAAGTGTGATGAGAAATCCATATTGACGTTTGCAGCATTAACTTTAGCTGTTGACAAGAGCGATGAACATGTCCAATACGAAGATTTAGTGTACGAAACGCATGTTTCAAAACAGGTTGAATTTACATTTACCAGTGGTGAAGCATTTCTGATTTTAACAGCTGGTTGGCAAGCCAAGAATCTTTACCAGGAGCTCGATATCGAAGGCGAAAACGTGTCGTATGTTCCTGAAAATACCGCTAGACTCCCCATTGTGTTGAAAAGGATTTTACAAGCTTGTGCCCACACCAAGCCTTCGCTAAGAAAAGCGGGGTGTATATGGTTATTATCATTGGTTCAATACTGTGGCCATTTAGAGCCAGTGAAGGAGAACGCAACGGAAATCCATCTAGCATTTATGAGATTTTTAGCTGATAAGGATGAATTAGTACAAGAGTCAGCATCTAGAGGATTGAGCTTGGTCTACGAAATGGGTGATCGTGAATTAAAGGATACTCTTGTTCATGGTTTGTTGAGTTCTTTTACCGACTCCAACTCAGCTTCCAAGCTTTCAGCTGGGTCGATTGAGAACGATACCGAATTATTTGACCAAGATGTATTGAAGACTAACGATGGTTCAGTTTCCACGTATAAAGACGTTTTGAATTTAGCCAATGAAGTCGGAGACACGAGTTTGGTATACAAGTTTATGTCATTGGCAAAATCATCAGCATTATGGTCATCAAGAAAGGGAATTGCGTTTGGTTTAGGTTCAATTCTATCAAAGTCTTCATTGGATGAACTCTTAGCATCCAAGAAAACATTGGCCAACAGATTGATCCCCAAGTTGTTCAGATACAAGTATGACCCCAATTCCGATGTTCAACGAGCAATGGTTGATATTTGGAACGCATTGGTGAGCGATACTTCAAAGACTGTGAGAGATAACTATTCTATAATCTCGCAAGAGTTACTTAAAGGAATGGGAAATAAGGAGTGGAGAGTCAGACAAGCCAGTGCTTCAGGATTGAATGATTTGCTACAAATTGTTCCACTTGAAACTTATGAAGGTAAGATGGAAGAAATTTGGAATATGAGTTTCAGAGTGATGGACGATATCAAAGAGAGTGTCCGTAAAGAGGGTACCAAGTTGACAAAGAATCTAGCTACCACATTGACTAAAACGGTTGATATTAAGAATGGCGGATACAAGGATAAAGCTACGGAAGTTTTAACTGACTTGATTCCGTTCTTATTGGGGAATAAAGGTCTTTTGAGTGACTCCGAAGATGTCAAGAATTTTGCATTAGAAACTATTTTAAAACTATGCAAGGTGGGGGGTGAAGCAATCAAACCATTTGTTCCCAAATTGATCAATAATTTTATCAATCTAATGTCCACCTTGGAGCCTGAAGTCATCAACTACTTGATCTTGAATGCGGATAAATATAATATCAAAAACAACGATATTGATGCTAAAAGGCTCCAAAGTTTGGGCCAATCTCCAATGATGGATGCAATTGAGAAATTAATGAAGGTTTTGGATGACTCGATCATGGACGAATTTATCAAGAAGCTCGAATCGTCAATTAAACGCTCGGTAGGACTTCCTTCGAAAGTAAGTGGTTCTAAAGTGTTGGTGATTTTAATCACCAAACACTATGAGTTGGCAAAACCTTATGGTGACAAGCTTTTGAAGATTTCAGTTCAGCAGCTTTCCGATCGAAATGAAACAATTGCTTCGTCATATGCTGTTGCAGCAGGATACCTGTGTCGAATCGCAAGCATTCAGTCGATCATTGACTATTCAAAGCACATTAAAACCTTGTACTTTGAAAGTGAAGATGATAGAAGCAGAGAAATTGCGTCTGTTGCCAGTGAAAGTGTGTCCAAATACGCAGGTGATAAGTTCGAGAGTGCTGCCAGCGCCTTTTTACCTCTAGCATTTATTGGCAAACATGACTCAAACAAGGTTGTGCAGACCAATTTTGAAAGGGAGTGGATTGAGAATACCAGTGGGAATAATAACTCTGTCAAACTTTACCTCACTGAAATATTGGCATTCTTCAAGGAATACAACAATTCTAACAGATTTGATGTGAGAAAAGTATTGGGTAAATCGATTTCCAATTTGTCAGACTTGATGGATAACTTGGACCAGCTTTCACCAGACTTGATCAATGAAATTATTGAGATGTTGATTGAAGCCAACAAGGGTAAATCTTGGGATGGGAAAGAATTGGTATTTGGATCATTAGTGTCTTTTTCAATTAAGGCCAAAAATTACTTGATGGCTCACAATGAAACTTTGGAAAGAGTCAACAAGGTTGCTAAAGTCGAATCAAAGAGGAAAACCAAGTCTTATCAAATTCATGCTGTTCAACTCCTCGGAAAGTATATTCATAACTTTCACGAAGAAGTACTCATTGAAACTTATATCGAGGTCATGGATGTTGTTTTGCAAGACAAGTACTACAAGGTGAGTGAAGATGATGTTTCTGACTCTGATTCTGACGAAGATGCGATGGAAATTGACCTCAAGTCAAAGATCAATGTTAAGAGAAATGTCGAATTGGAAGAACAACGTCTCTCAATTTTGAAGAGTCTTGAAGATGCATTCTGGGCCGAGAACTACAATAACGAGTTGCTAGAGTTTATTCTTGACAAGTTGTACAATGTTTTCCACTCTCGTATGATTGATAATACTTGGAGAACCAAAATAATGGTCAACGAAACCTTGAACAAGATACTCAGCCAAATTCCAGCAACAAACCCCAAGGAATTACAGTTGTTTTTTAAGAACTGGAATCAGTTGAACGAGAGGTGTTTGAACAATGATAATATAGAAAACGTCAAGATTCAGTTCATCAGATTCTCCAAGACGTTTCTTTCCACATTACCAGACTCTCAGCAATCAGATAAGTCTGCCATCATCAATGCTTTGAAGTCCCAGTATGAAATCGAGACTTCAAATGTCGTCAAAACGGAAATCGAAAAAGTAATTACAGTATAACGAATTATAACTCTCTATTAGCTATATATACAAAAAAATTAGAAACCACCTCTCAATCTTAAGACCAAGTGTAAAGTGGATTCCTTTTGGATGTTGTAGTCAGACAAGGTTCTGCCATCTTCCAATTGCTTACCGGCAAAAATCAATCTCTGTTGGTCAGGTGGGATTCCTTCCTTGTCTTGGATCTTGGACTTGACGTTGTCAATGGTGTCAGAGGATTCGACTTCTAAGGTAATGGTCTTACCAGTCAAAGTCTTGACGAAAATTTGCATACCACCTCTCAATCTCAAGACCAAGTGCAAGGTGGATTCCTTTTGAATGTTGTAGTCGGACAAGGTTCTGCCGTCTTCCAATTGCTTACCGGCGAAGATCAATCTTTGTTGGTCAGGTGGGATTCCTTCCTTGTCTTGGATCTTGGACTTGACGTTGTCAATGGTGTCAGAGGATTCGACTTCTAAGGTAATGGTCTTACCAGTCAAAGTCTTGACGAAAATTTGCATACCACCTCTCAATCTCAAGACCAAGTGCAAGGTGGATTCCTTTTGAATGTTGTAGTCGGACAAGGTTCTGCCGTCTTCCAATTGCTTACCGGCGAAGATCAATCTTTGTTGGTCAGGTGGGATTCCTTCCTTGTCTTGGATCTTGGACTTGACGTTGTCAATGGTGTCAGAGGATTCGACTTCTAAGGTAATGGTCTTACCAGTCAATGTTTTAACGAAGATTTGCATTCTTGAATGTTATTAAATGTGTTTTTATTGTTATAGCTGTGTACAAAAGGGTGGCAATTTGGAGCTTTTATAGGGCTGAACAGTGTGCACCCCCTATTTCCCAGGGCGCGACAGGATTTCTTTTTTTGGTCATATGATAAGAATCAAAAAGCAATAAAGCGTGACCTAATGCAGCAATAGGTAGAAAAAGAAATTCATAAACCTGTCTAAACGCCAGCATGGGGGATCATGCAGACACCGGATATTAGGGTGAGTCAGATCGTTGTGGAGGACTACTTGGCAATTGGCCAATGTCAGGCAGCCAGACATAAAAAATACATGTGTCGGGGCCGAAAGCTGACGCCACCGCCACAACACACACACACGGCTGTAGCTGAGGCTACTGTGCGCGCGCCTTTACAGAACGGCGTTGTCAGGTTGGTATTCTCCGAAAGGGGTTACGCAGACGAGGTTCCTCCTCCACCAACGTGTGTAGATTATTATGGTTGCGATGCGGGCCATTGGTGACTTGGTCGATATCGAGACCCTTTGTATGTTGCATCACACCGGCGTTGGGAGGTGACCGCGGAATCTCCGAAGACAACCGTTTGACGCCCGGCAGATTTATGTCTGAGCGTACAATGTGGATATTGACACGGTGCTGCTGCAAATCGGCTGCCGACGTACATAGATGCATAATCTTGTTCAACTTGAACTTGATGGTCTCATTGTACTTGATGGGGATGTTTAGGCTGAGAAGCGGGTAGATGTAGATGGTGTAGTTGTTGAACATCCAGTGGAGAAACTCATCGGAGCCATTTTGCATGAGGTACAAGATCACGGTGACGGTTTTGAGGAGAACCAAGTATGCTTTGTTGTCCTGGTGCAAAGACGAAGTTCTTGCTGGTGTGGTGTTTGATCTGCGGATGTTGGTGTGGTGGGCTAGCGATGGTTCGATCGCACCGTCGTAACTGGCACGTTTTTGCAGCGGTGATGAGGAACCGACTGCGCGAAGGCGTTTGGCAAGCGCCGCCGTCAAGAGCGGCAACTCCTTGCGGTTATACGTCAAGAGCGACAACTCCGTGAGTTCATGGTTGTAGGGCCCCAACGGCTCCGCGTTGGTGGCGTTTTTTAGCTTCGAATCCGTCGAGCTGGTGAGGTTTCGAAACGACTGGAAAAGATGGCCCATGATGCAAAGTAGTGGCCGTAGGAGCAAAACTACCGATTTATACCAACTTACAGCAAAAACAGCACCCACAAGATAAAGATTTCGAGCTGGCGCTGACCGTCAGGTTTTACATCGGACGGGCGATGACTTACGGTAGGGTCGGATAGCACTCGGCGGCAATAGCAATGGGCGTATCTGCAGGAAGATCGGCTGTTGCACAACCCGCGCGACATTTTGGCCGATGGTTGCGGAGGCCGCCCGTGACTCGATTGGGAAGTCGCATCAGACATTTTCTCCGCTGGCGCTCGGAAGAATGCCACAGCGAAAAGCGCACAAACGGAATTTACACCTATGAAAATACGCACGTAGTAAAGAAAAAAAAACGTGACACAAAACGAAAACCATCGGGAAAGTGATCTTCTGACTTTTAAATTTCTGGAGCGTCTCCTTTTCTGCTCTGTTGCATGGCAATCTTTTAATTCCTGTTCTGGTCTATAGATTTGGCACTACTCTAAGCAGACAACAAACCCGTCCACATTTGTTTAATTCTTTCCCATCTCCCGAGTTCCCCCTTTTTTCCACAATGTATTGATACATTTGCTTCTCCACCGATTGAGCCAGAATCTACTCCCTATTGAAACTTTGCTGGTTTACGTATTCCCCCACCCCAAGCTCAGAATTTAATGTCAGACGACCCCTTGCTATTGGACCCGGACTTCCCCCCGCTACCGACGCATCCCCTTCCCGCTCTCCCGTCAAAGGACAAACCGTCGTTCAAGTTTGACTTGGACGTGTTCAACCTCTGCCGCAAGTACCTCGACACCAAGAACCGCCATGGTTTGGCCCTCATAGCGCGCCAGAAGGGCATCCCGCCGTTTCTCCGCTTCAAAATCTGGCCCATCCTCCTCAAGTACCATCCGTTTGTGTTGAATCCGTTCATCCAGCCGGACAGTGATGTTAACGATGAGTCAGATTTGAAGGACGCTGAGTCCAAACGTGAATCCGACGACGAACAGTCGCCCCGCAGCAAACTGGACGAAACAAAGGCCAAAATCAAGCGGGACTTGAAGAAGTACATCCAGCGCTTGCGCTACTCGTCCACCATCACGCCGTCGCCCACCGAAGAAGAGATCTTTGCGATCTTGGAGAACTCCGTGCTCAGGTTCTCCCTCAAATGGGGCAAGATCATCAAGTACGACCAGTCGTTGACGTGGATAGCGCTCAATCTCGCCGAGTGGTTCCCGCCCATCCCCAACACGCCGTGGGTGTTGGTGGGCAGAGACAACACCTCAGTGGAGAACCTGGTCATCACAGACTTGGTCGACGACTACTCGAACTACGTCCACAACATCCCGTCCTTGCAGGAGTACTTGAACGACTTGATCAGCGACGGCAACGTCATGTCCTTCCACGATGTCTACGAGCGATTGGCCTTGGTGTTGTTGCACTCGCCCGAGGAGCGAAACACCAAGTCGTCGTCGTCCTCCGCGTCCATCCTGTCGTCCTCTTCCAGTGGATCGCGCCAGGTTTCGCCCAAGAAGTTGAACAAGACCATTTTGCCTGTTTCTGGAGGCACCATTGAGGAGCGTGTTTCCTTCTTCATCTACTGTCTCCGCAAGGTTTTGCCCGAGCTCTCGCAGTTCTTCCACGAGGAGCAGATCCTAAACAAGTTTGGTTCGCACGACGACGAGTGGCTCATCTGGTGGCTCAACTACTGCGGAGCCAAGGTGTGGTCCAAGTACGACCGTGGCCGCATCTGGGACTTGTTGTTGGGCTGGCGCTTGAAGAACCCCAAGAAGGACATGGAGTACTACGTCGAGAAGTTGGAGCTCCGTTCCTGCGACCGCAACTTGATTGACAAGTTGGGGCCCGACATCTTCTGGTCGCTCAGCAACAACGAAGACGGAAGAAGCAGCTTTGCTGATGAAACACGCAGAAGAAACTCCTTCAAGGACTTGGTGGACGAGTTGAACAACGATTTGCAGCAACCAAAGGCGTTGGGCGAACTGACACCCACGTCACTGGTGCTGGAGGAGGACGCCAGTCCAATCATCGTGCCGTTTTCCAAGTTGGACGCACACATCGAAATCCTCTTTGTCTCGTTGGCGTTGCTCAAGTCCAAGGAAAACGTGTTGGTCGAGTTGGACCAGCACGAAATACGGCAGTTTTTGTCCCGCTTGCCCTCCAAGTCGTACAGCTACAAGCAAAAGAAGGTTTCGACGTCGAGTGCCGAAACCATCCGCAAATTATCCTTTTCTTCGGGCTCCACTTCCGTGTCGAGCTCCACTTCGTCAACTCCACCGCACTCGTTTTCGCCGCTCTCCATCTCGCCCACGTCGTCCAATCTCCCGCGTTCAGACGTGATTATCTCCAACGACTCGGTTTTTAACCACAAGGTTGACTTTATGGACAATATCATCAATGAGGCAGGTGAGTTGTGGCGAAAGTGGTTGTGGCTGGAGATGATTGAAGATTCTTAGATATGAATGCATGTTATTAAAGATGGTAATTTTCTAAAGATGAGCGCAATTTGCTAAAGATTGAAGCGCAATTTTTGGAAATAAAGATCCGTACCGCAGTAGATATTGGAAGCGCATTTTTAATAAATTTAAAAATCTGGACCGCAGTAAAGATTGAAATCGCATTTTTAACGTAGAGCTAAAGATCCGGACCGCAATATTATAAAAAAAATCCGGACCGCAGCTTATTCTGTAGCAGCTGAAAAATGCGATGATCAAAATTATCAAACTCTACACCATGGCCAAGCAAGACAAGGAGGTGGAGACTTCTGTAAAGAAGGAGTCCAAGAAGGAAAAGAGAGAAAGAAAGGAAAAAAAGGCAGAAAAAAAGGCCAAAAAGAGTGAAGAAGAAGAAGAAGCAGAAGCACGCGATGGACTCGATGAGATTGAAATCGATTTACAGGCAGGCGTTCCTTTATCCAAAAAGCAACAGCGTTTGTTGAAGAAAGGAAAGTTGGACTTGGAGAAGTTGGCCAAGAAACATCCAGCGCCAAAGCCCGAATTGAGTCCCGAAGAACAAGCAGCAGCCGATGCGGAAGAGAAGAAGTCCAAGAAGTCCGAGTTTGGGGTGTGGATCGGGAACCTTGCGTTTGACACGACCAAGGAGGACCTCACACGGTTCATTGTTGGCAAGACGTCGCAGTTTGTGGCTGCGGGCGACAGCACGGGCGACGCAGACTTGATCAAGATTGACGAGCAGGACATCACGAGACTCAACTTGCCCAGAAAGGAGAACAAGATCAAGGGCTTTGCGTACGTTGATTTCCCGTCGTTGAAGCATGTTTTGACGGTGGTGTCGCTCTCCGAGTCCCATTTGAACGGCAGAAAGTTGTTGATCAAGAACGCCAACTCGTTTGAGGGAAGACCAGCCAAAGACGCAGCACAGACGCCCTTGTCGAAGAACCCGCCGTCCCGCATCTTGTTTGTGGGCAACTTGTCGTTTGACACCACCGACGAGCTCTTGGAGGAGCACTTTAGACACTGTGGCGACATTGTCCGCATCAGAATGGCCACTTTTGAAGACACCGGCAAGTGCAAGGGCTTTGCGTTTGTTGATTTCAAGGACGAGACCGGGCCCACCACGGCGTTGAAGTCCAAGTTGGCCAAGAAGTTGATCAACAGACCGTTGAGATTGGAGTATGGCGAGGATCGGTCGAAGAGAAACCCTAAAAGGAGACCGGACGGAGAAAACGGAGAAACATACGAAACAGAAACAAGAGCAAGAGAAACAAACCAAACAGAAACAAGAGCAAGAGAAAGACCTGCTGCAAGAGAAACACACGAAAAAAGACCAAAGAGACCGTTTGTACAAAGAGCCGACCCCAACAAAAGAGTCAAGTCGTCTGTGGCATTGGCCACGGCCCAAAGAGCCAGTGCTGCCATCGTGCCTTCTTCAGGCAAGAAAACCACCTTTGATTAGTGTATACTAGAAACATAAATAAACAGTTCTCCAGGGAACGTGAATTGAAAAAAACAAATATAATCAAGCGTGAGCACCGTGCTTCTTGTTGTGCGCAGCAAACTCGCTGCTGGAAACCTCAAAGTAGTCTGCGTCGTGTCTGTTGGCTTCAAACTCGCCATCAGACACTTCTTCATAGATGGAATACGTCTCGTACTCGGAATCGCTGGCTGCACCCTCCAATTTGGGCTGCTGCGAGATGCTGACGGGAGCAGCTTCCTGCTTCACCGCTTTTGCTTTCACAGGCGCAGCTTTGGGTGCTTTGTCGTCACCTTTGGACGATAACTTTCTTCCAAACTGTTTGAGTTTGCCTGTGATACTGTTGGATCTGGATGCTTTAGAGGAAGAAGCAGGAGCAGGAGCAGGAGCAGAAGCAGGAGCAGAAGCAGCAGCAGAAGCACTTAAACCAACAGCAGCACCAACAGCAGCACCAACACCTGCAGCACCTGCAGCACCACTCTTTGGTTCCTCTTTCTTGGAGATGGCTCGTTTATCCGAAGACAAGTCATTGCTAAACCCTAAAAAAGAACCGTTGGTCTCAGTTTCGGCCTTCTTGGTCTCAGTTTCGGCCTTCTTGGTCTCAGTTTCGGCCTTCTTGGCATGGTACAAGTCGTGGTCGTCCAACTCGATCTGCTTCGACAAACGGGCAACTTCCAATTCTCTTTCCTCAATCAACTTCTCAATGTCTGCCAATTGTGTCTTCTTGGCAAGTTCTTGCGACAATCTGGCCTTTTCTGCCCTCAACTCTCTAATCTTCTTCAAGTTCTCAACTTCCTCCAACAATCTGTTCTTTTGCAACTCTTCAAACTCCAATCTTTCTTGATACAAGCGCAATCTTTCCTCGTGTTCGGCCTTCAACTTTTCAATCTCGTCCAACTTGGCTTGGGCCAACTTCTCAGCAACAATTCTTTCATCGTCAGCCTTGGCACTCTGCTGTCTCTTGAGCTCTTCGATTTCCTCCTGCAACTTGGCAGCTTCTTCTTCTTCCTTTTGCTTACGAGAAGTGTAGAGACGATCATTTTCGCTTCTTTCATCCAACAATCTTTGCTGCTCGGCTTCTCTTTGCTTCACTCTCAAGCCACGCTGGTACTCTGGATCATTCTTGGATCTCTCGTACTCTTCTCTTTCTTGCTGCTTCTTCAACAATCCCTCCTTTTCTTCCCATTCGGCCTGCTCCTTGGCCAATCTTTCTCTTTCTTCCGCTTCTTCTTTGGCTTTGGCTTCAGCTGCCTCCTTTTCCTCCTGTTTCTTACGCTCAGCTTCCTCCTTCACTCTCTGTCTTTCAAGCTCCTCTTCGTGTTTCTTGGTGGCAACGGCTTCTTCCGCATCGACCCTCTTGCGTTCGTGTTCTCTGGCCACTTCCTTGGCCAAAGTCTGCTTTTCGGTTTCCCAGTCAGCGTACGACTTCTTGGCGTCGTCCAATCTGCTGGAACGTGCTTCTTTGTCTTGCTTCAAGCTGGCCAATTTGGCAGAAAAGGCAGTCAACGTCCCTGCCAAAACACCAATTTCGGCGCTCAATGCAGAGTGCTTCGTTTGCTTCTCTTCAACCTCCTTTTCGGCACCAGCAATCTTGCTGTCCAATTCTTCCTTGGTCGACAAGTTCTTGGAGATGCCTTCGGTGACTTCGGTGTGCTTGGTCTTCAAGCCATCAAGCTTGGAGGTGTGTTCACTCAATTGGGCCGTCAATTCTTCAATTTTGGCAGCCAAGTCCGAGTTCTTGGCTTCAAAGTCCGTCTTTTGTTCCTGCAAAGTGTCAATCTCCTTGGAAAAGGTTTCCTGCTGGGTCTTGGAGTCCTCCAACTCTTGTTTCTTGGTGGCTTCCAACTCGTCGTGGTTCTTTTCCAACGTCTCGCAGTCTTTTCCGTGGTTCTCCACAGCCTTTGCTTCGCGGTCAGCAAACTCTGTGTTCGCCGTTTCGATTTCCTGCTTCGTTTGGGTCTCAAAGTCGGTGGCAGCGGTCGTTGCAGCAGCCGACAACGAGGCCAAATTGGCCAACTTGGCGCCAATTTCGCTGGTAAACTTTTCCTTTCTCTTAGTCAACTTGCCAAAGTACTTGTCAAAGTTGCCCTGTAACTTTTTCTCGTGGGACTGGACCTTGGAGTCCAAGAGCTGCTGTCTTTTGATTTCGTCCTCGTTTCTCGACTTGGCGACTTCTTCGTTGATGTTGAGCAACACAGGAGCCACTCTCTTGGCCGCAATGTCAAGCAACTGCTGCTGGGACATCTTCAAGCCCGAGCCCAAGTCCACAAGCTTGTTGGGGTCGTCCAAGGTGCGGGCCACGGAGCCAATGGCTGCGGCGTTCAATTCCTGGTAGCGGTTCAACAAGGCGGGTTTGTCCTTGAGTTTTTCCAAGATCTCCTTGTTGGGGGGTTCGACGGGCTCGTACTTGGCCAAGGGTTGGTTGAGTTCAATTGGTTGTTCTTTAATTTGTTGTTGGATGTTGTCGGAGGCTTCAGCGTCAGCAGCGTCAGCAGCAGCGTCAGCTGCTGCTGGAGCAGCTTCTTCAGCTTCTTTAGTTTCAGCTACTGGTTCAGCATCAGCATCAGCTTCTTCAGCTTCTTCAGTTTTGGTTTCTTCAGTTGCTTCTTTCTCAGTTGCTTCTCCAGTTGCTTCCTCCTTAGTTTCCTCCTTCACCAACTCCTTCAAACGCTTCTCCTCCGCCTCCAAAGTCGGATGCGAAGTGAACTTCTTGGGAACCTTGACCTGGTCAATGGCATTGGCCTCCTTGTACTGCTTGTGGAGGTTCTTTTCCTTGGTGGCCGAGCGGAACGGCGAGACCCAGGTGTCGGTGGCGGTGAGTTTCTTCAATGTGGAGCCTGAGCCCGACGAAACAGACGTCTTTCTTGTTTCAGCGACTTCAGACATGGTGCTGGAAAGAGAGTGGTGGAAAGGGGTTTGTGGTGATGAAATTGGTGAGCGCGCCGCTTGCTTGGGTTTCCTATTCGGGACGTAGCCGACGTCAGACAGCAAGCGCGACAGCGAAAAAAGAGCAGGGAATAGAGGAGCAGTAGAAGGAAGCAGTTAAGTAGTGTAGAATAGAAGTAGTTAAGCAGTGTAGAGTGTAGATAGAATAGTGTAGATAGTTACTGTAGAGAGTGCAGATAGTGTAGTTTAATTTAGAATGGAATAGAAGTTACTGTAGATGGAATAGCGCAGTTGAGTGGCTGGTACAGAACAATTGTTGTCAGCGCTCAGTCTCAGCGCGCAGAGCCCAGTAACTCCCGCTAATTTTCTAACGATACTTTATTAATATTATAGTTAATTGAAGGTACTTTATAAAATTATAAACAAGACTGAATCCACGCTCAATTTATTCTACACACACTTAACCTACACTTATATACTTGTACTTACACACTTATATATATACTTGTAGTACTTATTCTGTGCTTATTCTGTGCTTATTCTTTGCTTATTCTGTGCTTATTCTGTGCGCTCGTGCTGATTTTTGGTTACGCACTAAATTACAATCACTTACCTCAGTTACTTAACACACACTCACTTCACTACACTTACACTACACTTACACTTATATACTCACACTTATATACTCACACTTATATACTCACACTTACTTGTACTTGTACTTATTCTCTCCTTCTTCTCTCCTTCTCCTTCTCTCCTCCTTATTATTCTTATTTCTGTGCATTCTTATTTCTGTGCACTGCGCACTGTGATTCTGCCATCTGTTCTGGCGCTTAATCTGCGCTTACTCTTCCTTAAGGATATGTCCACGCTAATCCCCACCGCCTCTGCGTGCCACCAGCTCCAGCTTCCGCCCATCGAGAAGGACGACCGCCTCAACCTCAACGTGCGCACGGGCTCCGCGTCCACGTTGTACAACTCGTTGGTGCTCACGTTTGGCGGCATGACCGTCGGCCTCGAGCTCTACGAGTGGACCATCGCCGAGTTGTACCACACCTACGTGGCCAAGATCGTGCACGCCAACTCCAAACACATGCATGCAGCGCTGTATCTCTCTGGCGAGCTCTTCGTCCTCAAGTTGTTGGAGAAAACATGGACTCGTGTGGCGGTGGACCACGCCGCCCCGCGCCCGCAGCCACGCATGTTCCACGAGATGTGTGCCTTGAACAACTGCATCTACGTGTTTGGCGGCTTGGTGATACCGCCAGGCGGCGAGACCCGCGTGCCCGCCTCGCCAGCGCAGTTTCTCGTGCCCACCAACGACTTGTGGGAGTTCAACCTCGAAACGAGCAAGTGGACGCTCCTCCACGACGGCACCAGCTCCAATGATCTGCCCGTGCCTGCGCCCCGCTACAACCTCAAGATGACGGCCATCAGCAGCCTCAGGTTCGTGGACCAGAAGGACCATTTCGGCATCGTCATTGCCGGCGGCCGCGGCCACGACTCGCGCCCGCTCTACGACAACCATGTGTTTGACCTCGTGGCGAAGCAGTACGTGAGCCTGAATCCCTTCAGGCTCACGTTGGGCACCGCGAGCCCCAACTTCTGCGCCAGCGCCGACCGCAGCATCAGCGTGGACTACTCTAACAGTATGATAGTGACGTTTACCGATGAAATCGAGTCCCAGAACCAGAAACAACACGAAAACCCTGCCAAACCCAACGACTTCTCCACCGCCACGTACGAGGAGTCCATCATCGTGTACGCGCCCGTGAAGAGCGAGCTCGAAAACCCGTTGCTCTCGTTCAAGATCGGGCGCTCCGTCAAAAACGGCCGTGTGCTCCCGACACACAAAAAGACAGACACAGGCAGCTCCAAAACAATCCCCTACAACCTCCGCTACCCCGTGGGCGGGCTCTTTGGCCAGAACATCGTGTTGACGGGCTTCTTGCCCAACGACTACGACATCTCCATCTTCATCTTCAACAAGCCCACGGGCAAGTGGTCGCGGCTCAACATCTTCTGCAACCACGACTACGGTCTGCACCGGTTCTGGGGCGGCTTTGCGTGGCAGTCGCACCACAAGGTGGTGTTGATCGGCAACTATCTCACGTCCAGAACGACGAGCTCGGTGCGGTTCTTTACGGTGATGATCACGGTGAGTTTGCCAGTGACGAACATCTTGGCGAGCTCTGAGTTGGCGGGCTCGAGGCGAAAGCACGTCCACCACCACAGTGACTCTTCTGACGGAAGTACGTGCAGCAGTCTTTTGTTTGAAGAAAGCAGCGATGAAGAAGACAGCGACGACTGGAACGACACGCTCGCACGCAAACCGTCACGAAAAGCGTCCCACGGCAGCGACAGGAACAACACGTCGATCAGTTTCAGCGAGTATGTCCACTACGCGGCGCCCAAAACCAACTTCACGAAGATCCGGTCGGTGTTTCCGCCCGCAGCCATCACGCTCGGGCGCAATGCGTTTGACCGCTACGGCGACTTGATCTCGGACTTTGAGTTGGTTTCTGCCAACGGCGACCGCATCCCCGTATCTTTAACGGTGTTGATGGAAAGATGGGGCCGCTACTTCATCCAGCTCTTGGCCAGAGGCTACGTCAAGGCGGTGGACAAGTTTGAGTCGGACCAGGAGTCTGTTCAGCCGCAGTTTGAGCTCCTGCGCGTGCGCACGTCCAAGAGCTCCAGCACGTCCAGCACGCACAAGGACCAGTCCACCACCAACGCCAACATTTCCGGCTACTTTGCGCACCGCAACAAGAAACTGTCGGTAGGGAGCGTTTTCAGCGGCTCTTCTTCGGAGGGGGAGTTTGACAAGAAGGACGAGAAGCCCAAACACGCGTACCATTTGTCGATTCCTGTGCCTCCATCGAAAGCAGCACCAAAAGAAGCGCCGCAGTTCCGGCTTCCGTTCCAGGAAGGCACTCTTTCCAGCCAATCAGAGCAGCCACAGGACCCGGCGGCGGACCGTCCAGCGTTGGTCACCGCAGGCTCGTCGTTTGATCCACACCACGTGAGAAAAGACTCCGTCAGCTCCGCCACCAGCTCGCTCTTGACGTCGCATCTTCAAGATATCCCTCCGCAGCTCCCGTTGCCGTGCGAACAGGTGCCTGCTGTGCCTGCCACGCCCACGTCGTTCCGGCTCCTGACCTCGCGCAAGAACTCCAGCGACTTGGGCTCGCCGCGAGCGTCGTTGATCCACACCCTAACTGTTTTGCGCAACATTCCCGCGTCGAAGTCGCCCAAAGGCCTGCCGTTTGCGTCGCCGCGGGCCTCCATTTCCAACCAGGGCAGCGCAAGCCCTGCCGACTTGTACAGCAGTCCCGTGCCGAACTTGCGGCCACAGGCAACCAACCAAAGCTCTTCTCCGCTCAACAAGAGCTTGGAGCTTGTGTTGAACGAACTCACGCCGGAAGGTGAAGGGAGAACCGAAGCAGACTTGCGCTCGATCCACATGTCGTCTGTGAGTTCTGTGGAGTCCGACAAGAAGTCGATGTCGTCGGAATCGCCGTCGCACACTAAAGACGACGACTCCATTTCGGAAAACATCGCCACGAAGAACGCCCACTACTTGTTTGACAACGCGTTGTTGAACTTTGAGAACGTCGACGGCAACAAGTTCCGCATGGAGCCGTTCTTGATTCCTCGAAAATTGTACGTTCCGTTCACCAGCACCACCTTGAAGGCGTTCTGCGAGTACTTGTACACGGGACAAGTCGGCAACAAGTGGTTGTTGTCGCCCACGACGTTGGACAACTTGGCCATCGCCAAGTTCTTCAAGGTGCCGCTCCTCTACGACTTGATCAGCGAGGTGTTGTTTGGGATCATTGGCCGCAAGGAGGCGTTTGTCATCCGCCAGGGCAACCAGATGAAGAAACGGTACCTCAAGATGTTGGAGCTCACGGGCACGCCGATGGACCCGAACTTTGTGTTTCCGTTGGACGAGTACGAGGGGTTCAAGAACACGGTGGACGATGGGTATTTGGACATAGCGTTGTTGGTGAAGACATCCAACATCCACAAGAACAGCTCTGTTTCGGGGAGAAAGAGAGAGAAGAGGGAGGAGGAGGAGGAAGAAGAAAAAGGAAAGGAAGGAGAGGAAGAAAGAAAGGAAGAAAGAAAGAGAGAAGAAGTAGAAAAAGAAGAAAGAAAGAGAGAAGAAGTAGAAAAAGAAGAAAGAAAAAGAGAAGAAGATAAAGAAAGAAAAGAAGAAGAAAGAAAAACTTCCAGCGAAGAAGACACGGAGTTTGAGCTCGGGTTCTTGAACACGGACCCCACGCCCTCGATGAGCTTTGGACCGCGCAGCAAGTCTGTGTTTGACAAGGTGCACACACCGATGGACTACCACAGCTCTACGGACGATGCAGTGGACGACGACAAGGAGAAGCTCTCGTTGACGTTGGAGCAGTTGGTGAACCCCGAAACGCCCATTCCGTCGGACCATTTCATCGACTTGATCTACGAAACGGCGGCCATTGTGCTTGACATGAAGTTGATGTTGCGGGCAGCCAACGTCAGGCAGATGAACCGTGCGGCGGCGCAGAGCAGAGTGGAGCTTGACGATGCGATTGCACGGTTGAACAAAAAGTATCAAGAACAGGTGAAGCAACAGGAGCACGAGGAGGAGGAAGAGGAAGAGGAGGAAGAGGAAGAACAGGAGCAGGAGGAGCAGGAATTGAAGTCAAAAGCTTCCACAGCTTCGTTGCCCGGAGTTCCCCGGGCCGGAATGCTTGAGAAATCGCGGTCCACTGCGTCGTTCCGCGGAATTGGCGGCTTTACGCCCTTCAAACAGAGCAAAACAGACCCCGCCATGGGCAACAAGGAGCTCGACAAGCGCATCACCAAGTTGATCAAGAAGGACGAGAAGTTGAAGCTGAAAACGG
Organism: Teunomyces funiuensis; assembly: GCA_030558095.1. NCBI lineage: Eukaryota > Fungi > Ascomycota > Pichiomycetes > Serinales > Debaryomycetaceae > Teunomyces > Teunomyces funiuensis. The sequence continues at coordinate 157,156 of JAJMRW010000010.1, forward strand.
AAAAGGAGCAGAAAATCGAGAGCGAGCGTGTCAAACGTGCAGCAAAGAAGGAAGCGAGTCTCTTGGCACGCACGTCATCGAAAGTGAACCTCGACGGCAGTGACATCATCAAGAAGAAGCACAGCTTGTTCCATCTTCCGGGCCGAGGCAGCGACAGCGCGGCACGTGACGACGCCTCGTTTGAGTCTGTGCCGATGGCACGCATCGAGTCGTCCACGGACAGCGTGCACCTGGCCAGCAGCCGCAAGAGCGACAAGAGACGGCACTTTTTCACCTTCAAGCGGTGATTAGTAATATGTGAAAAACTGTGGTGGTGTCAGTGTTATGTGCAGGACCCTCGGAGTTTATAAATACGAGAATTTCTCCGAAATACTTTGCAAACCCACACTCTTTTCCATGTCTTTACAGAACAACAGCACCATTTACACTTTCAACAACGGCGTCGAGATCCCTGCAGTCGGGCTCGGCACCTGGCAGCTTGCCAAGGAAGGCGAGGGCTACAACTCGACGTTGTGGGCCTTGAAGGCCGGCTACAGACACATTGACACCGCCGCCATCTACAGAAACGAAGAGGAAGTGGGCAGGGCCATCAGGGACTCTGGGGTGCCCAGAAAGGACATCTTTGTCACCACCAAGTTGTGGAACACGGACCACAAGCACGCGGACGCGGCGCTCAACACCTCGTTGAAGAAGTTGGGCTTGGACTACGTCGACCTCTACTTGATCCACTGGCCTGTGTCGACGGACGAGGCCACGCTGAAGCCCCACACGGACTTTGACTACGCAGACACCTACAAGGCGCTCCAGAAGATCTACAAGAGCGGCGATGGCCGTGTGAGAGCCATTGGTGTGTCGAACTTCTCCAGCGAGCAGATCCAGCGCTTGTTGGACGACCCTGAGATCGACGTTGTGCCTGCCGTCAACCAGATCGAGGCGCATCCGTTGTTGCCGCAGCCCAAGTTGAAGGCGTTGTTGGACAAGCACAACATCTTTGTCACTGCGTACTCGCCATTGGGCTCGACTGGCGCCCCTGTGGCTGCCAACAAGACTGTGGCGGAGATTGCACAGAAACACGGCGTCGAGCCTGCGCAGGTGTTGGTTTCGTGGGCTGTCAAGAGAAAGACGATTGTGATTCCGAAATCGGTTTCGGAGTCGAGAATTGTGTCAAACTTGCAGACGTTTGACTTGTCTGACGCAGAGTTTGACGTGCTCAACGGTCTTGCTGCTGCGGAGGGCGTCACCAGGATCTGCAAGCCTCCATTTTACGAGTTTCCATCCCTGGATTAGACAATGTTGAAAATGTACGTGTCTAAACAATGTACGTGTGTGAACCAAACGCGCAATTTATGTATGCGCAATTTATGTATGCGCAATTAGCGCTTTGCGCGCAATGTAGTCTTTGCGGCGCGGGGCTGTGCCGAGAATTTGACCGGGGGATTTTCGGGACGACTACCCGAAACGGAAACCGCTCCTTTTTCACAGTATAAAGCACGCGAAGGCGCCCGCTTTTTTTGCAACAATTAACCATGACACAAGGAGAAATCAACCAGGAGCTCGTTGACTATGCATACGCCACCCTCAAGAACCTTCCTAAAGGCAAGGAGTACGAAAAGATGATTCTGAGTCTCCCGTACGATTGTTACACGCACGACTTGTTGATGTCCCGTAACGTGTCGCACGAGGCAGCGCTCGACTACGGCAGCATTCGGTTGAAGGACCACGGTTTCGACAACAAGAAGCTCCAGCAGGCGCGGTACGAGCACTTGGCGAAGATTTTCGGCAAGGTGGACGGCACGGCGTTCATCGAGCCGCCGTTCTACGTGGACTACGGCTGCAACGTGAGTCTCGGCAAGAACTTCTACGCCAACTTCAACACGACGTTCTTGGACTGTACGTTGATCAAGTTTGGAGACAACGTGCTTGTGGGACCCAACGTGACGTTCACGACGGCCACGCACCCCACCGATCCGCAGCAGCGCTTGGACTTGGTGGAGTACGCGTTGCCCATCACCGTGGGCAGCAACGTGTGGTTTGGGGCCGGGGCCATAGTTTTGCCTGGCGTGACGATTGGCGACGGTGCGGTGGTGGCTGCGGGCTGTGTGGTGAACAAGGACGTGCCTGCCAATGCGGTTGTTGCTGGTGTTCCCATGCGAGTGATTCGCATAGAAAAGGCGCCAAAGAGTGAGCAGCAGAAGTCATGAGTGCACTGGTGCATACGTCACATAGTTGACAGCAGCAGAAGAGATAGTCGATCATAATGATGTTATTTATTGTTCATTAAGACTGAAGTATCAGACTGTAGTATTATAGTACTGTAGTGTTATATGATTACAGTACTGTTGTACTGTTGTTTGATGGTAGTAGTATTGTAGTTCTGGTACTGTATATTATTGTAGACTGAATATCTTTAGTACTGTATATTATTCTACTGTATTGAGTATTATAGTACGTTAGTATTGTAGTACTGTCGCTGTACTGTATAACTATGTGGTACTGTATATTACTGTGGTATTATAGTCTACAGTTGTGTTTGTTCAGTGTTATAATATCGTTATCATAGCATTACTGTAACATATTGTGCTTCTGTAGTATTAAAGTACTTTATTATGATAGCACTGTAGCACTGTATTATAGTACTGTAGTATATTATGTGATATTGTGGTACTGCATATTCCTGTAGTCTTGTATACTCTATTGTCTGCACATTATTCTAGTACTGTAGTATTGAACAGTATTAAGTATTGTGGTACTGAACAGTAGTATAGTGTTGTGGCCGAACAGTAGTATAGTATTTAGTTATATGGTACTGTATAGTATAATTGTTCTGTAGTAATGTAGTACTGTAGTCTGTTAGTACTATTGTAGGATCGTAGTACTGATAGTATGGTACTGTATATTAATTATAGCATTATAGTACTGTAGTATTGTGGTACTGAAGTGTCAAAGTATTATAATATCATAAGATTATAGTACTGTGCAGTGTTATTGTACCGCATACCTTTCAACTGTATATAATTCTAGGACTATTATAGTATCAGTACAGTAGTTATATGGTGCAGTATCATAGTCCTGTATATTATTGTGTCAGTATCACAGTCCTGTATATTATTTCACCATCACCACACGAACACACCACCACCATCACCATGTCGTGGCAACCCCCCAGCTACACGCCCACGGACGTGGCAGACTTCATAATTCCCGATGAAGAGATTGAAACAGCGCCAGCCACCACTTCTGTGCCTTCTGGCGGCACGCCTGCGCCCACAAACATCTTTTCCAGCTTTAACCCCGTCGACCTCTCGTCGACGTTTGCACCCTTTGCCACCGCTCTGACGGGCCCCAAGATCAAAGAACGGCAGTACGCAGGCGGAGACACGCTAGATGAACCCATTCTTGCCACGTTGAAGCGTGATGTCCTCCAGATCGGCCGCCGTTTGGCCATCGTGGTGTGGCCCATGCAGTTGGCAGCATTGGCCGCCAAACAGCAGCAGAAACTTGTCCAGTTTGCCTCCACCAACGGCATCCGACTCCCACAGCTGATTGTGGATACGCGCCGCGTGGTGGTGGACGAAGAAGATGACGTCGGCGCTCCAGACGCTTCCAAGTCCATCAACATCGACAACTTGGAGTGGGACTTGTGGGGGCCCCTTGTGTTTTCCCTTGTCTACTCGGTCATGTTGGGCGTATCTGCCGTCTACGAAACCAACTCGGTGTTTTCCGGCTCCTTCACCCTCATCTGGTTCTTCTTTCTCGTCATTGGCCTCAACGTCCAGCTCTTGGGCGGCAGCATCTCGTTCTTGCTGGCAATTTCCGCTGCAGGCTACTCAATGTTCCCCATTGTGGTTGGAGAGATTGTCTGCGGCATCGTGGTCAAGTGGAAACTTCTCCGTCTTGTTATCATGGCCGTGTTGAATGCATGGAGCATCTACGCCGGTGTCATGAGTCTTCGCTGTTCGGGAGTGTTGCCAGGCCGTGTTCTACTTGCTATTTATCCCGTGGGCTTGATGTATTCAGTATTGAGTTGGTTGGTGGTGATTTCCTGATCCGTGTCTATAGACATACCAAAATATTAGCAACTATTAATGAAAGTGAAGTAAATGTTTTATGGCCCGCTCCGTTCTTGGACGTGCTGGCGTTGCTTGAAGCATTGGTGGCGCTAGAACTGGTGTTCAAACTTGTGCCTGTGCTTGTGCTTGCACTGGCACTAACATTGGCACTGACACTGACACTGCCTCCTGTAGTCACTGCCTCCTGTAAGTAAAACTCATCAAGAGACAAGTCTCCAAAGCCAATTCTGCCCTCTTCGATATCAAATATCGTATAGTACTGCTTCAAAAATGCAGCTCCCAACACCCAGTAGTTCTCTTCGTTGAATCCTTGGATCTTCGACGCACAATAGCCTTCTAATCCCGGAGTCGTGTACGCCTGACCTTGGAAAGCAGAAGCAGGCACCGTGAAGTCCTTGGTGCCGGCTGAAAACAGAAACTCGGCGCTCGAGCCGCATGGAAATGCATAATTGCCCATTTTATCGGTGACAAACTTGGACCCAAAAAGTGCAGTGTGAAGAGAGTTGGCATCGTCGAGTGGAAGAGCTATACCGGTTGTGCCTGTATCAATAATGGCCTCCTTGCTTGTCACGTAGCTCGAGTTGGTGGAGGTATGTATATCGGTGATGTTAATGACCCATATTGAATTAGCACCGTCAAGGATATCAACGTAGGTAATAGAAGAAGTGAAATTGTCAAAGTTTTCTGCTGCTGATCCCAAGACAATGAGACCGCCGTAGCTTGAAGGGATCGGTACGGTCGCGTTGGTGGAGTCGATGTATTTTGCTGTTTGTGACGAGGAAAACAACAGAACAGCAAACACTTCCTTATCCAATGAACCGTTTGCAGCCAACTGCGAGATCAAGTTTGTGCTGGAGGCCACTGCGGAGATGCCGATGAGGCCACTGATGTTGAAGTCAAACATGGCAAGTGCATCGTTGGTGAGGCCAATGGAAAGGTCATCTGTCACCAAACCAGCAAGAGAAAGCTCAATGTTGTTCTGTTTGAGACTGAGCATCTCACCGGACACGTCGCCGCCGTTGTAGACGATATCGAACAGCGACAGGTAAACAAGCGCATTCTTGGAAGTGAACTTGGTGGTGGACGAGCGGTTGCAGCCGTTCTGCGTGCACGTATCGTTGTAGACCCACACGAAGCCCAGGCCCGTGTCAAAAAGGAGCGGGAAGAGGCTGGAAGAGCCCTGGCTCGTGATGGTTGTGTTGAGCGAATAGATCGACTCTTCGGCGTCTGTCATCAACACCTGGACGTCGTTGGACAAGTAGATGGTTGGGGCCAGCAGCAGTACGTTACTGGTGGGCGAAGCTTCTGCATTTACGGCAGACCCGCCCACCACGTTCTTGTTGGACTGCGACTTGCTGAGAAGCAGCGGCATGTCGTCGACTCTAAAGTCACGAACAGGCCACAACGCCAGCGCCACAAGCACATTTGCCAACACAACAGCAAGATGGAGGTACATGGAAAACGAATGGACAGCTGTTGTCGACGACAATGCTTGTGAAGATGTGCTGGTAAAAGGCCGCCAAAGATTGCGCCCAAAAAGTTCGCGCCAAAATAAACAATAACATTGTCATTTACGGCGTATTTTGTGTAGTTGCTCGTTTGTGTGGTTTTTGTGGTTTTTATGTGTACTTCTTGCTGTGGAAGTTAATGTGTTGTAGTTTTTTACGTGTTTTATAGTTAATTTGTTGTACTTTTTGATGTGTTGGTAAATGTGTCGTAGTTGTGAGTGATGTCTTTCCACATTGCTGCTGCGCGTCTTTTAATTCTGCTCGCTACTCTTTGTGGCGTAGTGGCTAGTCGTGCTGTAGACAGTGTCAGGTGATCCCATCTACAACACAGTTCGAGCCCCACATGAAATTTTATTATGATGAACAAAACGGATGTGAACAATCTCTGAGTAAGCCATACGGTTTACGTAGATTACAAACCCTGCCTTCCTACTGACAATAAAATTTTATATTGTCTTTGTTTTTGCTTCTGCTGAATGGTCTGTATTGCTATCAACTATGTACCCTTTTTCCGTCTCTTCTTTCTCTCCATCTTGGCTATTTCCTTGAGGTCGTCTTCGCTCGGCTCGTAGATGTGCCAGATCGTGTAGTGTGGCAAGCCACCCACCTTGTAGCCCATCTTCTTGGCCATTTTGCCAAATGCTTCGGTCTCTGCATGGTTTTCAAACGTAAAGGCAGGAAAATGGACGCCGTGCCGGAAGATCTGCGCCCGGGCCAAGATGGAAACCCCGCCAACACCATCCAACTCAATCACTTCGTCCTTGTTCCCGCGTGGATCACGAATGTATGCCAAGTGGGCTCTCCAGGTAGGATATTCGGCGTATCCTTCGACAATGACATCGTCTTCGTCCAAGGTCTTGGCCAATTCGAGCGCAGCATCCGATTCCAACCACGAATTGAGGTCGTACGGCTGCTCGTTGCCCAAAAACGTAGGCAACGGTCTCCACACGTTGGGAACCATCACATCAAAACCGTGTTTCATCAAGTCTTCAATCACATCGCCGGGACACGTTTCAATATCCACGTCTCTCCAATAAACCCACGAATGGTGCGGCTTCAATGCGCTCGACGTCAACCAGTTTCTGGCGCGGCCCATCAACTTACGGCGGATCCCCTGCACCTTCACAGCGTGTCTATCACTGAATCCCTGGCCAATGATCTGGCCAAAATCCTTCTTGAAAATCGTCACCAGCCTGAACGGGTCGTGGAAGCCCTTGTGGCGTGCCTCGGGGTTCGTGTACGCGTTCTTGACCCCAGACATGTAGTCCTGGTCCATGTACAACTGGTACAAGTCGTTGGAGCCCTTGACACCGTTGGTGTTTGTCTCTTCCTCCTTCAACTTGGCCAATAAGGTGCCGTTCTGCAACGCGACCGAGTACTCAAACGTCGCTTCCAACGTCTTGTCGTCGGCGGAACAGTCCGACACCAAGAACGCAATGTCGATCAAGGAGTGGTCGTACGTCAAGTTCATCAAGTTGTAGAACGCCATGGGCAACACGTTTTCGGCATTACGCAACGGCATCAAGAACAACACAACGTCGCCATTGGTCTTGCCGTCAGCCGAGCCCTTGAAGTCCTCCAAGTCGTAGTACTCAACAGTGTCACGGTACACTTCGTCAGGAGTTCTGGTATCAACGTCGCTGTCTTGTTTTGTGACACCCTCACTCGTCACCGTGTACACCTCGTAGTCTTTGACGTTTTCCATAGACGGCACAGCCACGGTGTATCGACCAAACAAGACCCACAACACCACAAGCGAAACAACAACAACTACGCTCCGCTTGATCCATGTGGTTCTCGTCTTTTTCGGCGTGAGTTTGTTATAGCTGGACGTTAGTACAAATTGTCAATGCGGTCTGGCCGGCAGATCAAACAACCACAACGGGCTCCCATTGGCCAGCGCAGTCCTGTGATCTGCCCCTTTCGCAAGTTTACATACATTGGAAGATCAGACTTCTTGCCAAACGTATCTATAACCATGATACCGTGTGGTTGGCGCGTGTATGGTCTGCTGTTGTATGATAAATATCGTTCTTGTTACCAGAAAAACCCTTATCCAACGTAGCATTTTTTGCATGCTATATGCAGGAGTGGATTCATCCTTCTGGAACAGCGACGACATATTCATTTGCGACATACTACTACGACTATTACATTTAGTAGAAGGAGGGGTTGGTCTTGGTAATGGAGAGCCAATTTGAGAAGACGCCATATAATTACCCTATAATCACTCCTCAACTTCGGGACTAGGCGGCTGGAACGTGTTCCGACAGCAACCTGTGATTTTTGCTGCTGCCTGGAACACGACATGCGTTTCGAGATCCGGTTGTAACCTGTAATTTTCAGTTTGCCCTCGGAACTCGCTTCTTTTTTACGACGTTTACGATATTTCCTGCATCTAAACATGTTCTTCCAAGCCATTCACCTCCGGCTTGAACCACTCGTCACGAAGCGTATTCCAGGCCTGGCGCGCCGCAGCAACGGCACTGGCTTCGTCTGCGGCAGTTCCTTCAATGTAGACCTTGAGTTTGGGCTCTGTGCCCGAGCCACGGCACGTGAAACGCACTTTTGCTGCGTCGAGCTGCAACACAGCGGTGATCATCTGTGATTTGGCATCGATGGGCAACACGGGCTTATTATCAGAGGTTGAAGATTCGTAGCCGATAGTCAAGTCACGCCATTCGACCACTGAAAATGGACCAATGGCAGCGGGGTACGCCACGTCGTTGTGGCGACACTCGGAACGGATTCCATCAAAGATTCGCTGCGTCGTGGCCAAGTCCGACAACTTGTAGTAGCCATTGCATTCTTTAAAGTACCCGTAGTAGGCGTAGGCCTGCTGCAACTTGTCTTGGGGATCGATTTGGCCCGAAACAAACCATTTCTCGTACAACTGGAGCCAAACGGCCAACGCAGCAACGCCGTCCTTATCGTTGACCAAGTCAAACATGAATCCAATCGCTTCCTCGTAGGCAAACGGCACCGAGAAACCTTCCTTCTTGACGTCGATGGCTTTGTTTCCAATCCACTTAAAGCCTGTTAACGTGTCCTGGTAATGGAACCCGCGTTTGTGGGCCATGGCCTTTAAAGCTTGGGACGAAACTGTAGAGTTTAGCAAGTAAGTTGAGGCCAATTGGTCGTGTGGAACAATCTCCTCAATGTAATATAGCGCAAACAAGAACCCAATCTCGTTCCCCGTCAACTGTTTCCACTGTCCCTGCCTCAACTTGACCGCAACACTGAACCGATCAGCATCAGGATCGTTGGCAAGCACCAACTTGTGTCCCTGGGCCTCTGCAGTTGCAATGGCCAAGTCCAAAGCTCCCTTTTCTTCGGGGTTGGGAAACTTCACGGTGGGAAAATTGGCGTTGGGCTCTGCTTGTTGCTCCACAACGGCCATTTCGTACCCAGAAAAGCACTGACGCAAACAGCGTTCAACAATAGGGAGCCCTACTCCGTGAACGGGCGTATAAACGAACTTGGACGTGAGTTTGGCGTTCGTCACCAACTTTTCCTCGAGTTTCTGCAAGTACTGCGTTGCTACGTGGCCACCAACAGCTTCCAAGAGCCCGCTCTTCACCCCAGTCGCAAAGTTACCGGTGACGTCCCACGCTTTGTCCCACGGCACGAGATTGCGTTCGATTGAAGCAGCGATTCCGTCGTCGTGTGGTGGAATAATCTGACACCCGTTGCCGTAGTACACCTTGTAGCCGTTGTCTTGGGCAGGATTGTGCGATGCAGTGACCATAACACCCGCAGAGGCGCCGTACATGTCGATAGCAAACGGAACCAATGGTGTATGGACGTATTCGGCGGACTTGGAGCCGATTTCGGTGCTTCCAGCGTACAGCAGCGTCGAGTACTTGACCGACTCCTCCAGAAGACCGGCTGTGTCGCCCAAATAAAACACTTTGACGCCACGAGTCACTGCTACGCTCGCTATGAGCTCCGCAAAACGCTGCGAATGGTGACGGTGGTCGTGGCCCACCACAATCGAAACATCCTGCGCCTGTTGCTGGTCCAAAAGATACTGAACCAAGCCCTGCGATGCCTGTAACACCGTGACGTCGTTCATGTGGGCAAAGCCCGCCGTCATTTCCGAACGTAAACCGGCTGTACCAAATGCAATCCGCTTCAGCAAACGGGCGTCCAACGCCGCGTAGTCCTTTTTGGCGTGGAGTTCTGTAATCTGTGCACGTGTTCCGGCATTGATATCAACGGCCAACCATTGGTTGACCAATTCGTCCAATTGCGGTGACATGTTGAGTAAGTGTGAGATGACCGTTGCCTGTAAATGAGAATGCGACATTGCACTCTTTACGACATTGCATCTTTACGACATTTTGCAACATTTGTGATGTGCACGACTTTTACATTATTCATTACTATACACCAATTGATACTGCGATACCTCGGAGTTTGTGGCAACAGCGAGGATACGGACCTCATTATTGGAGACGAACGCTTCGTCGTTGACATCATTGTACATGTAGACAGCTGCAAGGTCTGCGGCTGCGAGTGTGGCGACGCTATTGGTCCATTTCTTGCCCTTTTTGATGTAGCGATGCACGGCCAACTGGTGCGAGTCGTAGCTGACCACCACCAGCGACGAAGGATCAATGGCAAAGTCCACAAGCAGTTGCGTATCGATCGAGTGAACCACAACGTTTTTCCGCAAGTCAAACACCTCGATGCTGGCGCCCGTTGGCGACTGCGAGCCCACAAGCAACCAGTACCCGTTCAAAGCACAGACAATCTTGACGACGTGAGGATGTTTGGTGGTCAAGGTCGTCACCCTTGAGTTATCGGTGATGTTGTAGACCTCGATGTGGCCGTTTTCTGTTCCCACAGCGAGAAGAACGCCGTCAACGTGGAAAGCAGCGGTGGTGGCAGTTCCCGACACCAGCGTTTCACAGAGTCGTGCTGGCTCCTGTCCAACATCGTAGAGCGTCCATGAGGTTGTGGAGAGTGTGACAAAGAGATTAGCAAGTCCTGGGTGGTGTACGATGAGTTTGGCGTCGGTAGTGTCGATTTTCGTGTTGTCGACGACGATGTTTTGGTTGTAGGCAACGATGGGTGTCAAGGCGCCGTCTTTTTCGACAAAATTGACGGCCTGGACGTCTGATTGGTCGTCAAGAGTGTCAAGGTCGGTTATGGCGCCGTTGTTGGCGTTCCACTGCGAAACTTTCGTCAGGGATGCCACCAATAACTGTTTGAGCGCAGAGTCGTAATAACTGCAAGAAACAGATTCAAAAGGCTTGAATATCGTTGTGTCCAAAGCAATGGCAATGGTCTGGTCGGATCCAATGGGAAACACCGGTTTCTGGGCCTTGTGGAGCTTGAAAAGGTCGGCACCAGCGTTCGTGATGGCCTCAACGGGAACAGTACTCTTGTTTGGGGAGGAGTTGGAGCTTCCCACCGCCACAGCAAGTTCCTGAAGCGCTGCCTTGGCTTCGTCACGTTCACGCATTGCCCGTGCGGCCACACGGACCGCTGCGTCCTGGTGGTAAAGCGCAGCGCTCAACTCTTCACGGGCCTTGTGCAACTGTTTGCGCAACGTAAACACTTCTAGCGCCAACGCATCCCATTCGTTCTGAAACGTCGCCAACAACAGTGGAATCGACGTGGTGGCAGCAGGCAGCGGTGCAGCGATTGCTGGCACTGTTGTGGTAATGGCGATGAGGTCGGCGGGCGCGAGCGGCTCATCGTTGATGGGATCGGTGGCGCTCGTCGAAAGAAAGTTCAAGATATGTTTCTTTTCAAAGATGGCACCGCTTCGAGGAGAAACCACAGGCTCGGTGGTTTTCTCACCGGTGATGGAACACAACATGGTTACAGAGGAGCAGGTGGTGGTGGAAACTTAAACAAATATGCGTTGGTATCTGCACGACCAAAAGAACACCAGCGACGCGATGAATACAAAAGAAGTTTGAGTGTTGCCAGATGGGCTGATGATGTTACAATTACTGGAGCTTTAGATTTTCTAGTTAATGATTTTGATAATTATATTAAACGGAAGTATATGATGGTAGTAACAGCTCTTGTATTTTATAAAGCTCTACGTGTATTTTACAAATGCTGCCGATTAATAGAGTGACTTAGTAAATGCGAACTGTTGCAACAAAAATTATTGCAATAAATAACTGATTTCCACCTGTAAGGTAATTGACAAATATATACTATAAAAATAATAGTGAGATAATTTATTATCAATCAATAGTTAAAATGCAAGAAAAACACACTTCAGACAGCAAAAGTAAACTATTTATGGAAAGAAGCTAAAATAAATTAATTTGTTTTCAGGAAGCTAGTTTGAAAATAAAAATGTTAGTATAACAATTGTTGTAGTTGTTTTCTCTCTTTTTTCTTTATTTTGTATATAATTTTCTTATTCGGCCATGTCACCACTTTAATTTTTTAAAAAATGATTTTGATATTAATAATGCAAATTGCACGGAAAGGGAATATACATACATAAACAAGCAAAAGATTAGTTTTTTTCAAGCGGTACATTTTTAAAGCCAATGATTCAACGAGTTGGTTAAATAAAAAAGCCATTATGATTTCTACAATGTTGCACCTGTAATTAGTACGATTATATTTAATATTCGGTCCGCAGCTATATTAATATTAAAACAAAAAGTTTACGTTTTAAAAAACCATAAACTATTGCAATTTTTATCATATTACTAAAGTTCTGTAATATTAATTTTGATTATATCTAGCGGATTCTCAGAGAGAAGAGCCTTTAAATCCGTGAATTATTTTATATATACTGTTCACCTTAGGATACTTCATGGTTTTGTTGAGTGATGTCAGCAAGTGCACGACCAAAGTGGTAAGAAAGTGCACTACCAAAGCACAGTAAAAATGTCAAGATAATATGGAAATTAAGCAATCAATAAACAGGACAAATTTAAGGATATAAAAGGAGCACATTTATAATAAAAGATCAAAAAAGGTGCAAAGAATATAAACAAAAAGAGCAATTGTGTGATCAAATAATCAAATAAGCTAATGAAATTGGCAACCAAAAGCTGTTTACTCTCGTTGAAGGGGTTGCCAATGTGTCTTATTATGACTTCTGGTGCCTTTGAGCCCAAACTAAAGTCAGTAATTATGGATGCTGGGTTGCTGACATTCAGTTCGACAGCATGGTGCAAATAGAACTGGTGGGCATTATTAAAGCTCTCTTTGGATATGATAGAATTGTGCTCAAATTCTCACTGCTGGAAGTAGTCAATCTGGTCTGGGAGCGCCAATGCGTAGCAGAGTGCAATAGTAGTCAATGCGTTGTGTTTTTGCAGCTGGAGCCCGGACTCTGTCTTCACAAAAGGTGGCCAATTTAGAGATTTCATAGCTGCAGCTTAGTAACAAAATCTTCTCTATGCCAAAGGTCAAAACGGGGCACTTTCCCATGTCTTTTTCAGTATCAGAACCACAATGAGCGTCACAAGACACGCCAAGGCACCAATAGTCTCGAGGTTTCTCACCACACGATACTTCAGAGGAACTAAGAATAGTGTTAGGCCAGCTAGCACCAAAACAGGACCGATCATCTCTTGTCAGAAACAAAAAATTGCATTTGGGATCAAATTTCGCCAACTCTTGATAAGGTTAGATATAGTAATGAGACGCCGGTAGCAGATCTCATTGCGAAAACCGCGCTACACAAGATACGAGGCTGTTCCGATCGCGGAGTAGCGTAACAAGGTGACGTTTCCCGCAGTTAGGGGCCACATGTCAGATATTAAATATTTTTTTAGTATACGACATTTGTTGTCAACTGATTGAATGGCTTTCTCTGTGGGGGCTCCTGTATCTTTTGTAGCGGATTTAAGTGACAATTATTACTGGGGAATGAGAGAAACGGCGGCTCAGATCGTTTCCCTCTGTCACAACTTATCTTGCAGCAAGCAATTCTGTCACGGGAGGGTGCCGCTAACAAATTAACGTGACTTGAATCTCACCAAATGTGTGACTAGAGTGCAGAGCTGGGGCTGTAGCCAAAACCATTGCTCACGAAACAAGAGTTTGTAATTGAAAAGCCCAGACTTGCACAGCTTCTATATAAATGATGCGTAGAACCCAGCGGCTTTAATTACCATCACACAATGTCACTCCAATCTTCACAACTCAAAATTGATTATGTTCCCTTAAGCCAAATACGGAGACACATTCCACCTTTTCTGATTTCCAAAAGTCGACGCGATGGTTTCAACTCTCAACGGCATGCCCGTGGCATCGGCCACCTGCAAAATAAAGGAGATCACCTCCGGCAAATTGCCTCTAATAGACGTGTAGTTTGGTAAGGACTACTTCTTTGCGTTTGGTGGCTGCCATCGGTTTCAGGCGTACGATAAATTGAGCCAAAAACGCAGGCTCGGAACCAATGGTTAAGTGCAAAATCCTGCCAGCAACCAGAAAACATTAACAGTTTACTTGGGCTCTTTAGTGGATGAAATGTTTGCTGATATTGACAAATCGCAATAAATTACGAATTTAATGAATTATAAACGTATAAAAATAGAAAAAAAAATTGATACAACTAGAGATTAAGTCCATACTTGTAACTGCTCAAAGTAATCTACTCTTTTTCCTTCGGTCTTGTCCAAATTCTTTGCAACGGCGTATCTAACCTCATCAACCATTACGGGAGGTCCACATGCGATGAAGGCTGTCGATCCAGTAGATTGTTTTGTCTCTTCGATCACTATCTCTTCGATTTTGGGACGGCCCTCCAAAAAGGTAATGTGTTCCAATTGACTTCTAATTGATTCAACTATACTTTCATGGGTATCGTCGTAGTCACTTTCCTTAGTAGACATTTGCTTAACCTTTTCGTCCAGTTTTGGAAGTTCTTCGCTGGAATCTTTCATGAATGGAAGTCTCTGTCTAAATTCAACTGCACTGGTTGTTTCGTTGGGTCTGGTAACATAAATGGTTGTTTCAATTCTGGTATTTTTCAAAGCCATTAATTCTTCATAGATGCAAAGAGCATATTTATATTCTCTCACAACCCAAATAAGCTTCAATGTTTGCTTAACATTGTCTGGAGAACGTCTGTGCAAGTCAAACATCTCGGAATAAATTCCCGGGATCCCATTACCACCAGCCACAAATATAGCAGAGCTATACCGACTAGCAGGCGTAGTTTCACCGTATGGGCCTTCGATACCAATTCTGAATTTTCTTGTTTTTCCTGGGTGATTGTTTAAGTATTTGTATAATCCATGGGTAACACCTCCCTTCACTTTACAGTATATCACAATTGACATCGAATCTTCAACGTAGGTGAATGGATGAGATTGCCAAAAACAACTCGGTCTGAAGAAGTGAACAAAAACATGACCGCCCTGAATGGGTTCCCAGTGCTTTGGTTTAGGAATTGTGATTTTCAAAGTATCATCTACCATCAATTGGACATCCACTTTAGGAAATCCAAAAGCAACGAGTCTGGCTATTCTCACTGCAAAATTGAAGATCCAAATGGCTGATGCAGTATAGAAACACCAGGAATATCCAAGAAAGTTAAAGTGAAACCAAGCTCCTGCAATAAAGAGTGCAGCAAAAATGTAGTGCACTATTAAAAAGATTTCGTACCATCTTCTTCTCAAAAACATCATACCTTGCAACATAATAACCAATCCAGAAACACCTGCAATAATTCCCCAAAAAAAGAATCTTCTTTTCAAGGAAAATTTAATTTCACCTCTCGAAGCATAGATGTAAATATAAAGGATAGCATGGATGACAATCAACACAAAAATAACTCTAGCGGTCCATCTATGGTAGGTGATGAAACTTGCAAAATTCCAACGTGTGATGTGCTGCAAAAAATTATTGCGTCCACCAAATAATATCATCAAGGACGTGCTCACAGAAGCGATAATACCAGTCCTATCAGCAAGGTATTGGCGGATCAAGCCACTTCTTGTTTCAAAAATCGGATTACCTTCATCATAACCCAAATTTGCAAGACAGAACCCAATTACCAACACTAAAAACCTGTCAAAACAAGAGTTTCAAATCTAGAAGGAACAATAAACTCAAGAAAGAAGAGTTTTTGTTCTTGCGTCTTTCTCCTTCTACCCAAGGCAGGCAAAGTGATGTATTTTCTCCAAGCATTTGACACTGGACCGGCAAAGTATCTAATTAAATTTGGTGCTAAAAAGAAGGACCAGTTAGCCAAACCGGCAACGAGACACACGGCTGCAAAATATCCCACAACTGCAAGACCATAGTAATATGACCTATTATAGTTTCCAAGATATGAATAATAAGCATTTGCATATAAATCAACATATGTGTCATTGAGCCTAATAGGAAATTTTGCTGGACGTGTTTTGTTGAAGCCACGAATGTGACTTGGCAATTTCGAAAATTTGGTGTAGTTATGGTATGCCTCATCAAAATCTGCGTGCGTAAGAGTGATATTGTTTTCTTTGCAGGAGTTGATAATACTATCTTCAGTTGATTTGGAATATACGTGCTCAAATCTTTTAGTAAAAACATCCAGCCAAAGTTGCCAAGTAGTTTTTATTAGTACAAGCACAATTTATTCTTGACCGTCTTTCATTGCAATACCGGACTGAAGAAGTGATCACTTCTTTGCAAGCGCTATTGATAATATCATCGTTTGAGTAAACTTCAAACTTGCCTCCGTATGCAAACACCAAACTAATTAAGAAGAAAAGTGTTAATATTCTCATTGTTGAATATAAAAGAGTCCAAAGCAGAATTTTGGTTGGCCTTTTATATTATTTCTGACGTTTTACATAGGTTTGATGTTGCATCTAAGGTTTTAGTTGTTGCATATTTATTAGCTAGAATAATTTTTGCATAAGTGAAAGTCGTTCCCGATGCCAACATTACATATTAATTTTTTATGGCGGAATACGCTAAAATTATTTTACGACAATTCTTGAAAGCCCAGCATCGGCTTTTGGTGAGAAAACACGTTGAGTAGACACCACTAGTTAATTGAATAAATTAAATACATTATATGTGCTAAACTTATTTTGCTTGCCTTCAAAATGAAAACATAGAATTGTCACACAAGGGTATTTCACAGAGAACCGAATCACCAAGTAGTTAGGCAGCTTGCGTCCAAGTCATGGTTAGTAGAAACACTTGCTTGTGGTTGGCAGCATCGCATAAGCCTTCAGACCACAAGAACAATAACGGCTGCTGCTCGGCTGGCCGGGCCGAGCCGAACCTTAATTAAATTTTGGGAAATTAATGCAACCTCCGAGATTGACCCTATTTTGAACTTGGATCTCGTATATGAAACAAGTTGGATCAGGACCGCCGTAACTTAAGCCACGCAGTCTCGGGTAATCGTTTCAATTGAGATCGTTGTGACATGAGGCGCTCCAGCAGCGGAAGACTATTATAAGTTTATTTCGGGAATTTGGTAGTCCTTGCTTGGAATTTAGTTACGCTACAATTCCGCATTTCTTTTTTCTGGAGTAACAATAATCTGTCATTGGTGAAATATTTTTGCAAAAAACTTTCTTGGCGCATTATTTTTTCGGCGATCATGCACTGATCCAATCAGATAACTGGGGCTACATCAAAAATTGTAGGTTCGTCATAACAAATTTTAGGCTCGTCATATCAGAAGCATAAAGGAAAAATTCAGAAGGGGGAAAAAGACGACAATAGAAAGAAATCATCCCTATTGGACATAATACGATTGGAGAAGACTAATGGAAATCAGAGAATTATTGAAAGAAAATAATAAGAAAGAAAAGAAAAAGTGCCTGTTTATTTGCTCTCAATAAGCAATCTTGAGGCCATTAGCAGCTTACTTTTGAGAAGTTGGAAAAGCCAATTCCTACATACAAGTCGCATATAAGTTGCATACAAGTCAAAGTCTTTGGTGCATAAAATCGGTTTTCGCACTACGGCTGCAAAATCTTTTAAGCAAAATTTCATATTCACATACATAATTAAATTTCATCTTCCTCAACCTTCTCCTCTTCATAATGTTCATATGCCACTGGTGGCTGGATGGTGCGGTAGTTCTTTCTGTTAGTGCCAAAAAGACCGCAGCAGTGTCCCAACAAGCTCAAGATCACCACTAACAAGGCTGCAGCAGCTGCGGACCAGATGTAGGCGTAGAAATTGACCGATAAGTAAGACTTGATTCCATATTCGCCAACGTACTTGTTGACCTCTTTCCGTACAAAGATGTATGTGCCTGTGGCGCAGGCGGCAGAAGCAAGCGCAAGGATAAAAATGGCAGTCTCGAACAAGAAGTTAAGGAACGAAAGACAGCAGTTATCTGGAGACAAAAAGAAGGCCACAATCTGGATAAAGAACAGAATGGCGCCAAGAACAATGACAACAAGAACCAACACGAACGATGCCTTTGTGACACCGTTGAGCACGGAGATTTTCAGGCTCAAGTCGCCCGGTAAATCCAAAGTGTCGTAGCTGATGTTGTCCAACAAAATCTGGATCTCGTTTCTGATGGTTGGGGTCAAATACTGTACCAATCCGGCACCGTTGATATCTTTTGTTAGGGTGTTGTTGAGTTCCTGTTTGAAGACGGTGAGCGGATCAAAGGCGTATGCAGCTTTAGGAGACGAGCACCAGGTGATGTTGACCTTCTTGTTGTTGACGTCAGGGATTTCAAAGTTGTTGAGGGTCAGGTGGTTGGTGGTGGTGCCTTTGCAGTAGCCCCAGTAGCTGACGGTGTAGACGTCGGCGAGGCCCAATTCGGTATACGTGATGGATGCCAATAAGTTGGAGATGGCATACTGGATTTCGGCTGAGGAAGTGGAGATGGCAGCACCGGTAGTTGCAACACCAGTGGCAGTTGACGATGAAACATCGAACGCGGTCACGTTGATGACCTTTTCCAAATTAAGATCCCCGAGCTGAAAATCAATCAAATATGCATTGGTAAGGTACGAGGCCGCTTTGTATGAGCCTGTGAGTGCAAAGGCCGCAAGCACAACCGTGGCAGCCGAAAGTAAAATGAGGAGACCCCGAAAGAACTTAAACATGTCTCAAAGGATGGAAATATGGAGAAAGGAAAGGTTGGGAATTAGGTGCTTTAAATATCGCGAAATTAATGAATTAAATTATGGGTGAAAAGGCTGGAAACCTCGAATGCAGACTGAACTATCGAGAACAAAATCTAATCTGATACTGCCCTCTTTATATACTTCCAGACTCTGACTGGTAATTAATCGTCAGCTAATTGCTTCGCATCGCTACCATGACGACGCGGATCAACCAGCATTTTCGCTTGATTCGTGCTGGCTGTGCAGGGCACGCAACCGATCCTGTGTCTATTCTTAGCAACGGCCACGGCGTGACAGCGCTGTGCCTGTGTCTGCGCCCCTGATTAGTTGCTTTCAAGCCCCGTGTATAATTCCCTATTGTACTGAAGTGGAACTTGACTTTTCATTGATTGTATTGTCTTAATACCGCAATCAAGATGGTGCGCCAGCCGGATGGGGTCAAACATCTACGCCGCAGTACACAAACATATTTCACGCCACAATAACCCATAAACTAACGCCCATACCGCAGTAATAACACTCCTTACACAAAACACAAAGCTTTCTTGCCGCAGTACATCCCTACCCCACAGGCAGTGCCTTATACTACATACTGTACATGTGCTATAATACAACCTCCTACTTGTCAAGATCATCAAAACCGTCCAACAATTCCTGTTCGAGCTCATCCAAATCTACCTCAACTTTCTGTTTCTTCTTTTCGGTGGATTCTTCATCTTCTTCCAATGGCCGTTTCGTCGACTGGTGTTCTTCTTCCTCTTCTTCTTCTTCTTCTTCTTCATCAGTGAGGTCTGCCAAGAATTCATCAACTTCTTGGTTTGCTTCGTCCAAATCGTACTCAACGGAATCGAACTCCACGACTTTTTCGATTTTTTCAGCCTTTTCGGCCTGTTTTTCAAGTGCTTTCTGGTACTTGGTGATATCCTTGACGTTCACCTCCCAGCCATCCACACCATTGTCGCCAATCAAGTACTCCTGTTCGTCCACTCTCCTCCACGTACTCAAACAGGCAAAAAGCCAATCAGGATTCACAATTTTGACCCCTGGAAGGATTCTCTTTGCGGCGCGGGCCTTGAAGGTC
The DNA here is from genome assembly GCA_030558095.1 of Teunomyces funiuensis. Classification (NCBI taxonomy): domain Eukaryota; kingdom Fungi; phylum Ascomycota; class Pichiomycetes; order Serinales; family Debaryomycetaceae; genus Teunomyces; species Teunomyces funiuensis. Next base: position 176,852 of record JAJMRW010000010.1, read on the forward strand.
GGGCCACCGCCGTCTCGACACACAACATGCGTCACTTCGGGATAAACTTCATTCACTACACGTACACCGAACTGCTTGCACCAAATGACGATGTCTGCCGTTTCGATGTTGAGTCCAATGGGAATGATGCCTGAAAAGAGAATCGTGATGCCCTGCAAACACTTGCTCTTCATTTGAGGAATGATGGTTGTCAAGTTGGGCTTTTTGGATGATGTTTTGAGCTCCTTATAATATTCGTTGTGGATATTTACAAGCACTTTGTTGAGCGAGAGCAACTCGTTATCGTCGTCGTAAAGTAAATTATCGTCGTCATCTTCCGAATCCTCCTCTTTCGTTTCCTCCAAGTCGTGGTGATGCATCTGCTCCAAATTGTGCTGTAGTTTTGCCAAAGGTCGGTCGTGTTGTTGTTGTTCGATCGATATGTTCCGGGTGATTGACTGCTCCATCAAATTTGCTTCAAGAGTACCCTCTTCAACCTCGTTATTCTCCTCCTTTTCGTCCTGTTGTGCCTTCAAACGTGCAATGGACTTTCTCTTCTTTGTGGGCCCCGTCAATTGGCCGTTTTTTTTTGGTAGGAAACTCGAGTTGATATCGCCAATCCCAACGAAAAAGTCGTACGGCACCACCTTGATCAAGTTGCTTTCCCACTGCCACACGTCCCCACGGTCATCGATGATTACCACCATTGATTGGTCCACCGGGAAAAGGCGCTTCAAGTTCTTGTGTGTCAACGATCCGCTCTCGTCTCGGCTGAGTATACGGTCGCCAAAGTACTTCCCACTTGGATCAATAATGTTGGCAATGGCAAGAGCATAGTTCCGTGTGGCCATCGTATAAATGTGGAGCTCGTACTTTGTGCAAATCTCCTCCAAAAACTCGCTCAAGCCCGGCCTCACCTTGACGTAGTACGTGCATCGCGTCGGCATCGGTCTTGGCCCGCTCCATCCAGGGGGAATGATCGGTTCTTCCTGAAGCAGAAACGTCTGGACATCTTTCACAGCAGGGTAGTTCGGATTGGATGGGTCCAGCTGCCATTCTCCAACCGTTGGGTCCACAGTCGCATGGATCACCGTCTGGTCGAGATCCACCACCAAAATCAACTTCTTCTCCGCCGCCAAGCGTTCAGTTGTGCTCTGCTCAATCTTGGCAGCCTCCTCCACCGAGATCTTAAGCCCCGTGTTGTCGTGCGCCATCTCTATCGTCGCCCGCTCTTTATAATCATAGCCCGTGTAGTCCTTCTCGTCGTCCACAGCCATGCCGCAAAGAGCACACAAGCCGCCGTATTGAACTGTATGCGTGCAGGCCTCTTTTACCGTGTACACAATCTCTTGGTTGTGTGCAATCTCGTCGTCCACACCAACGTAAATGTCCTCCACCTCGCCGTCGAGCGGCGACTCAAACGTGCCAATGCGTTCAACGCGGACTTTGGGCGCAACTTCGGCCTTTGAATGTGGATCGTCTTCGTACTCCCAGTACTTGTACCGCAAAACTGTCTTGTGTTTCGCTACTCTGTCGCCACGCCCGCATAGAACGGCGCTGACCGTCACGGGGAACGGCACCGAGGCTGGAAGCGTTATGGGTGTGGGCTCAAACATGTGTGTATGCTGTCTGCTTGTAGTGGCCACCAATATGCTGCTGGTGGATTGGGTATAGGATCTGCACAGCAAACAGATAATGTGTAGATGTGTGTATCTTGATATGGTGTTGTTGCGTGTAGTTTTGTTTTGACTGCGGAAATCGTGAGCGCGTGATGAGAAGCACGTGAAATATGATACGTGTTGTGTCATGTAATCTCCGCCACGTGATGCTTCATCATATCCATTCACCACCACCAAAGATCAACCACCACATCCCGTTGTCTATGGACTTGCTAGCCGACAGCCACTGTCACTTGCTGCCAGGATGCACCTCCTCAGCCATTGAGCTACTAGCAGACCGATTGAACCGCGAGAAACGGCCGTACTTCTACCACATCATGGCAACGCACAGCGAAGACCTCCGTGCCATCGACCAACTCATGGACCTCATTGACGGCCCGTGCGTTGTGCCGTACTTTGGAATCCACCCGTGGTACTCGCATCTCTTTACTGTGGAGGCATACAGCGGCACGGAGGCTGAAATCAAGCATGCACATTACACATCAGTGCTTTATCCACCGCCGCTGGAGGAGTTGCTTGCTGTTCTTCCCGTTCCGGTGGCTCTAGATGAATACATTGTACGTATCGAGCTGCTTCTAGCCAAACACAGCGACAAACCGTGTGGAATTGGCGAAATTGGGCTCGATAAAACGTTTAGGATCCCGAATAACGGTTTTTATGGTAACAAAGCCGTTTCTATCGGGGACACCAACAAACTCACGCCGTGCCGCGTCCATTTGGTCCACCAGCGCCAAATTCTCGATAAACAACTTCATTTGGCACTGAAAGCCCACAAACAGGTCTCTCTCCACTGCGTCAAGGCCCATGCGATGTTGTACGATGCCGTTTCTGCACATATGGCGATTCCTGCTGTGATTCTACATTCATACAGCGGTTCGTTGGACCATGCTCGTGTGTGGCTCCGCAAACATGGTCTGCGGCTCTTCTTTTCCTTTTCCAGTTGGATTAACGGAGCCAAACCAGAGATTTTGGCAGCACTTGTGGCCGAATTGGGACCGCTGCATCTCTTGATCGAGTCTGACATGTCCATTGATACTGTCAGTGACTACGACGAACGGTTAAAAGAGATCTTGGCCCAGCTCTCTCTTTCAAAAGACCAGCTCTGGGCAAACATCCAGACGTCAATACAGAGAACTTAGGTGTATATTGATTACAATCTCGATCTGATGATGTCAACGAATTCTGGCTTCAAAGAAGCACCACCAACAAGGAAACCGTCAACGTCGACCTTGTCTCTGAATTCCTTGGCGTTCTTGCCGTTAACGGAGCCTCCGTACAAGATTCTGACCTCAGCAGCCTGCTTTTCGCCAATGGTCTTGGCCAAGTGGGCTCTGATACCCTTGTGGGTTTCCTGAGCATCTTCTGGGGTGGCAGCCAAACCGGTTCCAATGGCCCAGACTGGTTCGTAGGCAACAACAATGTTGGACCAGTCGTCGATAATCTTGGAGACGGCATCCAATTGTCTGGCACAAATGTCCAAGGTGACGCCGGCCTTACGTTCTTCGAGCGTTTCACCAATACACAAGATTACGGAGATGCCCTGGGACAAGGCAAACTTGGTCTTTTCGGCAATGAACTCGTCGGACTCCTTGATGATGGTTCTTCTTTCGGAGTGGCCGGTCAAGGTCCAGGTAGCACCCAAGTCCTTGACTTGAGCTGGCGAAATTTCACCGGTGTAGGCACCGGAGGCCTTGTCAAAGACGTTTTGGGCGGAGATTTCAACGGTTTTTTGCTTGTTTTCGTTGACAGCCAATGGAATGTATGGGGCTGGTGGAGCAATGACGACAGCAACGTTGCTAGGCAAGTCGGCCTTGTTCAAGTTGTCGACGATTTGCTTGATGGACTCGGTGGTCCCGTTCATCTTGAAGTTGCCTCCAACAAAGAATTGACGTGGCATGGTGGTGGATATGTGGAATGGACGAACTCCGAGTGCGGATCGTGGTCCTTTTATAGTGGGGAGCGTCACCAGGTGGACGTGCGCGGTCCGAATCAGCTGACAAAAAACAGCACGCGAGTGTGAGTTTTCAAGAGTTCAATAAGTGCATTGCTGTTGGTAGAAGAGTCACTTCGTCTTGAAACTACTAAGCACAAGTTCCCTAGAACAAGATGTTGTAGCTACAATTAGAACTAAAACAATTGACACCTTAGAACCACAATTGGTTAAAAAGCTCAACAACTAACACTACATCTACATCTACCCTCGGTGTTTCCAACCTCGGTCAATGAGTGTTAATGGATAGTGCAATGCTTAGGTGCTTGATAAGACTATGTATGGAATATGGTATGTAGCTGATGTGTTGTGCATTGTGTTTGAAACTACTCTGATGTTCTATCGAATATCCTTCGTCTGATCATCCTTCTTCTGATCATCTTCTTCTGATTCATCCTTCTTCTTCTATTCTTCGTATTCCTCTTAATCACACCCTCCCACAGTATGCGAATCCACCTCGTTGAACTTCTTATACGCCTTGTTCTGGATCTTTTCGTATGCCTCCTTGATGGCTCTGTTCTTGTCCCGATTGCTCTTGATCGCCTTCCGCTGGGCCTCAATAATACTGTTGATGTCCATGTCGTCAGGATTGCCCTTACCCAACTTCCCTTTCGAGTTGAAACTCACTTCTTCGCCAACCTCACGACGCACCTCTTCATCAACCTCCTCCTCCGCCAAGTCGTCCCATGTCAACAACGGCGTCTTCAACGCATACTTGTGCGTGTCCTCCTCCTTCTTCATGATCAAGTACTGACAATGCGGAATGTTCTTGAGCGACTCAAACTCCTCGTACGACCACCGGAACCACTTCATAAGAAACACCCGTGCCCAGATCCCATGCGTCACCAACACCAACACATTGGGGAAACTGTCCTCCTGGAACTGTCTGAAGAGCGACTCGTTGAAACTGGCTATCCGATCATACACATCTGCCGCAGACTCGCCGTGTGGGATCCGGTAGAAGAAATGCCCATAGTGCGCCCTCTCTTCCCAGATCTTCTCCATTTCCTCGGGCGTGCTCTGGAAATTGCCGAAATCCTGTTCCCGCATCCGTGTCTCCTCGTTGATGTAGTACGAGACCCCTTCCACATCCTTGATTCCCTCGATAATGTCGTGGCATGTCTGTCGTGCTCTCATGTACGGCGACGTGTAGAACAACACCGACCGCGCGTTCTTGCCGTCCACAGTTTCGTCAAAGCACTTCTGCTCAAAAAACTGTTTGAGAACAACGCCGGCATCCTTCGCTTGCAGATGGCCTTTGGCCGTCAATGCAATCATGTGGTTCGGAGTGTAACTGTTGACGGACTTGTCACAGTTTCCTTCCGACTCGCCGTGACGCACCAATAATATATACTGCTGTTAGTACCTCTGCTTAAAGTTCTGCTTCTGCTGCTATTACTTACCTTCGGCCTTCCCATTTGTTTGTTGAAAAGACTGTGTATCTTGCAACCTTAGTAATGTTTAAATGGTTTGATGCGAATGGCTGAATGCGCGGTCACGTGCATTTTTTAGCAACTCATGGAATCACCGGATTTAAATCCCATCAAAACCCCATTTACTTAGCAGCCATGGTTTGAGTAGTAGTGACTTCTTTAGTTTCTTGTTGGTCTCATAAGAGTGATTCTACCGATTTCAACGATTTATATGGTTAACTTTTGGTTACGTTCTCCTGTATACAGAGTCACAATTGCTGCAAATTACCATTCATGTAAAGCTACAAGTACAGCATAATTAGATGATTAAGGCTGTTCTTTGAGATATGTATTAATAAACAAAAAATCCAATCGTAGTTTTGTAAATGTTTGGTTTTTGTCAAAATTTTAAAATTTTGTACAGTTTTAAAAACCATGGCATTTATCAAACTCAATTATCTACACACTAAAGAACCAAACATACCGCAGAAACCTTAATCTTTAACTATTGTCTTTTTAACCTTAGCCAAGTTAACCACTTTAAAAAAGTTGTATTTGGTTGGCTTCGTTGAATAATAAAATTCGGTATAATCAGCACAGAAAAAACACCTTTGTAGCTTTCTGGTGATCTGACCTACTAAGACTTGTCTGATGCTTGTGATGAGTGTCGGGCTCAAGTAGAAACCTAAATAAGGTAAACCATGTTTTAGATTTATAGGTGACGGGAAACAAATTAATAATTGCACGAAGCCAATTTGTCGGTGTTCTTCATTTTCATCTAGAAGAACCCTTTAGAAGGTTGCTATTTTTGCTATTTTTGCAACCTTTATTGTTTTACTATTTGAACAAGCTCAACATACCAAAATACAAACACCTAACCTGTCACACTACATAGCGCCCTTCAGAATAACTACAAACGGTCGTCCTGCTTGTGATTATTTGGGCAATAGGGAGGAAATGGGTGGGGGATCCTGGCGTGCCCCCACCATTTATATTAGTTTTACTTCATCAAATTCAGATCGAGGTGCAAATACAATGCCTCTTTCGCATGAAAACAGTATCCCAGCAGAGAAGAATGGTTCCAAAGAACCTTCTGTTCAAGGGTTAAAGTCTTTACCTACAAAATTCAACAAATATTCGCTTGACACTCAAAAAGTGCTTGAGGGTATCGACTTCCTTCAACTGGACGCTGACTCACAAGCTGTTGACAAACTATTGAACTACATCAGAAAATTAGAAAGAAACATTGAAAGGTCAACACCGAAACATGCTTTCAACAAATACTTTGAACAGTTGGAAAGACAGACGAAAAAGCATCCAGTGCTTAACGCCCAGCACCAACGAACCTACCTCAAAAAAGCAATGACTCAGGTCTTTGAAAGAAGAAATATGGTTTCTCTAGATATTGAAGCCTGGGAAGACAATAATAACAAGATTCTCGAGATTGGGATTGCTATTATGAGTAACCAGCTGGATAAACTGATCATGCCAGATATTAAGGTCATTCATATTCGGATCAAGGAAAACTTCAACTTATACAACGGCAAGTACGTGCCGAACCATACCAAATACTGTATCAGTGGTACCTCGGTAGTCATGTGTCTTCAGGATGTAGTCGAGTTTGTTCAGAAAATAATCAACTTGGACTATACCTTGGTCGGTCACAATATTAGTGGAGACATCAAATGGCTCAAGCAAATGGGCGTGGATGTTGCACAAAACAGGTTTATCATTGATACTGAAAAGTTAATGTCTTTCACTTACGGTAAAAGCGGTAACAGCCTCGAAAACGGACTCCGCGATGTGAACATTCCTTGTGCATTCCTTCACAATGCTGCCAACGACGCATATTATACCTTACTTCTTGCCATTAAGCTTTGTGATAGGACTGTGAGAGAAAGTCTTCAGTTGGATTCACCCGAAAGCTATGGTATTCCCCATTTAAGAGCGGTCAAAAGGTCAAAAAGAAAAAGAGCAGCGTTTGCCAACGAGGCTGAGAATATTCCGATCCCAAGTGTAGAGGCAGCTGTTGAATGGGCAAGAGAAACCTTAGATCTTGAGATTTAAACTAGAATTATAGACTGCTGGTTCATGTCAACTTGTTTGATTAATATAATATTAATGATGAAAGTCGATACTTTGTAGATATTGAGATGCGGAGCCAGGGCTGAACTGTACGAGTAGGCTGAAATAGCCTAAAGAGGAAAATGATTCGTGATTATCACAGACTGGTTGATACATGACCTAACAATCTTCTTGAAAGTAATAGGATTTAGGAGAAAACGGCAATACAAACTTATTTATTTAATTCCAAATATTTCTAAACAATTAGTTTTAAAAACACATTATTCAAAGACTTTAGTTATTAAGGTCACTAGTTAGAGTGTCACCAAACAAACATGTCCACAATTTTAACAAAATTATTTGATTTTGTACAAATAATTTGCACCCAAAATTATCTTTGTTCGTCAATTTACTTGGTCACTGCATCAGGACGGAATGTTCACTTGCATTAGAATACAAAATAATCATATAAAGTTCACAATAGGATCGAGCATTTACAAAACTCAATATATTGATTGATATTGACTTTCGTTAGTAGCAATATAACAAGCAACTGGTAAATTCGGTTCAGGTGTCTTGAAATCCAACCTCCAAAATTACCCAGTCATAAAATGGACAATCTACCAAGAGATACTGCTGGTTTTTGTGTTAGGTTTAAATAAGGATGGATATTAAACCAATTGATAGCAATTACCTTAAAATGATTACGTTTCAATATTAAAATCTTGAAAATTTGTTAGTTCCAAGTAATGACTTCGAGATAGTTGAATGCCACGGTGTAAACTTCACTTTGTGGTTTGAGCTTTGACTTGAATTCCATCCTTCATCCATCTTTCTCACGGACAGAATCAACACCGTGAAATGATTAGATCGTCAAGTAAGAACCTATTGATGGTACTAAAGTTTTTAGCTGTCTCATGTACTTGAAACACTCCTCAAGTGTCTTGCGATAATTGCCCATCTCAGGTCAGCAATGAGATTACTATAACCGCTGCTCATTGTGCTTCTACTTTCTTCACTTATCTTAATATCTACTTATAGTGTACATTATGTATAAAGTTTAGTTCTCGATAGTCAACTTTCTTTCGATAGCAAAACTCTTGGTCAACTCTTCGTCACACTTCTTCAATATGTCGTCGGCCAAGACATCAATGGCGTGACTGTGCAACATGTTAGCAAATCTCGAAGGTTCGGTTGGCAATCTAAAGATTTGCTTCCATTCTTCAGGGTCCAATTCCTTTTCGCCCTTCTTAGCTCTTTCCAAGTTCTCCAACTTTCTTTGTTGCTTCCATTGGGTGATCTTGGACTGTTCCTTTTGGTGTAATCTTTGGTAGTAGTTGAAATTGGTTTGGTCAAAGTTGTACGAGTCAACTTGGCTGTACAATGAGTTGAGCAATTGTGCGGTGACGTTCTGGTTGGAAGACAAGTTCAAGATGTCAAATTCACGTTCGGCCTTGGCTTCGTTGTCCAAGTTGGCCAAGTACAAGTTGACCAACAGTTGGTTGTGGATATTGAGAGGAATTTCTTCAAAGATGTTGAGGTATGACACTTTGTGGTGTTCCAAGTCCTTGGACTTCCATTTGCCGTCCAAGTAGGCACCAATGAAGTTTGCGGTCAATCTGTAGGCCTTCAATTCAACCTGCTTACCTACAGAGGCCATGTTGTGGATCAAAATGAAAGCGTTCTTGTTGGTTAATTGTTGTTGGACCAAGGCTTCGACCAATTGCGAGGTGACAAAGTTACCGGAAATGGTGGACTGGAACCAGCCCTGGAAGTCAAGTCCGTATCCCAAGCTCTTCAAGCTGTCCAAGATTTCTTGTTGATACTTGCTGCCCGATCTCGAACGGAAGGAACCACCTTCGTATTGGTCAGCGTAAGGGAATGGGTACGCATGGGTGATATCTATGGCGCCTTCATCGTCTTCAAAACCAAGCAAAGTTCCAGAAAACAACGATGGGTAGTTCTCCGATGTGTGTCTGATCAAGGAAAGAACAGCGCTCGACTGGATACTGATGGAGTGGGCTGTTGGAGCTTCGTACTTCTTGGATTCGGTTGGAGGAAGAACAACTTTTTTGACTTTTTCCTGGTCTTCTTCGGTAGTCTCTTCATTTCTTCTAGGACCACGATGGAACGAGCCGGTGGCGGCTGGGAATTGCTTGGACATCCTTTTGAGTGTTAAGATCAGGCCTCCTTCTCAGATTTTTCACATTTTTTTCATCGTTCTAGGAGTTACATAATTTATTACATAAGCATTTAAGTTTGTGTAACATTTCTTTAAGCATCGTTGAAATTTTTTTCAGCTTTGATAAGTCATTTAAACAACAGCTACAATGTCAGAAGAAATTACTGAACAGTTGCAAAAGACTTACTTGGATGATGTCACCGGTGAACAAGTATCCAAGACTGAATTGAAGAAGAGACAAAAGGCCAGAGCCTTGGAAGCCAAGAGAGCAGAAAAGGCTGCTAAGGCTGCTGCCACTGCACCAAAGGTGGCCAAGAAGAAGGACCAATTGGCCGACTTGAACCCTAACCAGTACTTTGAGATCAGATCGCGTCAAGTCAAGGAATTGAGAGCTGCACAAGAAGAAGACCCTTCTGCTTTCAACCCATATCCCCACAAGTTCCACCGTGACTTGACTTTGCCAGAGTTCCTTGAAAAGTACGGAAACTTGACGCGTGGCGAAACCAAGCCTGAAGTTGAAGTCAAGGTGACTGGTAGAATCATGACCAAGAGAGAATCCGGCTCCAAGTTGAAGTTCTACGTCCTTAAGGGCGACGGTGTCCAGGTACAAATCATGGCCCAGGCCCAGGATGTTGCCAGCGCCGAAGAGTACGAAAAGATGCACGAGTACTTGAGAAGAGGTGACATCATTGGTGTCACTGGTTATCCAGGCAGAACTGCACCAGCTAAAGGTGGTGACGGTGAGATTTCTGTCTTTGCTACCAGTGTCCAGTTGTTGACTCCATGTTTGCACATGTTGCCTACGGAACACTTTGGTTTCAAGGACCAGGAAGCCAGATACAGAAAGAGATACTTGGACTTGATCATGAACGACAGTGTGAGAGACCGTTTTAAGGTCAGATCCAAGATCATCTCGTACATCCGTAGATTCTTTGACGAGAGAGACTTTATTGAAGTTGAAACGCCCATGATGAACGTCATTGCCGGTGGTGCCACTGCCAAGCCCTTCATCACGCACCACAACGACTTGAACCTTGACATGTACATGAGAATTGCCCCAGAATTGTTCTTGAAGGAGTTGGTTGTTGGTGGTATGGACAGAGTGTACGAAATCGGCCGTCAGTTCAGAAACGAGGGTATTGACATGACCCACAACCCAGAATTCACCACCTGTGAGTTCTACCAGGCCTATGCCGATGTGTACGACATCATGGACATGACGGAATTGTTGTTTTCGGAAATGGTCAAGGAGATCACCGGTGACTACAAGGTGACGTACCACCCAGATGGACCAGAGGGCGAAGCCCTCACGTTGGACTTCTCGAGACCATGGAAGAGAATCAACATGATTGAGGAGTTGGAAAAGGTGTTCAACGTCAAGTTCCCAGCTGGAGACCAGTTGCACACCGAAGAAACCGGCAAGTTCTTGAAGCAGATCTTGATCGACAACAAGTTGGACTGCTCTCCACCTTTGACCAACGCCAGAATGTTGGACAAGTTGGTTGGTGAGTTGGAAGACGCTTCCATCAACCCAACGTTTATCTTTGGCCATCCACAGATGATGTCACCATTGGCCAAGAAGGACAGAGACGTTCCTGGTTTGTGTGAGAGATTTGAGGTCTTTGTGGCCACCAAGGAGATCTGTAATGCCTACACCGAGTTGAACGATCCGTTTGACCAGAGAGCCCGTTTTGAAGAACAGGCCAGACAAAAGGCACAAGGTGACGATGAAGCCCAGATGGTGGACGAAACCTTCTGTAACGCCTTGGAGTACGGTTTACCACCAACCGGTGGCTGGGGCTGTGGTATAGATAGAATTGCCATGTTCTTGACCAACTCCAATACCATCAGAGAAGTGTTGTTGTTCCCTACCTTGAAGCCGGATGCCAAGCCAGAGGGCAAGGCTGACCAGTAGAGAGTTTATAGTTGAATATATTGTACACTAAACACAGTTATCTTCTCACCAAGTCGCCTCTTCTCTTCATCTCCAACGCCTTTTTGTACGGTGGAGCCGTTGGCATCTGCACAGGATCGAGCTGCTTGCGGTCGACATCGGTATCCAACGCATACGTTGCATCAGAGTCGGGACTGGCCAAGTCTCCGCAAGCAACAAACTTGGCGATGGCCCGTTCGTCCTCGGGCAACTCCAAGTGCTCGAGATTGCCTGCCTTGCCCATGTCGCAGCCTTCAAAGAACTCCTCCGTCGACTTGGTGGGGTCAAGCACGGGCTGCCAGCCTGGCCGTGGTCTGTAGCCTAAGCACACAATGAATGCTTCAAGAGACGTACCACGCGAGGATCGTGGCTTGGCACAGATCACACGCTCAAACAAGTAGCTCAACTGGCTGTACAACAAGTCGATATCTCTTCCCCGAAAGATCTTGGCCACAAAGGCTCCTCCCGGCTTCAAGATGCACGTCGTCAACTGCAACGCAGCGAGAATGAGCTGTGCTTGAATATACTCATCAAGATCATGGAGCCCAGTCACGTCTGGGGCACCGTCGCTACACACAAAGTCCGCTGGCTCGCCGCCAAAGATCTCAAGTATCTTCTGCAACGTTTTGGGATGCGTGATGTCGGCCTGGATCGTCGTGACACCGTCGATCGGCACCATGGGCTGCAAATCCACAGAAACAATCTTGGCATCGGCCCGCTTCTGGCGCTGCAACAACTCGCGGCTCAATACCTGCGACCACGAGCCTGGCGCTGCGCAGAGATCAACCACTCGACTGATGCCGTCAAACAACCTGAACTCGTCGTTGAGCTGAAGAAGCTTGAATGCCGACCGTGCACGCCAGCCTTCCTCCTTGGCCCGACGGTAATACAAATCTCTTTTGTCTTTGCTTGATTTGCCCATCTCTGGTGCCTATATCTTTTTGCAGATGGGTGCTGTTTTGGCGATGGTTGTGAGACCTGCACACAGAACATTTTTCACCAACTGAAAAATTTCCCTGGTTCCCAAGCTGAAAAACCCATCCACCGCCGGCGCCCTCCACCATGTTAGCCCGTCTGAGCCGTTCGATAACACGGTCGTTGTCTACAGCACGCGTGTGCATGCAGAAAACCTTTTCTTCGCCCAAAGAATATGTCCAGCAGCAGAAACAGCAGCAGGCCGACGACGAGATGTACCAGGCCGAGTTGTTGAGCAAACAGTTCGAGTACAAGCCGCAGTACGCCACCAGCCACACGGTCAACGAAGTCACATCGAGACCGATCCCCATAAACGTCGAGATCTTGCGGTACAAGCCTATAAACCTCGCACCCACGCACGGCGACGAGGTTGCGTCGCTCCTGTTCCGGGGCTACAACGAAGACTCGCTTGTCAGAGCAGCCGAGTTCGCCAGCAGAGCAGCCTTCTACCTCGGCATCCCCACGTCCAAGATCATCACCAAGAAGACTGAAAAGAGATTGTACACCGTGATCAAGTCGCCGTTTGCGCAGGCCAAAACGAAGCAGAACTTCCATCGCGTGACGTACAACCGCACGTTGACGGCGTACGACGCCAACCCCGAGGTTCTTGACTTGTGGTTGTCGTACATCAACAAGCATGCGGTGGCCGATGTCGAGTACAAGGCCTCCATCACCACCCACGAGGCGTTGACGTTCAATGCTGACTTGGATGCGGTGACAGAGTTTGCATTGCCAGAAGCCTACAGCGATACCACCGATCCAATTGCAGCAAAGGTGCAAGAGTTGTTGAAGTCAGACACGTTCAAGCAGTTCTTGGATGAGAAGAAATTGTAAATAGTGCATTAGTGTGCAACAATAAATACTAAACGAGATATCATGTATTGTGTATAGTGTTGTAGTGTGGATTCTATGAGCTATCCATAAACATCCCAGTCCTCCTCCTCCTCCTCCTCATCCTCCTCTCTGGCCTTGCGTAACTCCTCCTCCAAATTCTCTCTTCTCTTCTTATCCGCAGCCAAAATGTCAAACCGACAAATCGGACACGTCGAGTTGACCTTGAGCCACGGGCCAATGCACTCCAAATCAAAGATATGGTCCTTTGACGTGGCCGACCGGTGCTGCACTTTGCACGGAAGCTTGACCAAAAGCGGATACTCGTCGTCCACAAACCGGTTGGTGCAAATCGGACAGTCGGCCGTGTCTCTGTTGGGCACTTTGGCAAGCGGCACTCTTTCCAACGCATCTATCATCTCCTGCGGCACGCCGTTGGTGGGAGAAGTTGCTGATTCGGCGGCATTTAGCGATTCCAAAAGCTCAAGTGCCATGGCAGAGCCCTCTTCACTGTTCATGGTCCGGAGAGCGTCCTGGAACCGACTCCGCTCGTCTGTGGCCGTGGTGGTGCTTGACGAATCGCTGGCAAAAAACGACTCCAACACACTGGTGAGGGTCTGGTGCTGGCGAGAGCCACGGGGTCCAGCTCTATTGCTTCTGGACGTGGTGATGTTGTGATCACCTTTTGTTAGTTGTTTCGGGGTTTGTGTGTGTGTACTTACCTTCGTACGTTGACATGGTGGCAATGATAAATGTGGAGAAAATGAGAATTAGTGAGGTGGGTTTATGTAGAGGCAAAGTGTTTGAAATTTATTAACTTTTGAAGGATGGTTTTGGATGTTTGGTGGATGTTTTCTGGGTATCTTACAGTGATTGTGGTTATTCCATTTATTGTTGTTTCTGTGTTTCTTACAATGTTTAGTATTTCTGCATTCTTGTGGTTCCCACTACAATCTCGCTAATTCTTATTTTTCTCACCACAATCTCTCGCTATTTCTTGTTCTCTCACTATTTGTCGCCATTTCTCGCCAACTTTCCACGAACTCTCCGTTTATTCTGATTTTCTCATTATCTTACAATTTCACAATTTTTCATTTTACTATTTCTCTACTTATTCACTCACTGACTTGTTCATTTCACTCACCTTTTCTTCTTTCTTGTATTTTGTGTCTTTCTTCAACAATTTCTTCTGTTTCCTCACTGCTTCTCCATTTCTCGTCATTTGCACAGAGTCTTTCAGTCTCAACTCTCGCTAATTTCTCATTTTCTATTTCTCATTCTATCCTCCCCCTCTACATTCCATCCATATTCATGTGCCTTACCTATTTACCTAAAGTCATTACAATGCGTTGCGCGTTACTCACGGTCCATCGTCCTTAACACTGACGATGTTCTGTCACGGTCTCTGAAATTACCGCGACTCGGTGTCCATATCGTGATCACTACGTTCCTCCTCGTTCTCCTCCAAAACAGCGTCAACCAAGTGGTTTTCGCCGTAGTCACCAAAGTATGAGTCTCCATGGTTGCGGTTGAGAAAGAGTGGCGTCATGGGCGCCTCTTCAGACGGGGTTTGGACAGGATTGAGCACCGGCGAGTCGCCGCCGTTCGTGCCTTCCCGGCCACCAAACGGCACCACAACCGACGCCTGGGTTGTGTAGTTGTTGCTGTTGTGCGATGTGTGGATCGGTACGTACATGGGAGCAGCCTTGTGGCCCGCAAGCGGCGCAACGGCGGCCCGGCCCGGCCCGGTTCCTGAACTCCGAAACGACGACACAGAAGAGCGTGGAGGAGTCTGTGCCGTGAGCCAGAAGCGCGAGGGCGAGCCTCCAAGCGACGTGGGGTCCAAGCTGGGCGAGTCTGGCACGATGATGCCCGTTATCGGGATGCTTTGCGACGTCGAGTGGTTCTGTTCGTAGACAGCAAACGTCTGGGGCGACAGACCGGTCGTGGCGGGTGCAGGCAGCGGAGATGTGTACTTCGAGTAGGGCTGGAGCCGCTGCTGGCTCGAGTGGGTGAGGGATGAGCGGCTGGCGATGTTGTTGTAGGAGTTTTTGCGGTCTATGAAGGCCTGGGGCGGCTGGCCCTTGTAGATGGGCGTAGGGGCGGCAGAATCGGTGCCCGCGCCAGCTTCGATGTTGAGAGAAAGAAGTGAGATGGTGGAAGATGAAGGAATCATGCGGCCATCGGCGTCTTTTCCAACAGAGGTGGCAAGGAGCACGGGTTCGGGGTGGTCGTCGGTGTAGGAGCGTTGGATATCGATGGGAGAACGGCCCTCTTCATCAAGACTAAAGAAAGCAGCGTGTGTTGATGTGTGTTGTGGTTGTGGATGCTGCTGTGGTGGTCCTTGATACTGTTGTTGCTGTTGTTGTTGTTTGAGGGAGGAGGAAAGAAGCGATTTTGGCGGAGCAAACGCAGACACCGGGGCCAGCACGGTCGCCGGTGGAAGCACTGCCGCAGCCTGCAGCTCAGTTTCTAGCGAGAGCTGGTTCAACTTGGAGTCCAAGTCGGTATTATACATGGCGGGAGCCGTGTGGAGTTGGAGGAGAAGGTAATGCTAGAGATAAAAATTTTTTTCCAACATTTGCTTTATCGCGATAAAGATAACGAGCGAAAAGCGTAGTGTGTGGTGGAATAAATGGATGTTGAGTTTAAGCCATTATTTTACGTACGCCTTAAGTTTTGGTTTTGGTTTAGGTTTAGTTTTGGGATTCAAACTGAACCAACTACTGATACCACTTCTTGTCAGTGAAGTATGGTACCGATCCGGACAACTCGCGCTCGGACTTTCCACAAGGACAAGGAAGATAGTAAGGGAAGATAAAAGATAATGAAGATAATGATAATGAATAGAGATTATAAAAGATAACAAAAGATGATTGTTCTAATGGTGTTCAGATAAATAAGATTATGGTTACTTTTATTACAAGAGTAGTGGTGTAGTGGGTGTAGTTGGTGTAGTTTAGTCTGAGTAGTCACCTCTCTAATCATCTCTCATTCCCATCGTCTGGATCCACTCTAAACACCTTGTCCGGATTGAGAATCCTCTTTGGATCCAACGACATCTTGATCCTCCGCATCAAGTCCACCGCATCGCGTCCGAGCTCCATCTCAAGATACGCCCGTTTGGCATTCCCCACACCGTGCTCTCCCGTACACGTTCCCTCATTGGCAATCCCGAGCTTCACCATCTCATGCACAACAGCCTCACACTTTTCCTTTTCGCTTTCGGTATAGAACAAATCAGCATGGAAGTTTCCATCAGCAGCGTGCGCCAAGATGATCGACTCAAACCCCGACAGCTGCATCATCTCGTGCACCTGTCCCAATACAGGCAGGAGCCTTGAGAGCGGCACGGCAATGTCCGTCACCCACACACGCACATCTTCGTGGATCTCGTTGCGGGCATAGTCGAGCATCGCATAGAACGCATTCTTGCGGGCATCAAACAACTCCTCCTGCTCCTGCGCCGTTTCGGCAAACACAAAGTCCGCACAGTGGTTGGCAGACACCACCGATTGAAGCTGCTTGATCTGCTCGTCCACAACAACCTTGTTGATGCCTCCAAGCTTGAAGAATATCGTCGGACACTCGATCCACTCGCGTGTACAGTAGCCACTGTAGTTCAAGCAGTGCATCATGTCCTTGTCCAAAAGCTCAACGGCATTCGGCTGGATTCCTGCCCGAAAGAGCTGCGTCACGGCGTTGGTGCTGTCCAAAATGCTCGGAAACTGCGCAACAGCCACCGTTTCGTACTTGGGCTTCACATGGAGCTTGACAATGGCCTCAGTGACAATCCCAAGCGTTCCTTCGCTGCCAATAAAGAGGCCTGTCAAGTTGTAGCCCGCGCTGGACTTGCGGGGCCGCTGTTTGGTCTTGACCACCGTTCCGTCAGCAAGAACAACGGTGATGGAAATCACATTGGCCACCATGGCTCCGTACCGCGAAGCATTGATCCCAGAAGCGTTGGTGTTGATCATGCCCGAGATGAGCCCGTTGGGCCCACAGTCCGTGCCCAACATCAACCCCGACGGTGCCAATTCCTTATTCAACTTCTGCCAGTTGACTCCTGCCTGCACCACGGCGTCCAAATCGTCGTGATGTACGGCCAAAATGCGGTCCATCCGTGATGTGTCCAACACGACACCTTGTCGTGTGTTGTAGAAATGACCCTCAAGCGATGTGCCGCCGCTAAAGGGCACCACAGGCACGCTGTACTTGTGCAAGACCTTCATAACGCTTGAAACCTCTTCTGTTGAGGCTGGATAGAGAACATAGCGTGGTTTTTCGTGAACCAACGGCGGTAACGGCGCAAACTCGTTCTTGGTGTGGTGTTCAAGCTCTGCAGCCGAGTTGACGACCCGTTCAGACCCCAAAATGTCCTTGATTTCATCAATGGCTAGCGATAACTCGTTATCGGTGCAGTATTTCGGCAGGTCCAACTCTGTTAATTTGGTAGTAGAACTAAGAGGAAACTGGTTCGTTTTAAGCTTCTTGGCCCCGGCGGTTTCGCCCCATTTGTATGCAATTGTGCCTCCCACCAATAGCGCTCCGACAATAGCTCCAAAAAAGGCACGAGACGATGGTTCCTTTTTGGGCACCGTGCTGGAAAACAGTTTTGATTGGATGAGAAAACGTCCCCATGGCCTCAAAGTGGGCTTTTGTCTAATCAATGGCCTCATCGATGTGTTTGGTGCTGTTGTTAGTGAAAGTGAAAAAGCCTATATGTTATCACATCACGTGCGCGATGGTGCTCCGATCAGGAAATCGGCGATAAGCAATTCCTTCAGATTAGCCAGATTAGCCAGGGTTTGCGGTGAAAGTGGATAAAGAAGAATGTGGGATGATAAGAGGAGTTATATCATTGGTCAATTTCTAGTATTATCTCTCTCCAATGGGAGTGGATCATCTTCAAGCAGAAAAGATAAGTAGCTAATTAGGATAAACTATGGATGTAAGGGATTTGCAATATGGTGTTTGTTGTAGAAGTTCATGTAGATATGATCAGGTGTCAAGTACTGTACATAAACTGGATCCGTTTTGATCTCATATAAATACTGTAAATTAACTTACAGGCTTGATTGAAATGACTAATCCCCACCGCCAGTTTCCCTGTCACTTCTACAGTCAACCATGTGAAAATATGCGCAATTTATCTTTCAACAAGAACGCCTGCGTAGCGTAATGGTTAACGCGTTTGACTTCTAATCAAAAGATTGCGGGTTCGACTCCCGCCGTGGGTTCTAATGCGGTTTTAGCTCAGTTGGGAGAGCGTCAGACTGAAGAGATTCAGTCACAGTTAATCTGAAGGTCGTGTGTTCGATCCACACAAATCGCATTTTTTGCACCCAATAGTGCTTGTTTTTTGTTTTTGGTACTGCTATTTTACTCTACAACTCTACAACTGTTTTCGTCAAATAGTCATTATTATACAATATCAGAGCACTAAGCACAAGTCTTCTGATAATACACTATCGTACTCTTCGTCCTTGAGAACGTAGTTAATGTCAAGATCCTCCAAACTCTTGAGGAATGTCGACTCGTTGGTTTTGTTACTTTCAGCATCACGTACAGTCAAAACCATGGTGTTTTCCACCAACAGAAGCGTACAGGTGTATGGTTCAATGTCAGGCACAGGCTGTTCGGAGTTGTTGAGAAGCTGAGCCAACTGTTTCCTTTCAAGCGATTCATACTCCAACGATTTGCGGTTGTTAACAGGCAATCTGTTCATGATATCGTCTTCGTCCGCCTTGGGGTTCTCGTTGATAAACTGGTAGAACTCGTGGATGTTGTGAAGATTGGTTGTGCGGTGGATTTTGCGTGACAAGTAGTCGTTTGTGTCTGGGACATCGGCACAGTCGCCGTTGATTGACGACGCCGCCGAACCTGTTGTGTCTATTGTATCAGAAACGTCCATGTTGTTTCCAAAGTCGTAGAACTGGATGGATGTGGAATCCAATAGCGAGTCCACCGTACTGAGAGTCATGGGCGAGTCGTCTTTGTCTTGGCTTTGGTTTGGGTATTCGTCATGATGGATCATGGGCGTGGCAGGGACGGGTTTGCCGATCAAGTTGCCTAAAAAGATCGACGAACGGTTACCTTTGTTGAGAATCTGCATGCTGTTGCGGTTGGGGTTCAAGTTAGGTGCACTGGAGCGTGGTTTGAGGGTTTTGGCCCGCTGTTCGTCTTGTTTGCCTGTGGAGTTTTCCTTGTTGACCTGCTGGTACCGACGCTGCGATGCAGACGAAGGACTCGAGATCGAGTAGTGTTTTCTTTCAGGATCGAATCTCAGCAAGTTCAAGGTCGAGACGCTCGAGCTTAAAGGTCTTGGTTTGCGGGGCGTTGCTTGTTGTTCAGCCGTGACAATCGAGTGCAAGTCGTTTGTCGACGACTTCTTCGACCGGAGCAGGCTAAGAAAGTTGCCCTTCTTCTTCAGGTCGCCAAAATTCGAGATACTATGGCTTCTTAACATAGTGTATGGGTAACACGGTACAGTGGTAAAGAAGAGTGGTAGGGATGAGTATTAAATTGGTTCGCGTAAAATGGAGGAATGAGTGCGGCGAAGTGTAAATATTGGGCCTGCAGATAAAAAGGATTGCCTAAAACGCGCATCTTCACTGCGCGCGAAATTGGCAGGGATAAGAAATCAACGAAAAGTCGCGTCTATTAAACAGAAGCATGGGAAAAAGCGGCCATAATCAGCTCTAATCAACAAAAAAATGGATTGTTGCAGTCTGGTTCTGATTGGCTGAAAGCTGTTCAATTTTCATGCATTTCCTCTGGAGTATGAAGTAGAAAAGCTACAGTTCTGATTCGCGTTTGTTCGCAAGGGGCAGGATGCTGGGTGCAGGACTACAACTAATCTTAACTAGCCACACGACCATTCCATGGACGGCGCGCGGCAAGTCCGTGCACGACTTGGCAAGGTTATTTTTTTGATAGTACACGTTGGTCTTGGTGTGGGTGTTGTTGGCAACAGGTAAAAATAAAAGCAGTTTTGAAGTGAAGTGGCGCCATTTGCAGAAAAAGTGTCTGTGATAATCAGACATTATTATTTGCATTATGCGCTTATTTGCATAATGCGCCTGCGTCAATATGTACCCCTGCACAGCCTGGAACTTTGGCTCGCACAACCGTTTCAGATTCCGGAGCTGTTATTGTTGTAATTTTTTTTTGTTTTTTTGTTTGATTGTGCCCAGAGATATTTTTTATGCGCGTCTACAGACGTACATGGATCGGATTATTTTTTCTATATACATGCCAACGTATTTACAACTTGTTTTATTATATTTATTGCAGTTCCCTTTGCCTTGTTCAAGCCTCTACCCAGTACTTTAGCTTTTCTTGTTCGCCTATGACTGTCTGGGGCCCAAACGACACCAGCTCGCCTCTAGCCATGCTGATCCATTCGCCCACCCGACGATACTCGGCTTCTCGGTCCGGCTCGGGCTTTTTTCCGGCCAAAATCGCCTCAATTTCGCCGGTATCGTGCCGGATTAACTTACTGGAAAACGGTTTCTTGCTATTGTATCTCTGTAGAGCCAATGTCGATTTCTTCAATACGTTTTCCTTCTTCAAAATATTGCCTTTGGCATCACGACCAGTAAACGTCTTGGCAATGTAGTTGGTGATGGGCTGTCTGATAACGGCTTCAATTCCTTCGGGAACATATACTGTAAGTGGAGAATTGTCGGTTTTAGAGCCCGTAGGTTTGATATTAATATGGCCGACGTTTTGCACCACCAAGTCAATCAGACCGTAAAATGGCGGAATAATGTATTTCCAAAGCTTCTTGACATGGTTGTGTGGCTCACTGAGCATAAACTGGTTCTGGAGCTCGACTGGTTGGTCCAATGTTACCCGAATAGCTTTGAATAAGCTTGAAAATACCTTGTAGTCGTAATTAATACAGTTCCGGATTTGGTACATCGTGGGGCCTGCAGGAAAATCAAGATAAAACAACCCTCCCATACTCAAACACTGTCCACCTTTTACAGTATGGTATTTGGCACCGAATGTTCCCTTTTCAAACACTCTTGTTCCTTTGATGAGTTGTTTGATAGCAGTTGATGACGTGAGTGCAGTGAGTCCGTTTTCGTTGGAATCGGCCGGAGAAAAGCCCGGAACATCGAAAATCGTCTTATTTGCACCCAACAATTCAATCGGAATTATTCCACGAGTAAATCCGGGCATATAAGACACTCCAGGACCAACTTTTGACTTGAAGTACGTTTCGTAGTTCTTTGCATTCTTCTTTTGCTTGTACCGTGAGATTTCGCCTTCTTGGTGGTATCCATTAATAAGTCTATCTTGTTCCTTTTGCATTTCGATACGTTCCTTTGCCGAGAGATGTTTCTTTGCATCTTTGGCCTTGTTGAGCGCATATAAAAGCGATTTGATAAGCGTCGACTTGCCACTGTTGACATTTCCAATAAAGTACGAATTGTCATTAACAAAATTGAGCATTTGTTTGACATTCCAGTCTATTAACCCACTAGCAATCATGACATTCTCGCGTGGAACACGATACTTGGACTCAAAGTAGTCCTGGAAAAAGGTTAATCCATACTTCAAACTTGTTCCGTTCTTTTTGAACAAAAGATCCGATTTGTTAATAATAAACTTGACTTTGTCGGCTCTGAAATAGTGAAAGATCTTGGAATTAAACGAAATGGGGAAGTCCTGACAATTGACAATGTAAACGATATTGCTCTCGGGAGGAATCGTTGAAACTACCGAGTCCAAACTGTCAACAGGGAACTCGTGATGGTGGAAATTGGACCGGAACTTTGCATCTCTACACCGAACACACTCAGCATTTTCTATCTCGTGTTCTTGAAGAATAAGCTTCTTCTTTTGCTGGACGACTTTGGCTCGTTCTCGGGCATATTCTGACGGATCAACTGTTTCAGTAGTCAAGCCATTCATCAATAACTGCTGATCTTCAGCAGATAATTGACTCATGTACTTGTTGTACACCTCATCTTCTCTACGAGCAGGCTTTGGTCTTGCGACGCCTTGACTTGGCTTGTAATAGCCAGGGTTCTTTGGGTTGGAACTCTGGAGCTTAACTCCACACGATTTGCATGATTTGAAAAGGTTTGTGAGAAGTGCCGAGGTATTAAGCACAGATGAAGAATAGAGCCGCTGCAGTATGTATCGTAGCATCGTCTTAGCTGGTTCCTTATGTCATAGTCTGCATCTAATGAGATGAGATAAATGTACTGTATATAAACACGCCTCAGTAATTTCTTTATGTAATCATTTCTAGACGATGCGGCCCGACTCGATATGTGGACCATTTTATGCCAAGCCCTACGTAATGCATGCTACATGTATTGTCGTAAATGACGACAAGTCCAGATAAATTAAAACCGTTGCCGGCCCGACAATTTGTCAGCTATTAAGGTTGCAAGGACTACCACTTTTGGATTGCAAAAATGTTGCATTCATCCTTTCACAATCTACCCATTTGTCAAAGCAACATGTAGTTAGTATAAAAAGTGGGCCTGGCATACGCACAGAAAAATAAAAAACGAAACAAGACAATAAACACAAAACCACCCAGATAATAGATTTTGCCGAAAAGTTTTTATTATACCTCAACGCTATTTTTGCGAAAAAGTGCGCCACGGACAATTTCAGTTTTCCAGGTCTGTATGTACGCGATGGAAAATATTATGGATTGTTCTTCAGTCTGATATAATTTAGAGTTAAGAAAATAATTGATGTTACATTTTTAAAACAAAATAATGTATTGCTTGCGCCAAACGGTGAAGCTGACAAAAATTTCCGCTGATAATAAAAGTAATGTACCGCCACCAATTGTTACTCGACAAGCGTTTCAAGTTCAAGAATAACCATCAAATGCACGTCGATTATATATTTACCCCTTTTTAACAATGCTATTTGACCCCCAGTACTTCAGCCACTAGTCAGCTTTTTAGCTGGTGTCCTCCTGCGCTACAACATGCATTTAAAGTTACCAAACTTAAACTTCACAGTTCCTTACAGACGTGGTGCGCAAAAAGACTAAAATAATTTGTTCTGTGTTGGTTTAGATCAATTCTCATAACCAATTTCATGCACACACACGTGATGTATTTTTGTATTTTTAAGCAGAAACGATCTGCAATTTTATGTAGGTTAAATGAGGAAAGTTCTACTTGCGGCTTAAGGTGGTGCCGCAGGCTGCATATCACATTAGAGTTGATATGAACTGCTTCTATGACTGCATGTTTTGTGAGTTGTGTTTCTTACTTTTCTAAACCCAATTTCGTATCTGGTCGGATCAAATACCTTCCAGCTATAGCCCCTTTTTGGCCCATACCGTTAGCGGAAATGTATAGAACCTTATAAAATAATTAAGTATAAAAATAAATGTCTGAAACCATTTATTTTATGTTGGGATTTGGCAAGCGGATTTATATGTAAGAAAATGTGGTCATACGCAGCGCGCCTTCTGGCCCCAGATTGCTCGCTACCAACAAAAAAAAAGTTTATTTTCATTTCAGGTGTCGCCACCAAAATATGCAACGTGTGTAACAATTGCCCATCAACAAGGATGCAGTTCAACATCACAAGACAGAGGGGGAAGTAGACGCTCCCCATTCTTTAAAAAGTTAATTTTGGTGTGGGCGAATGGAATGGGCCTGTAGCCAGCCACATGCTCGTAATGGTTTGCCAGGTTATTGGATCTGCTGCATTAGGAAAGTTGTCTTTTAAATATTTTCTGCAGTTTCAAATAATATTACAAATAATATTACTTGTATATTATTATCTAGACGCAATTTGTCCACGCGGTTTACTACGCACTTCCGCTAGTATTTTGTTTATGCACGTTTCAGATCATGCATACAAATTATATCAACCTGCATCTTCTGCAAACAACAAAGGAATCGTGCATACAAACGAGGCACTCACTGGTCGAACTTTTCAACCAACGTAAAGCGGGCGGAGGGGCATTCGCCGATCTATTTTTTTCCATCTAGAAGACAGGAACTTTGGTCATGCCACCCCCTCCTTCCTAGATGGAAGGACTCCATCTTTACATCTCAAGTCATACTTTTCAAAATTACGATACCAGGGGAAAAGTGGGGACGGAGTAAGATAAGGTGGAGGCTCCCAATGGTTGCCAGTTAGGAGAATAATAAGGGAAATTATCCAAGTTTTCTATTAGAATACAGTTATAAATTATATATGATGCATTAAAAATATACGCAATATTATATATCTTAGAAAATTTCTTCTAAAGAACCTTTTTTTTAAATTAAATAATACAAATACGTACTCACGCGCAACTGCAATATGCAGATGTAATTTATGCATGATTGATATGTAGTTCGGATTTTTGCCTCAAATAGCACTATTTTGTCTTGGTGGTAGTGTAGACCCACTCCGAATATTTTTACTTCCGTCTGAATCCCAGCCCTGAATATTTTGTCAAACACAATTGGTTCTCCATAAAGGCTTTTCTGTTATTATTCTCCTTGCGTTGTTGTTTATCCGCTCATGCAGCCTTAAAAAATAAAAGTATATACCTAAAAAATAAAGTAGCAAAAATTTACGTACAAAGAAGGACATTTGGTAGAAATTGAGGCCCTCGTTTTTTTGTTTATACGCAACTTCTTTTCCTGGTGACGGCAAAGCAACCCTCTAATAAACCATGGCAAAAAGACACCAACAGACCCCGCTGCAGGACCTGCCCTCTCTCCTGCAACAGGGCTCGCCCAGCACCAAACGGCAACGCATCAGCGAGGACTCGATTAAAAACTACAACTTGACCGCCATCGATACGTGGATTACGTGTGGCAACTGTGCAACAACGCTCGGACTCGTTGTTCCTGCCATCAAATCGTATGAGAATGCCGTTGGCCACGACCCTGCCAACGTGCGGGCACTCTGTGGCTTGAGCAGTTCGTTGCGCTTGAACGACATCAACTTGAACGAAACTATTGGCTCGCAGGGCTCGATCGACAAGCTCAACAAGGCACTCGAACAGTACCCTGGCTTGGCCAAGGAGCTGTCCATCTTTAAAGAATTGGCAGAATGTTACTTGTTGGTGGGCTTGAACGACCAGGCCCACCAGTCAATCCAGACCGCCATCCAGTTGGCCCCCAACGACGCCTCCTTGTGGTTGTTGAGCGCCCAGACATTGATCAGAGCAGGTGCCCGCAGCCACGCCGCTGGTTCCTTGGCGCACTGCCTTTCGATCTTGCCTGAATCCATCAGCCAGTTTTCCAGCACCGATATCGAGACGGCGCGGGCTGCCCACGCCGAATTGGCGGCCATAGCAGCCGCAGATGGCAACATTGAGTTGTCCATTTCGGAACTCACCGCCACATTGTCGCTCCCAGCGCCTCCGTTGTCCAGAATCAATGAACACGTTGCGTTGTGGTGTGCTTTATCCACCGCAAAAGAACGCGCCAACGACATTCAGGGGGCCATCCAGGCCTGTGAAAGCGCCCAGGCATCCGTGGGCAACTCTCCCCGCATTTTGATGACCCATGCTTACTTGTTGCTCTTGGACAATGACAAAATTAACGCCGACCACGCGATCCACTTGCTCCAAAAGATTATCGACTTGGAAAAGGAAAGGGATTTGGACCTGCCAGTGAGCGACGGCGACTTTTTGCCCTGGTATCTTATGGGAAAGGCGTACTCGTTGATCGACCAGCCTCGTTTAGCATACGACTCGTACCAGGTGGCATTGAGACGGGCCTCGAACTCGCCCATTACCTGGTTGGCCGTGGGCAAGTTGTACTTGGAGTTGAAACAGCTTTCTGATGCGTTGGCTGCATATTCACAGGCTTTACGCCTCCAGATTGACGAAGGATCACCGGGAACAGCAACGGCCTGGGACGGATTGAGTTGTGTGTACGAAAGATGCGATGATCAGTTGATGGATGCTTCCGATGCTTGTTCTAGATCTGCTTCCTGTTTCCGGTCCATAGGTGACCAGAAGAACGCTGTCTTTTTTGAGGAAAGAGCCGTGAAGTTGGCTAAAGCGTCCAAGAAAGAAGCTCCCGTTCCATCATTAAGAGATCCACCCGATGTCCCTAGTTTTATCTTGAGAGACCTTGTTGCATTGTTACCATCTGAACGTGTAGCGTTTATTCAAGGACCACAACAACCACAGCAACAGCAACCACAGCAACAGCAACCACAGCTGCAGCAACAGCAACAACAACAGCAACAGCAGCAACAGCAGCAGCAACAACAACAGCAACAGCAACAACAACGACAGCGACCACAACATCAACAAACCCCCAACTCCCAACATCAAAGCCCACATGTTCCTGTCGTCCAGATGCAGCAACAACAAACAGCCCCTCCTCACTTCCAACACACCCCACAACAAGCAATGTACCAAGGAAAGTCGCCCAGACAACCACAGCCAATGGTGGCACCGCAGCTCCCTCCACCACAACACCAGATCTGGTCGCCCAACCAACAACAACCGCAGTACTTTTACCAAGGACCTCCTCCGCCAGGCCAGATGTCTCCTGGACCCCACAATCCCCAAGGCATGCCTGTGGACGGCCATGGAATGCCCCAGCGCTCGCCCTTGAACCATACCAACATTATTGCTGGAGGATATCCCCCTGTTGGGATGCCCCCAGGCCCACCACCGCCAGGCTATGCCTACAGCCAGTACGTTCCCATGCAGGGTGGCGTTGTTGGCCACATGCAGCAGCCGTACGCACCACCAATTAACAATTGGAGACGCTGATTTACGAGAGATGTATTATAACCACCCTTTTAATCAATTGCATACTTTATTTCGCATGCTTACCAGTTGAGTATTCAATTATTTACATTTATTTCACCTACAAACGTAGCGATATCGGTCCAGTTTCGGACCGGTAGCACAATGTCGAGCTGTGAGAGCAAGGGAATGAGCGAGGCGTTCTCCATGACAATCCCGTAGTCCGCCTCCAAGAGCCCAAGAAGATCGGTCGAGCTGTCGCCAATGTACATGGCAGATCCGTAGCACTTTCGAAGTTCTGTGATGATTTCAAGCTTATCGCTGGCCGTACGTACACACGGTTGTGGCTGCCAGCAGCCTGTAGACGTTGAGTGAGCATCAAACTCCAATTCGTTGACTATCACTTGAAGCTCATCGCCTCCAACGCGATATCCATGGTCTGCCAACACTTGTTTGATTATAAGGCTCGTCCAGTTGATACTCAAGATGATAATGGGAATCTTGCCGTAAAACGCCTTCAAAAACTCAAGGAATCCGCGGCGGAGCTCGACGTTGGCGGCCTGTCGTTGAAAATCCGACGGTGTCAAGCCCAGAAAGAGCCGCAAGCGTTCCATTTCGCCGATCGAGCTCATCTCAACCGCTTTCATGTCCTTCTGAAAGAGCTGCTCTTGTGCTAGTGTGGTTTTGGGCCCATTTCTGGCCTCAAATTCGTGCTTGTACTTTGTATACGCATCCATGTACACCTCGGAGAAATGGCTAAACGGTGGTTCGTACGTTGGTTTGGCGCCATACGCAGCGTTTGCCACCAATTGAATTGTGTCTTTGACTGTAATTGTCTCATCCCAGTCGGAAATGATGACTCCTGGCCGTGTTTGTGTTGCTATACGTCCCATTCGCAGCAACATGAAGTATGGTGAAGTGATTGTAAGTTGGTTGATAAGTACTGTATATAATACCTGCATATGATAAAAATATTATATACACTCCATGTACTTTAGCAAACTCCTTAATTTCAACAGATCCATAAACTATAATCATCACAATGTCGAAACAATTTGGTGAATTAGGACAAATTCCTACAGAAAAAACCACTGGTGGTACTACCAATGCTACGGAAACAAAATCAGAACCATCGGGTGATTTAGGAAAGGTTGAGAACGTCGGGAAAGTGGAAGGAAAATTCGAGGGTGATTTAGGCAAAGTGCAAGGCGAATTGGGCAAAGTTGAAGCTGGCGAATCAAACTTACCGCAAGACGCAATCAAGAAAGGTACTTTGGGTAAGATTGAGACCAATGATAAGTAATAGTTGTTAGATTGGTAGTTAATGGATGCAGTTTAAATGGTAGGTGCACGCCAGTAGTTTTTCAGGGCAATTTGTGGGGTGGTTTTACTATTGATTGCTACGAGAGTCAATAACAGCCAAAAATAGTTAAAAACAGTCAAGAACAGTCACAAAATATCAAACAATTTAAGGTTCAAAAACACAACTACTAACAATGACTGAAGTAAACAAAACCAATCCATCTCAAGAAACTGCACACGACTCTACGGGCCTTCCACTGGCTGCCGACGCCCAGAAACTCATGGACTTGATCAAGAGTATTCTCAATCCCAACGGCGAAAATCCCCAAGTGGATGAGTACATCTCAAAGACGTTTCATTATATTCTGGGAGCATTCTACAAAATGGCCACTTCTTCCGATAAGGAAGCCACTGCAAAAGAAATTGCAGCTGACTTGAACACCCGTTTTGACCACTGGGTCACTGAGAGAGAAAAGAAGAAGAAGGAGCTCGACGATAAGAAGTTTGAAGAAGTCAAGGACCACTAGATAACCTCTTGAAATATACGTAAAGCTCTATCTATTATGTATCACGTGCCACCATCCACAATTAAACGGCTTTTGCACGGTATTAAATGGTAACGTAACATCACTTTCACCATGAGATTAGGATCGTGTTTAGCACTTGGTTTGGCTGCAGTTCAGGCTCTTGCTATGCCTCAATGGTTCAGCGAACCATTCCTTTTGTTGAACGAAGATAGTGTGGCCCACATTAACGACTTTACCACCAACAAGTTGTCGCTCCTCGAGCTCCACAAAGGATTGGTCGAGATTGAGTCGATTTCCAACCATGAAAGAGAAGTTGCTCTCTACTTGAAGGATTTCTTGGAGTCTGCTGGCTTGACGGTTGAATTGCAGGAGATTGTCGACGACTGGCCGTTGCGCTACAATGTCTACGCCTACTCGGGCACAACAAAGGATTCCAAGGTGTTGCTCACGTCGCATATCGACACCGTTCCTCCGTTCCTTCCGTATCGTGTTGAAGGCAGCCGTATTTATGGCCGTGGTTCTGCTGACGCTAAAGCATCGGTGGCATCGCAGGTGTTTGCATACTTGGAGTTGTTGAAGAATGGAGAAATCAAGGAGGGTGATGCCTCGTTGCTTTATGTTGTTGGAGAAGAAATCAATGGCGTGGGTATGAAAGTCGCCAGCTCTTCATTAGATGCCCATTGGGAAACAGCCATTTTTGGCGAACCAACCGAATTAAAGCTTGGAGTCGGCCACAAAGGTGCTTATTTGCTTGACTTAAAGGCCAACGGCAAAGCAGCCCACAGTGGCTATCCTGAATTGGGAGTTTCTGCTTCTGAAATCTTGATTCCTGTTTTGAACGACCTTTTGAACTTGAAGTTCCCTGAATCAGATTTATTGGGTCCATCTACATTGAACATCGGTCAATTTTCAGGAGGTATCGCAGCCAACGTTGTTCCAGCAAACGCCAGTGCCAGTGTCTTTGTCAGAGTTGCTGCTGAACTTGATAAAGTCGACGAATTGGTCCGTGGTGTGGTGGAAAACGTTAAAGACTTGGAAGTTGAAGTTCTCGGAAAGATTGAGCCACAATACTTGGACTACGAAGTTCCAGGCTTTGAATCGGTCATTTTGGCCTACGCGA
Organism: Teunomyces funiuensis; assembly: GCA_030558095.1. NCBI lineage: Eukaryota > Fungi > Ascomycota > Pichiomycetes > Serinales > Debaryomycetaceae > Teunomyces > Teunomyces funiuensis. The sequence continues at coordinate 206,551 of JAJMRW010000010.1, forward strand.
CTGATATTCCTTGGTTAAAGAGATCATTTAAGAAGCGGTACTTATATGGACCTGGAACGATTCATGTTGCCCACTCGGACCACGAATACGTCGAGACCAACGACTTGTTTGAAGCTGTTGAAGGGTATAAAAAGCTTACCAAGCACATACTCTCTACCTTATAGACAATGTATACAATCTCTATATCCATCACAGGTGTAATATCCCATGACGGACTCAAACCATGTATTTTTCAATATAGCTGGATGTATTTTGAGCCATTAACCATAGAACGATTAATTGCAATTAGAAACAAACAAAGTTCATTTCCACATCCGCAACTACACGTTGAGGCGATTTTTAGAACGTTTATTACTATGGAAAGTAGTTGGTTTTCACAGTTGAAGTTTTTCGGTGCTTATAAGTGAAAAATTATTTACCCGGACATAATTGTGCGATGGCATCACATTAGACTAACGAGACGATCTTATCATAAACCCTACAACGAAACCAAACATGTCTGCACACATTCCTGCCTGGAAGAGAATTGGGTTGAAGGTGAAGGAGGAATTGGAGGAGGATCCACTTGCAATTTCGACGCACATTGCCCATTCTGACCTTACGAATAAGGAAATCAAAAAGATCAATAAGCACAAGAGAAAGTTGGAAGAAGCCAACAGTGAAGACAGCGAGACCAAGAAGGCGCCCAAGAGAGTGAAATTACCCAAGGCAGAACGTGCACCACCTCCAGAAAAGGACCAGTTGGTGTATTTGAAGCAGTACCAACAAGATAGAGACAACTGGAAGTTTAGCAAGCAGAAGCAAAACTGGATATTGAAGAACATAAAAAGCATTCCCAAGGAGTATGAGTCGGCATTGTACTTGTATTTGGACGGATTGCAAGGTGGTTCCAGAACAAGAGCAGTGGAAGACTTCAACAAGGTGATTGGACGTTGGAACGAATTGGCCAAAATTGCAGAAGAGAAGATTGAGGAAGAGTTGGAGCGTAAGTTGCGAGGCGAGGAATCGAAGGAGGAGGAGAAAGTGAAGAAAGAAGAAAAGAAGGAGAAGGAAGAGAAACAAAAGAATGAAGATGAGCCGGACTACGACTATGCGTTGAGATGTAGAGAGTTGATAAAGGTTATGACTGGGGAAGTTGTTGAGATGAAGGGATATGTTGAAAAGGAAGAGAAGGAAGAAGAGAAAGAAGTAGAAGAAGTGAAAGAAGAGAAAGAAGAGAGAGAAGAAGAGAAAGAAGTAGAGGAAGAGAAAGAAACCAAGGAAGAAAAGAAAGTCAAAAAGGACAAGAAGAAGAAAGAAAAGAAACAGAAAGAAGAAAAGGAGGATAACTTGATAATAGAAGAAGTTGATGTCAGTCTGTTCAAGCCTGAAGATGGTGACAAGAAGAAAAAGAAAAAGAAGAGCAAGAAGAACAAGAACTGAATCTGCATCGACAACGCACCAACGTCACCACTGTGTGACCTTCATGTATATTATATAAAACATAACACAGCATCTTATTAAATGGTGTTCATGTAGAGAACTACTTTTATGCGCAACTAAAAATCAAAACTCACCACACCAATGCAAGAGATCAACTTTAATGCGTTGAAGGACAAGGCGCTCGATGTCGATCCCGATCTTCGGTTCATGGCGCTTGAGGACTTCAAAAAGTACTTGGGGGTCAACACAGAAACGATATCGGCTGGCAGTGGTGAAGAAACGGCTACTGTTGTGTCGCCTCGACTCCTCGAAAACTTCATCCCCACGCTTTACACCTTGTTGAACGACCACAATTCCGATGTCCAGACACAGGCAGTCAAGTCTTTTGAGCCAATGGTCAAGTACTTGTCCAACGAGGCCTTGTTGGGCGTCATTCAGAAGCTCTACAAGTTGGTACTTGCGCAGCACGAAAAGGCCAATCTAGACAAATCGGGCTACAAAACATTCACAACCTCCGTCCCCAACATGGCTTTACGGTCTATCTTGAACTCTACAAGAGGCAACGACGAAAATACTGTCCATGCATTCAATCCACGATTGAGCAGGGCTGTTGTGGATACGTTGGTGCCACAGCTCAGCAAGAACGATGTCACGATCGATTCCATTGAAATAATCATCAGCATCATCCAGAACTTGGGCTACGTTTTGAGCCATAAAGAAGTGGATCAAATGGCACGAGACTTGATATCAACGGCATTTGGAGAGGCTGGTATCATCAGTAAAAGGGCCATTGCGGGTTTTGGTCTCTTGGCTCAGTACTTCTCCAATGCCAATACGTTGAATGAAGCCGTTCGTTACATCAAGTCATTCACTAAAGGTCGCCATTCGCTCACGGTCGAATTCCTGTTGTATTCTGTTGTATTCAAGAGTCAGTATGAGTTGGATCCAGCTTTATTCGACCATACGTTTTCTGTCCTTGTCCAGAACTTGAAGATGAATGCTGTTGAGGAAGATGACGATTTTGACTTTGATAAGTTGATTCATGACAATTCGGTGCGTGAAGACGCATTGACTGTTTTGAATGATATAGTCAACTCAAAGAACCCGCTTGCTCAATACCACGAGCAGATACTTGACATTATCAAGTTCTTTGTTACCTTTGACCCTTTGAAGAACTCTGACAATGGAGATGATATGGACTTTGAAAACTCAGAGGATGAAATCGAGTTCAGTGACGAAGAAAACGATGCTTTAAATGAAGAAAACGACGGTTCTTGGAAGATAAGAATAAAGGCATTTGTCTTTTTGAAATCTTATGTTGAAAAAGAAGACTTGTCCACTGAATATCAAGAGTTTCTTGATCTTCTTCCAATTGAAGACAAGAATGAATTAGTGTCGAACGAAGCAATCAAGACAGTAATTGCTATCGTTGAGCGATTGAATGAACCAGTTCCTGGATTTGAACAAATTGAAAACTCCATCATTAATACATTGTTAGTGCCCGAAAGAATTGCTCAATATCCAAGGATTTTGAGATTAATTGAGGCATTGAATATATTTGATCGGGTCAACTTGATCACTCAAACTTTTGACAGGTTTGAAACGCTAAAAGTTGCTTCTAGTGGCTCAATAGACTACATCAATTTCTACACAAATGTGGTTGACAACATGCTGGACCCCACTTTATTGGCAGGTCCTATTGCTGATTACATTGCCAATGATATCATAGTTTCCCTTGAAGATAGATCCTTCAATATCATCACGGAAAGCATCAAGTTTCTCAACTTCATTTTCCAGGACCCTTACCGGAGCATCGTCAGTGCTGCACAAACCAAAAGGATTGAAAATAATCTTTTAAAGATAGTGGATAAGCAGAGGGAATACTCTAGCAATATTGTACAGTTGTCTATTGCTTGTTTAGGTGGTTTAATTAGAGAAAACTTGAGTCCCGACCCCCACAGAATATTTGAAACTTTCAAATTGTGTTTGGATCAGGAAATAAGCGTGAAAAAGGTTTTGGAAGTTTTGATCGATATTTATCACACAGGAGAGTTTGACGATGCTTCATTTACCGATTTTCTTTTATTCAAATTGAACCAGTTGGTATTGGTGAACAATGATGTCGTTTTCCATCTTTCTTTAACGTTGATTAAGCTAGTTATTGGCAAGCTGCACAGTGAAGACATTTCACAAATTATCCCACATCTTATAAAAGCGTTGGAGAAATCAAATGAAGACGACATTATTGTTCTTTTTGAGATCTTCAACTTGCTTTTTGGCAACTTTGCCATTCCAGTTGAGTACAAAAACGAATTACTTTCAAATCTTGTCAAGGTCAACAATGCAAATAAGATTCAGCTTGAAAACACTCCATTTTTTGAACTAATCAGGTTATTTTCCGTTCAAAATCCCGAGTTGTTTGAAGTTTTGCTTCGGGAATTGGACTTGAAACTTTTTTCCAGTGCCAAAGTTTTGGCTATTGTTAGTTGTGAAAATGGATCAAAGAACGAGATTGAAAGCCGTGAGCTTCAGTTAATTTCTCACTTGCAAACAACTCCGTTTGATAGTGAGCTTAGTCTTCTCTTCAATGTTCAATATTTGGGCTGTGTTGGTGAGTATGTTGCGTTGGACCATGTTCTGGTACTGACGCTCGTGGAATTGCTCAACAAAAGACACACTGAATCTGTTGTGGTACAAACGAATCATGCTCAAGAGAAAGTGGTCAATTCAGTTGAGGAAACCATCAGAAATGCGATAGCAGTTTCCATTGGATTACTTGTCAAGAGAGATGTTGATTCCCAACTCGACGAATTGATTCAAATCTATCATAATAGTGGAGAGACGTCATCGCGTAATCACATCACGACCTCGTTCAAAACCATTCTTCCAGTCTGCAATGACGAGCAGTTGGACTTGATATGGAGACAGATTTGGCTCCTTATCAATTCGTTTGAATTTACCCACGCTATCTGTGGTGAATTGCGCAACAGCGGCGACTTGTTGGGAGAAATTATTTTGAAGAATAAAGACTTTGTTCATGAGATATTGGAAACTTCTAGTCAGGCAACCGATACGAGTCCTGCTGTCCTCTACACATCATTTGTCATGATCAAGCAATTACTCAACAAGTTTGATAATTCAGAGGACGAAATTGGTATTTTGATCACGTTGATGGACTGTACAGTTGCGTGGATGGAATTGAAGAACATTGACATTAAACAGCTTTTGATTGGCAATTTGTTGACAGCATTACACAATAAGCCAGCGACAATACTACTGCTGTTGAACCTGAAGATCTTGCCGCAGTTGTACGAGCAGTTGAAGCAAGTTCCCGAATTCAAAAAGATCATTCCCATGGGTCCTTACAAATACGTTATTGACGAAGGGTTGGAGATCAGAAAGTTGAGTTATGAGTTTATCTACACCCTCACATCTTTGGATGAAGAGATTCTCAGTGACAACAATGTCTGCATCTCCGATATTGCCCATAACATTATCGACTGTGGGCTTATAGACGAGCAGAACGATATCATCATATTGTCTACAATCAACTTGATCAACATCATCAACAACCATGAACGAGCATTCAAGCAAGTCATCTTGGCCCAAGATGGCCAGTTATTGGCCAGTGTGATGGCAAACTTACGGGTACAGTTGGGCAAAAAGCTTTCTGCCAAGGCTTCGTCGCAGGAAACCGAGAGTTACCAAGAACGGATCCGGTCAATCATCAGATTGAGCAAAAAGATTAATCAGATAATCATTGCCAGTGATAGTGAACATCAGGAAGGTGCTAACGATCAATTAAAAGACGAATGGAAGACATATTTCAGCAGTCTCGGCATGGATTTCAATATCTATTTTATGAGCACAGAAGCTTCCTGATTTAATTGTAGGTTTATACTTTAAATAATAATGTATGTGAAAACCAAAAAAAAATAAAATCTTACACACAAACAGACATATGCACGCTGCTAAAAAATAAATAATCTCTGCATAATCTCGGTGACATCATATGAGCTGTTGTTCGCGTAATCCTGCTATGCAACTTGGCGCCGAGGCTTCGTTCCAGCAGTAACTACGTTGGTTTCAATAGATGTTGTCTAACACGATACCTCGATTGTTGTTCTTTCTGTGCGTAAACAATGCTGCATAATGATCTTGACTTGGTCACTCCTGAAATAGCTTGTGACGTTTCACTGTTCCACGGAAAATAGACTTTATAAAACTGCAGCTCAAAAAATATCTCTGTACTCAAGCAGAAATGGAGTTGTGGTTGCCCTATACAACAGCGAGATCAGGACCGACCGCCGTGGTTCCTGGCAACTACTGCATAAAGGAATGTAAAAATATCTAACAAAGGAATATCAATAGCAAGCTGAACCGAAACAATACGCTGTAACTGACTGGCTGATTCCAACAACAATCAAAAAACTTATTATTCCAGTAACACCTTGATAATATTAAAAATTCTTCCCAAAACAATAGTAATAATATTGCAAATGATATTTTTTCTCTTAAAAATACTCCAAATAATATTTTTTTATAATATTAATTTCCGTTTTGCTTTTTTCCTCATGTGTGTACGTGGTATGTATTCTACCGCTGGACGCAGATTGCTGCCGTTGTCGTCTATTGTTTCATCGCTTAAATCTCCAGACCCATCGCGCAACTTTAGTAAGTGACACAACAATGTTGGGTTGTTATGTCACGTCTCATTTCTACATCTTACCAATGTAGGATATAGCACCGGGTCATCAAATAAAAATCCCTTTATAATTTTTGTAGCTGCTGTCTAAAATAAAATTCCAAGCAAAAAGCTTCTTAGCATAAAGCTTTAATCAATTTAAGCTTATGGACTCACTCATGTACAATTTCAACGCCACCAGGCTTCGATGACTTATTAATTTATTGCTCTGAAGTTTCTCAAAAGAATAGACCTGCAGAAAGTTGATGCGGTGGCTCAATTGGCAGAGCATTTGATTCCAAATCAAAAGGTTGCAGGTTCAAGTCCTGCTCGTGTCACATTTTTTTTGCTGTCATGACGTAGACTTCTCAATTGGGAAATTAAAAATCACTTTTTGCTAAATTTCAAAATCATCAAATCAGCCAGATCCATTCCTTTATGGTCAAGAAGACGAAGGAGAAAAATTCAACACCTCCTGCTCCCGCTGAAAAGGGAAAAGCTTTGAAAAAAGGGAAAAAGGAAGAAGAAGAACATGATCCAACCAAACCAAGAAGAGGTAAGACTGTAGGCGATACTTTTGGGTGGACAGGTAAATTACCAGTGACTTTACTTAATGAGTATTGTCAGAAACAGAAATGGGGCCGTGTTGATTATAAAATGCACACAAAGAATGGACAATACGGAAGCCAAAAGTTTGAAGGAACGGCTGTACTTCAGTGGAAGAACCCAAAAACCCAGGAAGATATCCGAATTGCCATGATACCGTACGAAGCCAAATTGTCTAAATTATGTGATACTACTAATGAAGCGAGACACTATTGTGCGACCTATGCCTTACATTGTATCAATTACGTAAAGAATATGAAGATGGTATTACCACCAATGTTTGGAGATTATTGGTCATTACTCGAGAAGGAAAGAGTTGCATTGTTAAAAGAAAACAAGGCACGCCACGACAAGTTCTATAACGTCAATCCGTTCACTGCATTTATAGAACGAAGAGATCAACGTGATGCTCACGAAAAGAGGTTGCTTATCAAACAACAGAACGAAGAGAAAGTGAAAAAGCCAACCATCAGTATCTCTGCTGTCAAACCCAAGTCGAGTCCTAAAAACCCTTCCATTTCTGCCTTGCACGTAGAATCAACGCCGTCGTTTCCTAGAAAAGTATGGGATGCGGCTCCATTCATTGATTTCCCAACCGATTTACGTATTTCCATTGAATCTTCCATTAGACAGCACTTAAATTGGATTCTTGATGAGCTGGACACTTTGGAAAATTCAGACGTTGCAAGTAAAATTTCTGCATCCTTGATCCATTTTGGATTTCGTGAGTCTCATGTCAAGGAAGCTTTAAAGTATACCTCAACGTATGTCGATGCGTTGGAGTGGCTTTTGTTTCATCTTCCTGAAGACGACTTGCCGACTCTTTTTGCTAAAACCGATAAAGATTCAGGTGTGTCTCTTAAAATTGCAAAAAATATGCAATATGAGTATCTTCTCAAGAGAATCAGTGAATCTGGTTGCGATAGAGACGAAATAGAAGAAACGTTGAAAGAAAACAACAATGATGAACTACAAACGTGTGTTAAATTGACTCATAAATTGGCATTACTTGATCCTGTGGATGCCGAAGTCGAGGACTCTCAAGAGCTTTGGGAGCAGGAATTGGAAGGAATAGAGATTCTTGGCTCCAACAAAGTGGTTTTTGTTGAAAACACCAACAAAAAGATTGTCAACATTTTGTTGAACGTTGATAAGGTTGACGAAGGAGCGTTCAGCTTACGTTTGTTCAAAAGTAAGCTGTACCCAAATGAATTACCTGGGATTCATATTATTGTCAATCAGACAGGTCGTAAATTGGCAAACTATATCAAGTTATCCATCATCGCCCAAGCAGCAAATTACATTGTCGACAATGGATTTATTGGTGATTGCTTTATTTATTCACTTGTGGAATGGTTGGAACAAAACATTGCAAATATCATTGATAACCCTGGACCTTTGCTTACTGATGACCAAATCACTTTGAAACATACGCGGCCTTCGGAAAGGGAAGCTCAAAAGAGTAAATTGAAGAAAACAAAGACAGTTTCTCTTCTGGAAGACGATATCATTCAACTACAAAAAGCATATTCAGCTAAAATAAGCTCAAATGAGATGAAATCATCGTTGAAACAAAGAGCTACTTTGCCGGCTTGGAAGAAGAGAGAACAACTTGTATCAATTATCAATTCCAACAAGGTGACATTAGTTACAGGTGAAACAGGTTCAGGTAAATCTACCCAGATTGTACAATTTATGTTGGATGAAATGAGCTCGAAAGGAAACTTTTCGTCCAAGATAATATGTACGCAGCCTAGACGTATTTCCACTATTGGATTGGCTGAAAGAATTTCAGATGAAAGAGTCGACAAGGTTGGCAAAGAAACTGGTTACATTATCAGAGGTGAAAACAAGACTGCAAAAGAAACCCGTCTTTCTTTTGTTACCACAGGGGTGTTGTTGAGAATGTTACAATCTTTTTTATCTTCCAACGACGATAAGAATGGTGACAGTATTTTTGACAACTTGGAATACATCTTCATAGATGAAGTTCATGAAAGATCGGTTGATAGTGATTTCTTGTTGATTATTTTGAAGAAGGTGATGAAGCGTTTTCCAAAATTGAAAATTATTTTGATGTCGGCCACAATCAATGTGGATACCTTCAAGTCCTTTTTTGAAGTGCCTTTAAATCATATTCATATTGAAGGTAGAACATTCCCAATCCAGGATTACTTTTTGGATTCCGTATTGGACGAGTTGGATTATTCCTTAACAACTTCAGATGGAATTATCAAACCGAAAGCCGATTCAGCTTACTTCAAAAATGGTAACATTAACTACGACTTGATTGCAAAATTATGTATATACATTCATGACAAATTGACGGGTGAAAGAAATAACGGTTCTATTTTGATCTTTTTACCTGGTATAATGGAAATTAACCAGTGTATAAGAAATATTGAAACTGAATTCAGAGACAAAAAGGTGGATTGTTGGACTCTCCCATTGCATTCGGCTTTGTCTTCGAAAGACCAAAAGAGGGTTTTCCAGAAACCAAGTAAGGGCAGAAAGATTGTTGTTTCCACAAATGTGGCTGAAACTTCCATTACCATTCCAGACTGTGTTGTTGTGATAGATAGTGGTCGTTCCAAAACTTTGTTCTATGATACGAAGTTGAACACCACAAAGCTTGTGGAAAATTGGTGTTCCAAGGCCGAAATTGGCCAAAGAAGAGGTAGATCGGGTCGTATTACCAACGGTACCTGTTATCACATGTATTCGAAGGAAACGGAAACCGCAATGATTCCTCAACCAATTCCCGAGATAAAAAGAACAAGATTGGAGAACTTGTACTTGATTGTGAAATCGATGGGTATCAACAAGGTTGAGGACTTCTTGAACAGTGGACTTGATGCTCCAGATCAGTCTTCTTTGGCTGAATCGAAAAAGTTCTTGGAGGATATTGGAGCCTTGACGAATGGACATTTATCCCATCTTGGTAAGTACTTGTCTTTTATTCCAACAGAACTTCAGGGTGGTAAATTGTTGATTCTTGGTTGCATTTTTGGTTGTGTAGACGTTTGCTTAACGTTGGCAGCCATCAGTTCGACTGGAAGTCCATTCTCTTCCAGTTTTGAGTTAAAGGAAAAGATTAAAGAAGTTAAAGCCGAATTTTCTGCTGGGCAAGGTGATTTAATTGCCATTGCTAATGCATTTGCTCAGTACGAAGTGGAGAAACAAAACGGCAATGGTAACAGGTTTTTGTCCGATAATTACCTTTCCTTCTTGACTATGAAGGACATTGCGTCAACAAGAGTGCAATATGTATCGATCTTGAAGGAATTAGGGTTCATTCCATTTGATTATAAGAGCAGTGACAAGCAGTTCAACAGAAACGGCGAAAATTATGCAGTTCTTCGTGCTATTATTACCGGTTCTTACTATCCACAATTGGCTAGGGTTCAGTTGCCGGATCCAAAGTTCTTTAAGTCAATGGTAGGTGCTGTGGCGGTAGATCCCGATGCTAAAAAGATTAAGTTTTGGCTCCGCAATGATAAATTTGTCAACTCACCCGACTCGGACGAGTTACCTGCAACAAGAGCTTTTATTCATCCTTCCTCAGTATTGTTTGGTAGTTCTGAACAAGACATGTCCTTGAGTCTAGACATTATTGAGAAAAGTACCAAGGAGGACGGTGAAATCGATTACGAAAAGGCTCGTAAGTTGTACGATCTTAGTCCCCAGGTGCAGAAATCGAACAACCCTGTGCTCAAGTCCTCATTTGTTGTATTCAAATCATCACATCTCACCAGCAAACTTTATTTGAGAGACCTTACACCCTCGAGTACACTTGCCACATTGCTCTTCGGTGGAGATATCTCGTACAACTTGATTAATTTCATTGAAAAGGGAAACTCGTCACCTGGTATTGTCATGGCTAATTGGATGCCAATTCGAACATGGTGCAAGAATGGGGTTTTGATAAAGAGACTTAGAAAATTGCTTGATGGTTTCATTGAGGCAAAATTGTCTAATCCACAACAATTCCTGGAGAAGGATGATATTTTGAGTGTCATAGAGAAGGTTTTGGAGTTACCATAGAAATAAATACTTTCATACAACATTTGGTAAGGTTGAGTAAAATTAGTGACAAATGTAAATTCTGATAATTATGAAGCATAGAATAAATGTGATATTACAAACCTTGTTAATCAAACAGTTTACAATTTTGCATTATCACGTCTGAATTCAATAAATTGTTTCAGCCAATTCAGGCTCAATATTAAGTGACAAGAATATTTTTTCCTTTTCTGTGCATATAAGCAAGACTTCGTGGCCAAGCTGGTTAAGGCGTAAGACTGTTAATCTTGAGATCGTGAGTTCGACCCTCACCGAGGTCGCTTATTTTTTAAATTTTTAGTAATTACCATCATTAATAACTATCATTAGTTTTCCCTACGACTAATGTTAATGGCTCTAAAACCAGTCTAGTTTCAATAAAGCTAACCTTTATTTTTGATACTTTACTGCATATAACTTAGAATCAGAGAATCACAAATTATCCGTCTCCACATTTTATAGTTCTCCACAGAATGTACTTATACAACATTTATGGATTCCTGGAAGTTGTGAACTTCTTATGCAATTTTCTTCTACAAACTGCACCAGAGATAACGGGAGGTTTGCAGCTTCATTATGATAAACAACCAACAGAAATTGATAAGCGTAGACCAATAGTTATCTGGCATGGTTTGGGGGACAATTACAATTCTTCGGGGATACATGGTGCCGGTGCCATATTCAATCAGATATACCCCAATGTGTTTATTCACTATGTGTATTTGGACCAAGATCCCGATAAAGATCAACAATTATCGATGTTTGGAGATGCAAAGGTGGAAGTTCAGTCTGTGTGTGACCAATTAGCAGCGATCCCTGAGTTAGAAAAAGGATTTGATGCTGTGGGGTTCTCTCAGGGTGGACTATTGTTGAGAACATTGGCTGAAACATGTCCAGAAGTCAAAATGCATAACTTGGTGACATTTGGGTCGCCTCATCTTGGTGTTGAGGAGCTTCCCTTGTGCAAAGATCCTCAGGATTGGGTTTGTCGTACCAGGAATTCCCTTCTCAAGAAACAGGTTTGGTATGATAGCGTGCAGAAACGTATCATTCCTGCTCAGTATTTCCGTGATCCAAAACAGATGAGCCAGTACCTTATCCACTCCCACTTCTTGGCCGATGTCAATAATGAACGCAATTTCAACCCGTCATACAAACACAACTTTATAAAGATTAATAAGTTTGTCATGATTAAATTTGAGGACGACACCACTTTAGTGCCCAAGGAATCAGCTTGGTTTACCGAGCTCGACGCCAATGATGGCTCCGTTGTTCCAATAGCAAAAACAAGAATATTTCAAGAAGACTTGATTGGCTTGAAAACGTTGTTTTTTGAAGGGAAGTTGATCTTTGACAAAATTGCGGGGGACCACATGCAAATCCCAGATACGTATCTTGTTGATGTAGCATTGAAGTATTTAGGGACGAAATTTTAGGGGCTAATCAATGTGGAATACTTTTCCCTTTGATGGTGACCTTTTAGGAAATGGAACGGGATCTTCTGGTCGTTTAGGCATAATAAGTACATCTTGAATGTAGGCATCAAATATGGAACGTGACCTACGTTTGATATTCAGCAGTCTCTTTCTTACGATTGTAGTGTTTTTGAGTGTTTTTGGAAGCTTTGGAGGAACTGAATTTGGTGGGGTGAGTGGTTTTTGGACCTTGACTGGCGTGTTCATTGATGTTCAGAGGATATCGATGTATTGAGTGTGGGAAATGGCTGCAAGAAAGAATCGTGCGGCTACCAACTGTACCAAAATCAAACTGTTCATACAATTAGCGATAGATCATAGATGGGGTTAGAGGAAGAATCCAATGAAAGAAAGGCACGTTTGGCTGCGCTCAGAAGAAACAGGGGCAAGAAGAATACTTCAGTAAATCAAGATGTTCAAAATATACAGGAAAATGAAGCCAATCAGGAAGACCAACAAGACATAGCACTTCCAACTGTAAAGCAAAAGATTGAAGAAGTGCCCAGTTTTACTCTTTTACAATCAGGAGAAAAGGTAGAAGCCATCTCTCAACAACTCCAGGATTCAATTCTCCAGAAAGCACAGAAGGAGGCAAGTGAATTGAATTTTAACTTTGACCGTTCATCAAAACAACACCATGATTCCTACACAAAAGATTTGAAGCAAGATATTGCCAGATACTTGGCTGCTGCTAAGAATGACACCGATAGGGCCCTTCATAGCATCATGCAAGCACGATTCGAAGAAAACCAGTAGTCATCTTCCGAGTGGTGGCTATCCTGTATAGTAAGTAAAATGTACAATAGACAAAAATGGGAAAGGGAAAAAAGACTTCCCAAATAGGAAGTCAACATCTTCCAATCAAAATCAATTTTTCCTCCCGAAGCTCGTCCGAAAGGTAGGCCAAAAAAATCATTGAAAAATCAACTCTCAATCATAGCAACGTATTCAAAATGTCCATGATTAACAGAATTGCATTAAGGGCTGCTCGTCCTATGGCCATGCGTCAAGTGCCGTAAGTAAAATCGAGAGAATCGCAGAAAAGAAATCGACAACGTTCATGGAAGAAGAATAGCACTGGCCTAGAGCCAAGAGTGAAGACACCAGGAAGACAAACAAGTGCCATAAGTGGAAATGTCAGTAGTGAAGACCAATGAATCCAAAAGGAACCGTTGAAACCCGCCAGTTTGTCCATGAATTATACGACGAGTCGCGTGTGTGAGTCTGAATACTAACATCTTTTAGAATTGGTTTGCGTTACCTTTCCACCCCAGTTGAGCCAAAGCAAAAGGCCAACTCCATCATCGATGCCTTGCCAGGTACCAACTACTTGTCTAAGACTGGTATCTTAGCCACTTCTGCTGCCGCTGCTGTCTACGGTATCTCCAACGAATTGGTTGTCATCCACGACGAAACCATCTTGGTCATCACCTTTGCTGCTTTCACTGCCTTGGTTGCCAAGTTTGTTGCTCCATTATACACTGAATGGGCTGATGGTGAAATCAAGAAGGTCAACGACTTGTTGAACGAATCCAGAACCAAGCACGTTTCTGCTGTCCAAGACAGAATCAAGTCTGTTTCTCAATTGAAGGATGTTGTTTCCACCACCAAGCAATTGTTTGCTATTTCCAAGGAAACCGCTCAATTGGAAGCTGCTTCCTTTGAATTGAAGCAAAAGCTTGCTGTAGCTGCCGAAGCCAAGTCCACCTTGGACTCCTGGGTCAGATTCGAACAACAACAAAGACAATTGGAACAAGAACAATTGGTCAAGTCTGTTTTGGAAAAGGTCAACAAGGAAATCGAGAACCCTAAGTTCCAAGAAAAGGTTTTAGCCGAATCCGTTTCTGAAATCGAAGCTTTGTTTGCTAAGAACTAAGGTGATGGAGATTATGAACTAGATATAATACATATTGGTACAAAAATTTAAGAACCTCTGCTGTAGTTCTTTTAGGTATGGTTGGCTGGTTTCCATACATGGAGCGAGTTGTCGTCAGCCACACTGGCCACAAGCCAATCGTCATGGTGCGACCAGTCAAAGTCGTTCACTCCCAACATGTGTCCAGCATGAACAAACAACAACTCGTTGTCGTCATGCAACCCCACGTCGAAAAGCTTGACCAGTTTATCCGATGATGATGATCCCAACACGTTATTGAGGCGTGGATGCCACTTCAATTGGGTGATGGAGTCCTGATGATGATTGAGCTGTTTGATGGGAGTTGTGTTTTCCAGTCGAAACGTACGGAGATCCCAGATACTTATCAAACCGTCACTATCCCCCGTAGCAAGAACTGATGTCTGTGACGGATTGATGCTGATACTGTTTGTGGCCACTGATGCTGGTGTGTGTTGGCGAACAACGGCATTGGTACGGATATCAAAGACCTTAATTGCTCCGTCGTCGTCCACCGTTGCAAACACCGAGTCGTGGTCAGGGAACCATTCAATGTCATTCACTCCAACGTTGCCATTGTCGATATACTGTGTTTGCTGCATGGTTTCCTGTTGCTTTTTGTTGTAGTTGGCCTTGATATCAAACACATTGATATCCCCCGACATGTTGGCCGCCACCAACACACCTTCCTTCTGCAAGTTCCAGTCGAGAGCAAAGATGTCCGTGGCCGCGTCCTTTATCTTACCTGTAAGACGTAACTGGGGCCGGTTGAGGTCGTTGGTGATGGAGTTCTTGAAGTTGGCGTGCTTTGTCCGTTCGTACACCACCAAGTCGCCGAAATTGTTGCTGCTGGCCAAAACATTGGGTTTTTGCGGCATGTAGCGAACCTTGTTGACATCTCCCATGTGGTTGATCCGCTGGAGCACGTGGAGCTTGTGGGACGCGGTTGTTTGGACTTCAAACTCCTGTTTGTCGTGGTTATAGTCCAACTTGTTGATCTGGATGTTGTGGTTGAGGTTTTGGAATAGCGGGAGCTGCAACATCGAGATGGTGTCGATGGATTGGCCCAATGTGAATGTACCGTGCAAGAGCCGCTGAAACACCACGTCGTCGCCTGTCGTGAGGTCAGGAAAGAACTGGATGGTGAGCGACGGCCAGAGCAACGAGTGGGTCAGAAGGTAATCGTAGAGAAACGGTGTGTTCTTCTTCCAAACGCGGTACGCCTGCTGCGTCTGGTCATCAATGAGTGTATCTTCCTGCACCTCCATAGACTGTTTGGTTGTGCTTGTTTGTTAGAATAACCGTTTTGGATTTTGATGCGTCGTGAAAAATTATCCCAGCCATGGCTGAAGAACTCAGATTAAACTCGTCCAAGTTGGGGACACAGGACTAGTATGTACACCAACCAACATGCTGAACACGACTAACGACAGCTGGAACAACTTTTACCGCAAAGAGATAGAGAACTTTGCTCATAATGAAGAGGATACCGGCGAGTGCTGGTTTGATGACTCCGGTGCCGAGGCCAAGATGGTGCAGTTTCTTATTGATAAGGCGAACAACGACGAAATAACATTCGACCATAGCGAAATTTCTGTTCTTGACCTCGGAACAGGCAACGGCCATCTTTTGTTTGAGCTTCACGCAGAGTTGGACGAGGAATACACCGGCTCCTCTACGTTTGCATTCACCGGTATCGACTATTCGCCAGAATCGGTCAGCTTTGCTTCAGAAATCGCCACCAAGAAATATCCAGACACTCCTTTCAAGTTTGCTCAAGTAGACTTGCTCTTCAAGAACAACCCTTTCCTCAGTGAAAACAAGTTTGACATCTTGTTGGATAAGGGAACATTGGACGCCATTGCCTTGAACCAGGACCCCGTTTACGACGGCAAAATCGGTATGGACATATATGCTGACCAGGTACAACGGTTGATGCACAAGGACTCCATACTTTTAATCACTTCTTGCAACTTCACCGAGCTGGAGTTGGAAAGAATCATCACCAAAAACGGCACCGTGACTGTCTGGGATAAGATCAAGTACCCCAGCTTCCAGTTTGGTGGTGTGCAAGGCTCCACCATCTGTAGCATTGCGTTTAAGAAACTTGTGTGATATACATAATATACAAACCTATACTTGGCCAATCTCCTGCTTCAATTCTTGCACCTTGTCCACCAACTCGTTTCTAATGACTTCGTTGGAAAACTTCAACAAGAATTGAATGGGCTTTCCCTCTGCACTAACAGAATTGAACCGGAGATACTTTCCTGGAGTCAAACTAGCCTCCAAACCTTTCAAAAGCTCAGTGGATGCACTGACCTTGTAGTTCAACACCACCCTCAAAAGACCCTGCGATCTCATCACCAAACGGACTTCTTTCTTATCCTTCATTGACTGGTTTAAATGCAATGGACCCAACCCTCTTTCCTTCCAGCCCTCGGAGATGTTGCTCAATTCAAGTTCAAAGATTTTCGCAGTAGCATTAAAGAGTGAAACTTCATCTTCTTCGCCGGTTTGTACGGTAGTTGGAGCAAGATCGACTTGCTTGAACTGTTGGTTGGCCTTTTTACCTTCAGTTTGAACAGGTTCCTGTGATTGAGGCTCGTCAAGAATAGATTTCTTGGGCTCTTCATCTAAAAAGGACTTCTTGGACGTAGCTGCAACAAACGCATTCTTGAAACGCGAGTGTGCACCAAAGGAACTGGTGGCAGTGGCCCTTGTTGGAGCTTCTTGGCTGCCAGAGTCCTGTGTTGTGGATTGTGCCACTGCAGACTGCGATGGTAATGAATCAAAAACGTTCTTTTTCTTGATGTTTCCCAAAACATTCCTTCCAAACGAAGAAGTGGCGCCAAATACTGGACGGGGCGATATCAGGTTTGGAGCAGGAGAGTTTTCAGTGGTGTTGGGTGCAGTTGGTGTTTCCTGGACATTTGAAGTAAAGGAGTTGAGTGGTGTCACAGGTTTCAACAGTCCTGAGGTTGCAAAAGAACTGGCACCAAACGTATGTTTTGGCTGTGTCTTTGGTTCCTCTTGTGGTTTGCGTTCAAGCACAGGTGGTTTGACTGGAGCTGTGACTTTGACTTCGTCCTTTGTATCTTTCTTATTGGTCAACGACTTCAAATGCTCAATCTCCTGCTCAAGCTTGGAGAAGCGCTCCTCAAATTGGGCAGAGATTTCTTTGGTGATGGCTTGTTTGAGATACTTCAAGTCTTCAAGAGAGCTGTCATCGCCGTCTGACTGTGCAGCTTGCTCTTCAGCAGACAACTTCCTTTTCTTAAAGCCAGAATCTTCAGACATCGTGGTTGCTGGTGCTTCCACCCAAACTGAGCCCGACAAATTTGTACCACACTCCATCTATCTGGGTTATGTGCAGGCAATCGTGTCGCGACCGTTTCAAGCGATGCGATATGCAACTCTTTGTGCATAAACTTTATTACCAAACTTACAAACTGGAGACTGTTGGTTTCTGTGCTACATTGCTACCATTTTGATAAATGACTGCTTCTTTTTTATCTTCGTTTTCTTCCGTTTTTGCCCGTTTCCGCATATACTAAATGCCTACTGCACAGCCTGCATGCAACAATGAATGGCTGCAAATTTACTCTCTCTGTCTAATACTTCTTATGGACCGGGTTTCGCCGTTGGAAGACGATGCCGAATTTCCAGATCTTGCATTGGCAGAGTATTTTGCGTACTTGTCGCGTACAGACTTCTCTGGTGCCGGTTTTTGGAGCGGCTGGTACGCGACAGGCGGTTTGTATGCTGCTTGAGCAGAATACGACGACGGTGCCGCAGACGTTGACGACGATGAGTATGACGATTGGTACGAGTTGTTGTGGTGGCTGCCACCGTGGCCTGGAACACTTGGGTTGTTGGATATGTTGAGTCTTCTTCCGCTCGCAGCTGCAGATGCGGTGCTGGGGAACCTTCCGGGACGAGTATAGTGTCTTCCGCCCAAGCCACCGCCTAGACGGCGCGGTTTCCAGTTTCTTACCAAGCGGCCACGCTCAATATCGACAAGAACGGTGCGCAGAGCGATTTTGATCCCCGTCCGGGCCAACTCGTTGACACATGCGTTAGCATCGTGTTCCTTTTCAAACACCAAGAAGCCATAGCCCCTTGACTTGCCAGCACGGTCTCGTATGATCCGAATGGACTCGATAACTCCAAACAGGCTAAAGTTTTTCGAGAGTTCGAGCTCTGTGACAGCATAGTCAAGACGACTGATGAAAACCGTCCGGTACGGATCCTTCATGAACTCCTGTTCGTTTTTCTGAAGTATAGACGGATCGTTCCATTCCTTGAGCTGGCGGATTTGTGCTTCTTTGATGCGGGTTTGTCTTTGCTTGTGGAGTGCAACTTGTAGTTGGTGCTTTGTAGGCGGCACCGGCACTCTGGCGGCTTCTATTTGGGGAAGTTCTTCTGTGATGTATGCTGAATATGCTGCTTTGAGTCTCGCTAACGGCGTTATGCTGCCTGTAGACCGTTTTTCGGGTGGATAGTCGTTTGGCGGTGCGTAGAGTAGCGGAGGTTTCGGTGCGAAGAGCTGCTGGATGTTGGGTGGATACTTGTCTGCGTCGGTCTGTTGTTAGTAAATTTTGAGGTTTTGTGGTTTTGGGTATATAGAGACTTACCATTGTTGTTTAGACCACGTATGTGGCTGTTGTTGTGGTGAAGAGAATGTTTGAAGTGTCAATTTTTAGGCTTTGTGGAAATCAAAAAAAGATGGTCGTGTCTCTACCGTCTGTACCCTTTAAGTTGTGGAGGGGTGTCGGCCAGATCTTCACCACACTCACCATGGCCGAACCCAGCACAATAGAACTACACAACAGCCAACTTGATCTCCGTGCACTTCCCAAGTACACACGGAGCCAATTGGCAACGCACAACGGCGTGGATCGTCCTGAGATCTACGTGGCGATTCGCGGCTACATCTACGACGTCACGGCCAACGACAAGAGCTACGGGCCCGGAAAGGGGTACCATCGGTTGGTGGGCAAGGATGTTTCGCGGTTGTTGGGGATGAATGTGCTTGAGATCAGCGCTGAGCAGCAAAACTCGGGCCGATTGGTCGACACGACGTGGTACGTGGACGATTTGGGCGCAAAGGAGCAGGAGACCATCGACAAATGGGGTATATTTTTCAGGAAGAGGTACGAGATTGTGGGGTTGGTGGAGGATGAGGGAGACAGAGGTTTGCATTAGGGACCTGGTGACGAGGATAGGATCGTGATATACGTGTTACAGTATGAGTGTTGTAGTGTAAGATACGAGTTAGTGAAGAGCATAAATGTAGTGAGTGAAGTGTGTGAAGTGAGTGTGATGATGTGATGATGTGATGTGATTTTGTGAAGGTCTAGTTCTGTAGTTCTGTTCTGTAGTTCTGTTCTGTAGTTGAGTTGTAGTTAAGTAGTTGTAGTGTAGTTATGTAGTTCTTGACTTGTGCGCACGTGAAGCATCAGAAAATTTTCCCAGTTTCAGGTACGCTTCCATAACCAACACTACGATAACACCACTGCACTACCGGCGGCTCACCTGTTGATCCGTACACCCCCTACACTCCACACACACCACACACAGCATCATGGATGCGGCAATGGCTGGCCAGAGAGCACGGCTAAGGCAACAGCTCTTGGACAGCGACAGCGCCACCGCGGCAGCGAGCGTGCCCCACCACAACAACAACAATTACGACTTGATGACTCCACTACCGGGCCCCGGTGCCGGCTCGGGAGGCTCGGGCTCCCGCAAGGCCTCGCTCACCTCCCAGTCAGGAATGCAGCGGCTCTTTCGCCGCAAGCAGCCGGGCGCCTTTGACGAGGACCACGGCGCCGACATCATGGACTTGACCAACGGCGCCAACGTCTCGTTCGATGACATCACCCACATCAGAGACAGGGGCCCCTACGGCATCAACCAGGCCAAGAGTCTCGACTCCACGCCCATCATTCCCACCCTCACGCCCAGCGGCACCCTCGACCTCTCGGGCAAGAACATCTCCAATATCCAGTACAGAAAGCAGATGAATCTGCAGAAAAAGATGGCGTTGGCGTCGGGAGCACGAGCAATGTCGCTTGCAGGCGCCAACCCCATGCTCCAGCCGCACCAGCCGCTGTTCCAGTCCTTCCACGACGATCCAAGAGCCATGTCGTTGAACACGTACGGAGGTGGTGCTGCAGACTACTCAAGAGCCATGTCGTTGGGGAACCCGCTAAATACATCTCCCCACATCAACAGACTGCCTGGCCAGCAGCCTCCAAACGGGTACTGGCCTCCTCCTCCCGGCCAGGGCCCGGGCCAGGGCCTGAACCAGGGTCCCAGAGCCATGTCTATGCGCACAAACGGAAATCCCATGCAACCGGGTCCATATGCTCCCTATGGCGGAGCTCCGGTCTCTACGTACGCTAATGCGCCACGAACAATGTCATTAAACTCAAACGGGCCCCATCCGCAGCAGTTTTACCCTCCAGGACCCTCTCGTCCTCCGCATGCCCCAAACGGCTACCAGCAACAGCCATATATCCAAAACGGACAAGTTCCAAACAATCCACGACCAACGTCATTGAACTCCTCCAGGTTGCCACCTCCATCTCAACAACAACAACAACCATTGGGACACGGACAACTCGCTCCACCAGTCCAGAGTCCGTACCAAAGTCTGCATTCCAACGAGTCGTTGATGAACGTGGTTGAAGAAGAAGAGGAAGAACATACCAAGAGACAAGAAACAAACCCAAACCCACTCAGGGCTTCTTCGCCACTCAGAGTTCAAGAAGACGACGTCATCTACCAGTTTGAGCCTCAAGACGACGCAGTCTCGCTTTCTAGAAAGTCCACCTTGAAAAAGAACAATTCTATGAAGCTTAGAAAACTCAACTTTTTTAACGAAGAAAGAAAGATGGACAAGATGGAAGAATCCAACCACACGTCGCTCAACTCGAGCTCGGTGGAATCATTTGAAGATAACAGAACGCGTGTTTCTCCATCGTTCAACATTCGTCACCCTCGTGGAAACAGAGAATCCATCATTGATGACGACGAAGACAACAAGGACAATCGCGCCAAGTTCCGGTCTATAGGAGCCACTGCAGCCAACAGCTCCAACGACACAAGCGTGAACAAGGACGTATTTCTCACGGCATTGGACATTACGCCCAACAGGAAGGACTTTCTGCCCGAAAAAGGCGCGAGAAACGATGTCGAAGACTCAGATACGATTGACGGGCGGCCCTCGGACTACGAAAGCTCGCTTCTCAGGGAAAGAGGGTCTCCCAACTACGAGCACGAGCCGAAAAAGCACGGTTCGATAAAGTCTTTGGTGGCCAACACGGCATTCAGCAATTTCAGAGTCTCGAGCGACAACACACCCAAAGCTGGCCAAATTGCGGAAAGGGATGAAGATAGAGAGTCGATTTATTCTGATGATGACAATCAACGGCGGATATCGCATCCTTCGTCAGGCAAAAGCTCCGTTTCTCCCGAAACATTGGGAGGATCGACTCCAACAACAGACAACACGTCCAACATTTCCAACAGCTATGATATTCCCGTGAGAAGCACGACGGCTGAGTTTCACAACATGTCATTGGCTGAAGACGATTCCAAGGAGAAGAAGAAACGGTTTTCCTTGACAGGAAAGTCGAAAAACATATTTAGAAGGTTGTCCAAGAGCAAGAAGGACGAGGAAGGCGACGAAGTGCTGACTGCGAGCCGCACGCCGTCCTTGACGCAACAGCGCCGGTTATCAGCCGCGTCGCAGAAGTCCAAGACCGTTTTATCGTTCACGAAGGAGGAACTCAGCATCATGAACTGCAACAATGACTTGTTGCGCGAGTTGGAGTTGGTGACAACGGAGCTTGCGTCGTCGATCAAGCGCGAGTTGCTGTTGGAGAAGCGGTTGAAGAGCAGCAGACCTGCGGACGACAAGATGAAGCAGGAGATACTCGAGCTGTCGAAGGTGGCCGAGTTGCAGGAGAAGTTGAACAAGGAGCGCCGGTTGCGGTTTATCAGCGAGGAGCACGCACTCTTGCACGAGCACGGCCAGTCGCCCAGTCCACTCAAGCTCAACTACGAAAAGACAGAGTTGCACAAGCAGTTGCTCGTCAAGAGCGATATGGTGAACCAGCTTGAGGACAAGCTTGCGGAGTACGAGACGTTGGCACAGGCACAGAGCCCAGACCAGAACTTGCTCGACAACTACAACAACTTGTTGAAGGAGAACAGCGACTTGAAGTTCAAGGTGATCCCCGAGATGGAGAAGCGGTTGGGCCAGGTATCTTCTGGGGCTGGGCGGCCACTCAAGTTGATCCCGGAGGCCGACTACGATGCCAGCTACGACGAGTCGCAGGAGGCGATAGCCACGTTCCGCAGCCAGCGCGACGAGCTACGCGAGGTGGTGATCCAGTTGACGAGCAACCACCACCACGAGATGAAAGTGGCGCACGAGAAGATCCGGCAGCTCGAGGCCAAGTTGCACGAGACGAAGCAGATCAACGGCACGTTGAGCAAGCGGTTGGTGACGCCCGATCCGACGTTGATGAACCCCGGAGGTAAGTTGCAAGGGCTTGATATAGTATCACCCGTCAAGAAGTTTAACGCATGATGTATATTATAGAATGGATGGTATGTTGGAGTGACTGTTTGTTATGTTTAGTGGCTGTTTGTTACTTTAGTGGCTGTTTGTTACTTTAGTTGTTGTAGAAGTCGCCGATGACGCGGGCCAAGAGATCGCCGTCATTTTGCAACGTGTTTGTGGCCTCGACCGCCACATCGTGTTCGTGCTGCGTGTGGTGGCCGTGTTCGACGCTTTTGGCGAGGAGCTCGATCTCGATGGCGGGGGAAAACTCGGGATGGCCCTGGAACGTCAAGAGCCGGAGCGGCCCGGACGACAACAAGCCTTGGACCGCACACTTGTCGGTAGAGCCAATGGACACAAAGGTGGTGTTGTTGTAGGGCTCGGGAACGGCGTGCACGATGTCGTGGTGGTACTCGGAGATGTAAAAGTGTGGAGACGTGATGTGTCTGGCAAAGGGCGAGTGTGCGGCGCGCACTGCGGCGGCGTTCACGGCGACGGCGGTGGTGCCGCATTCCCAGCCGAACGCCGTGTTTCGGGAGACCTTGGAGCCAAGGTGCTTAGCAAGGATCTGGTGGCCGAAGCAGATGCCGACAATGGGCAAGTTGGGCGTGGCCAAGAGCGTGTGGGCGACAAAGGCGTCGAGCGCATCGATCCACGCAACATTGGTTGCAAACGAGTCGGCGCGCGACCCGGTGAGAAACACGCCCTTGATGGTGCCGCTGGCAATGCCCTCCTTCAACACGGCGTAGGTCTCGTGCAACTGCTGGGCGGCGTCCTGGTTGCCTTCCACCGCCACCTGGTACTTGTGCACGGGCCAGCGTGTGTGTGTGGCCAACATCTGGCGCGCCATGTCGCCAAAGTCTCCGTGCTGCTCGGACGTGTAGGTGTCGTTGACAAGAACAGCAATGTGGGCGTTAGAATCAACAGTCATAGAGAAAGAAGTAGTGATAGAAAAAGTAGAAGAAGAAAAAGAGGAAGAGAAGTAGATAAGATGCTTTTATGTGGTGATGGCGCCGGGATCAATAGGCGTTTTGGCGCGGTCGTGCACGGCGCCCAATTCGCCCGACCGAAAAAAAACTCAATCATTCACAACTGAAAGGCATTGAGTGAGGAGACACCACCGCATCTACACACCAACGCCGGGCACTTACAAAATCGCCTTTCCGGTTGCACAACACACTCGAGTCTTTGCATATTATTTTTGCTTCCTTTGCCGTCTGCCTCCGCACACTTCCGACCATCCGGCCCCTCTCGTGCCGCTCTCCTATCTACGACCCACACCCACACCCACACCCATCCACACCCACACCCACAGCCCAACATGTCCCACACAAACAATACCACCAAGAACCCCAGCACCATCTCCAACTTATCTGCGGGCTTGAAGCTGGTCTCGCTCACGGACCAGCAGCAGAACGAGGTCAACTTGAACTTGTTGCAGCAGCAGCTCCAGAACGAAGCGACATCGCTGCAGCAGCAGTCGCGCATCACACACTTCTTCCAGAACCAACCCACCGAGGGCTACACCTTGTTCTCGCACCGCTCGGCCCCCAACGGCTTCAAGGTGGCCATCATCCTCTCCGAGTTGAACTTGCCCTTCAACACCATCTTCTTGGACTTTAACAACGGCGAACAGAGAGCCCCGGAGTTCGTCACCATAAATCCCAACGCCAGGGTGCCTGCGTTGATCGACCACTTCAACGAAAACACCTCCATCTGGGAGCTGGGCGCCATTATCCTCTACTTGGTGTCCAAGCACTTGAAGGAAAACGGCGAGTGTCTGTTGTGGTCGGACAACTTTGTTGAGCAGTCGCAGATCTCGTCGTGGCTCTTTTTCCAGACCTCGGGCCACGCACCCATGATTGGCCAGGCGTTGCACTTCCGATACTTCCACAGCTGCCCCGTCCCCAGTGCCGTCGAACGGTACACCGATGAGGTGAGAAGAGTCTACGGGGTGATTGAAATGGCGCTTGCCGAAAGAAGAGAGGCGTTGATCATGGACTTGGACGTTGAGAACGCCGCTGCGTACAGCGCGGGCACCACGCCGTTGTCGCAGTCGAGATACTTTGACTATCCTGTGTGGTTGGTTGGCGACCGAGCCACCGTTGCGGACTTGTCTTTTGTGCCATGGAACAACGTGGTGGACCGCATCGGCATCAACTTGAAGGTGGAGTTCCCGGAGGTGTACAAGTGGACCAAGTACATGATGAGACGGCCAGCCGTCATTCGTGCATTGCGTGGCGATTAGTCCACCACGCGGGGTCTATGATTTACGAATTAACATATAAACCAATAGAGTTTTGAATATAGTTTCTTCTATAAGTATAAGTTGCCTAATATTGATAAGTCCACTTTAAGTTGTCGCGGAAAAATTATTCGATGATCATCACCAAATGGCTTTTTTATTGGGACAGGACTCGTACAAGCGGGCCAAGAAGTCCGTGCGGTCGCTCCGTGCGCACAGCAGTGAGGCTGGAGGGCTGCAGCTCGTGTATCTCATTCTCAACTTGAAGGTCTCGCTAGTCAAGAACAAGGACTACACGCCACGGATCATTCCTGTTTCAAAGCCCCTCGACAAACTAGACTCCAAGTCGGTGCTTTTGGTGACAAAGGACCCTTCGACGCCGTACAGACAGGCGTTGACCGAGAAGGACTCGCCCACGGAAGACGTGTTCAACCAGATCTACACCTTGACCAAGCTCAGGAACATGGCCCGCGACCCCAAGAAGGTGTACAAGCTCTTCAAGGAGTTTGACATTGTGGTGGCCGACAACAGGGTCCATAAGTTTCTTCCTGGGATTCTCGGTGCCCAGTTCTACCACAAGAACAAGAAGGTGCCGTACATGGTGCAGATGGCCAAGCCGAGCCCCGACGCCAAGTTGACGGTGGGCAAGAAGTCGACGAAGCTCAAGGACGACCGGTGCGAGCCCAAGTACGTGCGGGCGCAGATGAAGTCAATTGCAGGCAACACGTCCTTCATTCCGCCGGCGAACGGCAACTGTGTGTCGATCCGCGTGGGCTACGCGGACTGGAGCGACGACGAGCTTCTTGCAAACATCAACGACGTGGTGCTGTACTTGGTGGAAGCCAAGCATGCGCCTGTGGGTGGCTTGTTGAAGACGGTGAACAACATAGGCAGTGTCCATGTCAAGACGAGTGAGAGTATCAGTTTGCCGATTTTGGAGCGGGCAGAGGCAGAAAAGGAGGAGGAGGACAGTGATTTTGATTTCTAGATCAGAATAAAATACAAAATAGACACCTAAAGTATCCAAATTTCTTATTTCTGTAAAGCTAAGTCAAATTAGGTTTTCTAGTTACCTGCCAGGCTCTAAATCAGATATTGTTTTATGACTTGAGATTCTATTTCTCACAGAGAATAGTCAAAGATTGATGAATATCTTTGGTAGTCTTCACTAATTAATAACGGAAATAGTGGCACAGGAAGTGAGACACGAAATAATGCAATTGCTATACAAAATCAGGTCAGAAAACTCAACTCTTTGTATATTTCTTAATCAAATGTATACAATCACATTCATGCTACAAGTTTGTTTTATTGTAATTAAGATAAAATTGGAGTAGCTTTAGAATAAATCGATGCAATTATAATCTTTTTTCACAATTGTAGAAAGTTGCAAATTCATGGTTTACCGTGCAACATTTCTTAATTAACAATAATTTAATTCAACACTATCCACAATGAAGTAGAGACGTCACATTGATGCCCTCCAGACTGATTTCCGCTAATGGCTGCAACCTCCAATTATCACTCAGTTCTAATTTTAGTACTGCGGTTGCGTCTGGACGATGACCTGCCTATATACAGTCTACAAGATTATGTGCCAATTGCGCAGATCGGCCCACGAAGTGCCCGACTATTTTGCTAATTACACCACATGGAGCAGCAGTCCGACACCACGGCGTCTGCTTCCAACAACTCAGCTCAGGGAGAACCGTCTACGGCACAGGGAGAACCGTTTGCGGCTCCGCACGTTCCCGAGGCCTTGGCGTCGCTGGCGCCTGTCCGTCTCCTCAACTCGTTGCTCCACGATTTGGAGGATAACGAGATCGAACACATTGAACACTTCAAGTACAAACAGGATCTTGAACGGAAACTCACAGTGACGTCTGTCATCGGGTTGGGTTTCACGCTCATGGGAGTTCCCTTTGGCATCTCGTCGACGCTCTGGATCTCGCTTACCGATGGCGCCAACGTCACCATGCTCTACGGATGGATCGTGGTGGCGTTCTTCTCCTTCTTGGTGGTACTCAGCTTGAGTGAAATCATCTCCAAGTACCCTACAGCAGGCGGGGTCTACCATTTCAGCGCCATTTTGAGCAACGATAAGTACTCGCTCGTGAGCTCGTGGTTTACTGGCTGGTTCTTGCTCATAGGCAACTGGACATACGCCGTCCTGATCATGTTTTCTGGCTCCCAGTTCATTCTCTCGGTCTTGGGCCTCAGAAACGCTTACTACAAGCAGGATGCCCTCTACGTCCTTGTAATCTACTACATCGTCCTTCTGTTTTGCGGCTTCGTCAACTTCAAATTGTCCAAGTACTTGGAAAAAATCAACAAGATGTGTATCTACTGGTCGATATACACCGTGTTGGCCATCGACGTCTTGCTCATTTTCTTTGCCAAAAGAACAAACTCCATCAAGCAGATCTTGACCAACTTCGATAACACGCGTTCCGGATGGCCCGACGCCGTTGCATTCATGATTGGACTCCAGGCTTCTTCTTTTACCCTCACTGGGTACGGGATGTTGTTCTCAATCACCGACGAGGTGAAAAACCCTGAAAGAAATATGCCCAAGGGAGCCATCAGCGCCATTCTGTTGGCCACAGTGACCGGTCTCATATTCATCTTGCCTCTCTTGACCATTCTTCCCGAGTTGACCTTACTTTTGGATAAAACCCCCGAGATCATGCCCATTGACTTGGTGTTCAAGCTATCCACCGATTCATATATTCTTTCCTTCTTGTTGGTGCTTCTTCTTGTTGGAACGGTGTTATTCCAGGCCATTGGTGCATTGACAACGGCCTCAAGAACCACCTTTGCCTTTGCCCGTGACGGAGGCTTACCATTCAAGAAATACTGGGTAGAAGTCGATTCGGTTTCCGAGGAAAAAGTCCCGAAAAACGCCTTGTTTTTGTCCATGACCGTATGTGGAGTCCTTTGTCTTATATCATTGGTTTCTGCCTCAGCATTCAATGCGTTCATGGGTGCCTCGGTGGTTTCGCTAGCATTGGCCAATGGGATTCCCATCTTGTGCCTCATGTTAAACAAGAGACAAAAGATCAAGGGCGCAGCATTCAGACTACGCAGCCTTGGCTGGTTGGTCAATGGACTATCTGTGATGTGGGTCATCTTTCTGTTTGTCATCTTGTGTCTTCCTCCCGTGATCAAGCACCTTACGTGGTACACCATGAACTATGCATTTCTCGTCATTTTGTCTTTCGCAGCCATTGCAAGTTTGGGGTACTGGAGCTGGGGCAGGGGTACATTCCACGGACCGCAGATCGATACAGACTACTTTGAATTGCATAATACGTCAGCTGTTGGAAGGTCGAGACTCGATATGGTTGACGATAGCTTTGAACTCGGGGAAGACGAAGGAATCGTTCAAGAAAACGACGGAGAGTCTCTCAAGAATTTGCATTTGAGACCCGTGAGGTCCCACGAAGGTGTTTCGGAGAGTTTTGATGAGCACGAGATTTCGACTGAAAGTGATAGCGACATACTTTTCGAGGTATCAAGCCGGTGATTTTATAGATATATATATGGATATGTTAATGTTAGTGATGATATTTACCCAGCGATGCGTATTCCTGGTATTGAAAAATTAATCTTCGAAACTCCAAAAAAATTTGCCGTTTAAATCTTAAGGTAGTCACTTATCCAACTACAACATGTCCGCAGACCATTCTAGAGATCCATGTCCTATTGTCATTTTAAGTGACTTCGGTGGTGCCTTTGCCATGGGTGCTATTGGTGGGTGTGTCTGGCACGGGATCAAGGGATTCCGTAACTCCCCATACGGTGAAAGAGGTTACGGTGCGATCTCGGCCATTAAGGCCAGAGCTCCAGTTGTCGGTGGTAACTTGGGTGTTTGGGGAGGTTTGTTTTCTACATTTGACTGTACCGTCAAGGCCGTGAGGAAGAGAGAAGATGCATGGAACGCCGTTATTGCTGGTTTCTTTACTGGTGGTGCATTAGCTGTCAGAGGTGGCTGGAGACACACCAGAAACTCCGCCATCACATGTGCCTGTTTGTTAGGTGTCTTTGAAGGTGTCGGTATGATGATGTCGAGATTCATGGCCCAACCTACCATGGCCCCAGCATATCCTGAAGAACAGCCCCAACTCGCTGCTTAATGAACTTTCTTCCTTGTACATATCTCATGCAACAATGCCTCTCCACGTCTATAGACTAATGTATATTACTGATGACTTGTTGTGTAGTTTATCGCCAAAGCTTGCTTCTCTCGGTGCACTTTCCCGAACGCTTAGTAGAGCAAAGTTCGAGTCAGATAAATTCACGTGACAAAACTCGTATCGGGGAGTCAAGTGAAACTCAACCCACCACCAGTAGCAGTCTGTTCATGGCCAGGTAAACACAACACTTCGATGTCCCACAACTACAATATGCACAGGCATAATTCTATTGGAGGTAACTGGCACTTGCCACCACCACTGGGCTACAACCACACCGGCGAAAACCAGAACCCCGACGCTATCAACTCCCAACTCCCGCACCACCAGTTTGGTGCTCAATCACAACAAAAACAGCACATGCTGGGCTTCAGAAACCCCTGGTTCTCTCCAGGACCTCCCTCTGCCAACAACAATGCAGCTAACCTCTCGCAATCGCCAACAAAGGGCCTGGTAGGCCCGCCCACCATATCGTTACTCCACCAGCAACAACAGAACAAACGTCTATCGTTTGCCAATCAACTCCCCACCACATATGAATACGCGGACCAGCGACATGTCAATGCCCCACCATATATACACCCACCAACGCGTGCGGATAATCCATTTAATCAGTATTATACCAACCAAGAAGTAACTTTGGGTACCTCGGACCGCCGCATGTCCGCAGCTGTCGACACCTCGTACTATAATTACGAGTCATATGCTCCTCAAAATGGCAGTCACTACCAGGCTCAATATCTCCAAAACCAGCCAGGACTTCAGGGGCTTCGTCGTTCATCGGTAGCCCATGGTCCCGACCGCGACCTGCTCTATATGTCGCAAGCAGAAATGGGTAGATCGCCCCTGATTGTCCAGTATCAACAGTTCCAACAAACACTTCAGCATCCGCGCTCCGCCAATATGAGAAAACCGGCACCAAAGGTCACCAAGATTTACAATAAACTAGACTTGCGCCCGAAAACTCACCAACACCCCAAGTACCGTAGATGCTCGGTCTATTCCATTCATATCTCGCCAGTTAATGCATTGTCAGTGTATTTGACAGAATCATACGGAATATGTCAGCCCAAAAAGTTCCAATACTCCAAGTCAACCAATCCCAAGCGTGTGTTGACGAAACCTCTGGAACCCAAGTTTAACAATGGTCACGATAACGAAGATAGTGATTACATTTTATACGTCAACGATATTCTTGGAACAGAAGAAGGAAGAAAGTACATTGTTTTGGATCTTCTTGGTTCCGGTACTTTTGGCCAGGTGGTAAAGTGTCAAAATCTATCAAACCAGTCGGTGTGTGCAGTTAAGGTGATCAAGTCTAAACCCGCATACATGAACCAATCATTGACGGAAGTTAAACTTCTTGAGTTTTTAAACACAAATAGTGACGGAAGGAGCTTTATTCGATTGTTGGATACTTTTATGCATAAAGAGCATTTGTGCTTGGTGTTTGAGCTTTTAGCATCCAATCTTTATGAATTGATAAAGCAAAATCAGTTCCAGGGCTTAAATATGAAATTGGTCAAGCTTTTAACGCGACAACTTTTAGAAGCCATGGCCGAATTGAAGGGGTTCCAAATGATACATTGCGATTTGAAACCGGAGAATATTTTACTATGCCAACCAGATAAACCTGATATTAAAGTCATTGATTTTGGATCGGCCTGTTTTACTCGACAGACCATATACACATACATACAATCCCGATTTTATCGATCTCCTGAAGTGATTTTGGGATTGCCCTACACGGAATCGATAGATATGTGGTCTCTTGGATGTATTGTGGGAGAGTTGTTTTTGGGATTACCGATGTTTCCAGGTACATCTGAATATAACCAAATTTGGAAGATTGTGGATATGTTGGGCTACCCTCCTCGGCACATGATTGAAGTTGGACGCAATGCGTTGAATTTTTTTAGTAAGAATGAACTGACG
The DNA here is from genome assembly GCA_030558095.1 of Teunomyces funiuensis. Classification (NCBI taxonomy): domain Eukaryota; kingdom Fungi; phylum Ascomycota; class Pichiomycetes; order Serinales; family Debaryomycetaceae; genus Teunomyces; species Teunomyces funiuensis. The sequence continues at coordinate 237,645 of JAJMRW010000010.1, forward strand.
GAAGACGGAAAGAAGAAGTATACCATCAAGACGTTTGACGAATATGTCCATTTCCTCGAAAGCACCAAGGGTAAGGAAGAACAAGCCAAGAAAGAACAGCAGAACAAGAACTACTTCAAACACCAACTTCTCAAAGACATTATTCTCAACTACAAATTGCCGTCCAAGAAGATGACACCAACCATGATTGAAAAGGAATGTCAGGAGAGAATACTTTTGGTGGACTTTCTTACGAAAGTGCTTAATCTCAATCCTTTGGAAAGGTTGACTCCGCAAGAAGCATTAAAGCATGCATTTGTGAATGATGTTCGGACGGTGGACATCTCGGATAAATAGTTGAACAGAATAGGATCGTAATAATACCAATTTTTGCACCCATTTGTGGGGGGTTTTAGGATTTTAGTGGGACGTGCATGACCCAAAAAAGTAAATTTCGTTTTGATTAAAATTCAACTTTTTCAGATTGGTGTTTGGTTTCGGCACATACAAATACACACACAATGAACGTCAGCACAAGTGCCCTTGGGGTCAGAAGAAGAAGAGCCACGAGGCAGAATATAGACGATGAAGAGAATGCTGCTCTTTTGAAGTTGGGACCAGAATTCCAGCTCACACAAATAACAAACTCCGGAGACCAAGAACAGTTGATAGCTTTGAACTTGAGTGAAGCGAGACTTTTGATCAGAGCTGCGTTGAAGGAACGTAAGAACAAGAACGTCAAGAGAGAATTTGATGATAACGACAACGACGAAAACGATAAAGAAGACGAGATCGCCAACATGGACTTGGCGGGGCCCAACTCCAACGAAATCATGCACAAGACCTTAAACTTCTTGTCCAACTTTGCAAGATTCAAGAACTCATCATCTACGGAGACAGTGGAAAAGTTACTCAACGACTTTAGCAATTCGGCCTCCGAACCTTTGCACCCATTTGAGCTTTCTCAGCTAGGCACCTTGGAATGTGAAGACGCAGAAGAAGCAAAGTCGTTGATTCCAAGTCTCACCAACAAGGTTTCGGATGTGCAGCTTCAAACGTTGTTGACCGAGTTGAGAAAGTACCAGACATTGTCGTGATTCCGAAAAAGCCGAGTTTTAAATCAACCAAACATCAAAGTTACTGTTTCTGCTGAAACACAACAATTCAACCACACTGCAAACCGCATAACAGTCAGCACCAAGTAGAACACGCTAGTGTTTAGTGTATATGTAATATTAGAAGAAACCTACTATTTTTACCTGCAGGCTGTGAGCGATGATCAAAGCGAAACAAATTACAAACTGTACATCATCAACAGTAATGTCAGACGAAGAATTGTACGACGAGTTCGGGAATCTTATTGGAGATCCGCTTGATTCTGATGCCGAATCTCTGGACGTTTCACTTGAATCAGCGAGTGATGCTGGCAGCGATAGTGAACAGGACTCTGGTGAGGAGGACGCCGGTTCCGATGGAGCTGGGGCCCTTGTGCACAAACCATTAAAGGACACATTTGCACCCGAGGTCGAGACGATTGTTGTCAAGCCCTACGAACAAACGGTAGACGAACCAGTCATTCAGCCCATAAAAGAGAAGAAAATTACTATCGACTACACAGCACAGGACGAGTCTGCTCTTCCAGAGATGATATACTCCCGCGAATATATGGTTTTGACCATGGAGCAAGTTCCTGAGAGAATACGAAACATTGCGGTAGTTGGCACTTTACATTCGGGAAAGACCACATTTATTGACTCCCTTGTTCTCCACACCCATTCTCCGTCTATTAGTTTATCCAAAAAACTCAAAGATTTCAAGCCCTTACGATACTTGGATAATCATAAGATAGAAATCTCCAGAGGAATCACCATCAAAACATCTCCCATCACACTCTTACTACAAGACTTGAAAAGCACTTCTTATGCATTCAATATTCTCGACACGCCGGGTCATGTCGATTTTGCAGATGAATCCACGGCCGCGTTAAGTGCGGTTGAGGGTGTTGTACTTGTTGTCGATGTTGTGGAGGGTTTCACTGCCCGTGACAAACGACTCGTGTCAGAAATCATGTCGAGAAATCTTCCAATTGTACTTTTATTAAACAAGATTGATCGTCTAGCACTTGAGTTGAAGTTGCCGGTGCTCGACAGTTACCATAAGCTTCAATATATCATAGATGATATCAACCAGTATATTCAAAACAGTGAGATTATTGCCACCTACCAACACAAGACACTTTTGTCTCCTGAGAATGATAACGTTATTTTTGCATCCGCTAGTTTTGAATTCAGCTTTACGCTAAAGTCATTCACTCAGCTTTATTTTGAATCACACAACATCACCAAATTAGATCCTCAAGAGTTTAGTCTGAGATTATGGGGTGATATTTACTACGACCAAAAGTCCAACATTTTTACTACAAGAGATACAGGTGGTCCGAGATCATTCATTTCATTTATTCTTGAGCCCATCTACAAGATAATCACATATACCATAACCTCAGACCCGGGCACGAGTCTTTTACCCAAGCTCTTATGGAACAACTTTGGAGTCCTGCTCCATAAAAGTCAGTACAAGCAAGATGTCCAATTGTTATTGAGGGATGTGTTCAAGGCCATTTTTGGCGAAAGTAAGGGCTTTGTGAGTGCAATCACACTGACAATTGAAGCTCCTAAACCCACAGAATCTCTTGCTCAAGTATTCAAACTTGTGGAATCTACTGACGCCTCAAAATTCTACTCCTTAGTACGAGTTTATGGAGAGCCCTTGAAAGTAGGCTCAAAGGTTAAAGTAATGGCTGACGACCTTGGTAAAGATTTCAAAGTGGAAACCATAGATGAATTATATATACCAGGGGGACGTTACAAGTTTGCAGTGACCGAGGCACCTGCTGGGTCAATTGCTATTGTGGGAGGCATAGATTCAATCGTGACCAAATCGGCGTATTTATTTGCTCCAGAAGCACCTATCGATGACATTAAGGCCCCATTACCTCATTATGGAGATACTTCCGTCTTTAAAGTCGCCGTGGAATCTGCAAACCCTTCAGAATTGCCCAAGTTATTGGAAGGGTTGCGTAAGGTCAACAAATCATACCTTGCAAGTGTTGTTAACGTCGAAGAGAATGGTGAGCGTGTTATATTGGCACCTGGACAGCTCTACATGGACTGTATCCTACATGACTTGCGTCTCTTTTTCACTGATGACTTGGAAATCAAAGTCAGTGATCCAATGGTCAAGTTCAGTGAAACCTGCGTTGACCAGTCCTTTACCAAGTTGTCTATCAAAACACCAGCGCAACACGATCTGTTTTCGATCATTGCTGAGCCCAATGAGGATTTCGATTTGAGTCAGGCAATCGAGAAGGGTAAAATTAACTTGGAACAGCCAACAAAGACCACGGCCAAGTACTTGCGTAACGAATTTGGCTGGGACGCTTTATCTGCCAGATCTGTATGGTGCTTTGGTCCTGACGACATGAAGTTGCCCAACATTTTGATGGACGATACTCTCGAGGATGAGACCGATAAGCAACTTCTCTTGTCGGTCAAAGATCACATCTGTTGGGGTTTCAAATGGAGCACGAATGAAGGTCCACTTTGTGGAGAGCCTATCAGAAATACTAAGTTCAAGATCTTGGACGCAGTGTTGAATGATTCCAAGTTGATGCGTAGTGGTAATCAGATCATTCCGACGATAAGAAGAGCTTGCCACGTTGGTTTCTTATCTGCATCGCCCCGTTTAATGGAACCAGTCTACGCTCTACATGCAACCTCTACTTACAAAGCTATACAAGTGGTCTCGAAATTGTTGAGCAAAAGAAGAGGATATTTGGTCAATGAAACACCTATTTCAGGGACCCAATTATATGTTGTTGAAGGAAGAGTACCGGTCATAGAATCCATGGGTTTGGATTCGGATATCAAGTTACATACACAGGGACAGGCGTCGTGCTTGATGACATTTGATCTGTGGGAAATTGTTCCTGGTGATCCGTTAGATAAGGACTGTTACTTGCCTTCATTGAAGCCTGCTCCTAAGGAATCGTTAGCTAGAGACTTTGTGATGAAAACAAGACGGAGAAAGGGTATTTCAGGAGAACCCAGTTTGCAAAACCATTTGGATGCTGAGTTGTATGAAAAGTTGAAAAATAGTGGGATCTTGCTATAGATATCGTTTACAGGGTAATGGAGGGTGTCCAAGAGGACAAGATTTGTATTATAGTTTTCTTCTCTTGTACTCGTCAGATGTGTTTTCAACATCTTTTTCTTCTTCTGCTCGTTTTTTGGACTGGAACTGTTCGAACCCATAACCCTGTCGTATCAATTCAGTCAACCTATTGAACTTGGTAATAAATCTAGTCTGGTGATCAAGTGTCAAAACAATCATATTAGGAGTCGGGACTTGTTTGACTTTGGTGTTTGCCGACATTTCAACTATAGCCTTGACAAAGTCATTTATGGTGATGTAGCGGGAGTAGACATCGTCCTCAGTGAGCTGGAGATCGATGGCTGGCACGGAGAGAGTCAACTCCTCTGCCACGTCAAATTTAACAATTTCATTAAGATCCTCGTGTGTTCGTATCGATCCAAAGAACTCCTCGAGACTGCACCCGAGGATCTCTGTCGTATCATACAATGATACCAAGTGAGAACAATCAACGTCATCTTCAAGGTATGGTACTAGCAAAAACTCTGTGTCTGCAATCTTGACCACCAACGGCAATGTTGGCAACGTTGTGTTTGGGGACAATTCATCGTTTGTCGCCGGCAGCCGTGGTTCCTGCGCTGGACTCACCAGTTCACTTTCATCGAAATATAACTCAATCGATACAGATTCTTTGCTGCTGGGTTTCTCTGGAGCTGGACTTGGAACCAAGCCTTGTGCTTCCAAATTTTCGATATCGTCTTCACTATCAACAAGGGCCGTTGTAGGGCCGTCCTGCGTCTCGCCAAAGTCCGCACGCGTTGACGAAACGCCGTCGCGGCTTTCCACCGCCACAATGCTATCTATCTCCTGCTGCGACCATTCGGCTTCGTCCTCACTTCCTGTAATACAAGTAACATACTCCTCGCTGTAATACGTACTCATTTTCCATAACAATTAGCGGGTTGTTGAGGGTCGCGGCTAATCTGTGTCGGTGTCTTTTTTTGTTACATCCTGCACGTTTCACGTTTTGTTTCTTACATTAATGCTTAAATATTGTATAGTAGTATACCGATCAGTATGAAGTAAAAGTACCGGAACATTTTCAAAATGCTTTCCATTACGGTGCCCACAACTTGAATGCCTGCGGCGTTTTGACAGAAAGTGGCTTGAAGTCGGCCTCGTGACTACTGTCATGGACTTCGGAAGAATGGTTTCCCGGAGTTTTGTCGTTGATCTGGCCGTTTTTGACATTATCCTTGGCATGTTGCACCAATGACTGTCTGGTAGGCTTATACAACAATGACTTTACCTCGTCTAACAAAGTGGCAATTGTACCGTCTGCTTCTCCGCCGGCTCTCTTCTCTATTAATGAAACAGCATCTCCTAGCTTCTTCGTGATGGTCAAGGTGGACTTGGTTAATGCTAATCGATCAATAAACACTTCTTCTTGCTGCTTGGCCAAGTGCTTTCTCTCACGTTCATAAATCTTCTCCAACTCCTCCACTTTGCTCAATTTCAAATTGACCTTGGATATCTCGTGATTGACAATCGCATTGCTGAGCTTGTTCATTTGTCTTTCTTCGTACGTTGCAAACAAATGACTTCTTGCTCCCACAATTCCAAAAGAATTAGCAGCAAGCTCCTCTGTGGAGGCAGCAATATCGGATTCAGATGCTGCTTCTTCCTCTCCTTCTGGCTCCTCTTTTTTCTTTTCGTTCTCTTCATTTCCATCGCCTTCTTCTTCACCTTCCTTTTTGGTTGTTTGGTGATTGGAAGAACCATTGACCTTTTCCTCGTCACCCACACTCTCCTCTTTGTCATCGCTATTTGCAAGCTCCTCCTGGGCACCAGGCAAGTCGTCTTCAGGGTTGACGATATCCATTTCTTCACTTACTTCTTGATCTTGATCGTCTTCTTTATCTTTGGCATCCTCTAGTCCCTCTTCCTTCTGTGGTGATCCATCTTTATCCTCTGACTTTTCGGTTTCAGTCTTGACTTCAGTGTCTTCTTCTTGTTTGGTCTCAGCATTGTCTTCCGCTTTCTTCTCAGGTGATCCTTTGGTCTTAACATCTTTTTCACCATTCACTACTTCTAATTTCTCTATTATCCTTTCATCCATGACTTTAGAAGCACGCAAACTAGCTGCGCGAGCGACATCAACGTCGACCAACTGAGTCAAGAATGTCAAATTACTTAACACTGGATCGTCAACTGCACTGATGGGAAAATTCGGAGCAAACTTTAATAACTTGAAAATACTCTTATCTTTAGTTGCAGGATTGAACTTGTCTTCAATTGGATATTGCAAGAATTTCAAGATGCACTCTTTAGGGCTTCTCCCCACTTCGTCAGACACTTTAAACCAGTCGTTTCTGTGTGCTTTGATGGCCAATAATAGTTTCCTGGTCTCTTCAGTGGTCCATCCGTGGTTCTTCTTCTTTGAAGATTGTGAATCAGTTTGGTCTATCGAATGTTTCCTATTTTCGTTAGAAGGCTTGGTTCCATCGAAACTCGCGATATCACCATCCTGCTCCGCTAAAAGCCTCTTCAAGCTTGGGATATCTATCTTATCAGGTGTTGGTTTGTGGGTCTCGAATGGGAATAATCCTCGAGGAGTATCGTACTTGGCATGGAAATCTCCAGTATGAGGTAAGCCAACCAGTTGACCATTAGGCATCTTCTCCACGGCGTAACTCGGTTTGAATTGGGGTTTCACCTGATAATTAATCAAGCCCCACTTGTTGAGGAATCTATGCACTCTCATAATCGTGCCGACATCACCCACCAAATTACGACGGCAGGATGTTAACGTTAAAAATTCGTTGGGGTTTAAACGGTAGGAATTTATCATAAAGTTACGGTAGTTGACATAAATTTTGGGGGACTTGGATGGATGCTTGTTGTTGAAGAACTCGGGTAATGACTCTTGTTCAATACGATGTATTTTTTTCATGTTAAACCAACTTGCATAAGAAGGTACGACAATCAAGTGTGTTTGTTTGGTTCCTTTGAAGGTCTCATTAGAACTGTCGTCGCCTTCCTCGTCTTCTTCGTTTCCATCGTCGGCTACATCGTTTCCATTGGATGGTGTGTCTTCGTTGGTTTTATATGGAGTCTCGCTAGCAGGACCAGGAGTGGTTGCGTTTGTGGTTGTGGGTTTGGTCGGAATGGTTTCATCTTGTTCCTTCTTGAGTTTGACTGTTTCTTGTTGTTGAAGTTCTGCAGGATGTTCGGTATTTTCAGGTTGTTGGTTTTCATTCGCGCTTTCCGCGTCATTCATCTCGATATCATTACTCTTGGAAGGGTCTGTTGGTGCTTGTCCAAGTTGAATATCTGTGTTGGCGGTGCTGTCATCTGGTATTATAGCATCCAAGCCATCGTGATAGTTTTCTTCGGTCTCACCGACTGATTCGTCTTTAGCAGATAAATTGTCGTTATCATTGTCTGCAATAGGTTCTTGGCCAAATGGTTCATCCAGAGGGTCAATTCCCTGTTCCGGTATGTCAAAGGTAAACTCTTCAGCGCTCGAGTCGCGTTCAAGTTCGTGCTCCATATTTTCGTCACCAGAACTAGCCATGCTCAAACAATGTATACACCGCACCGATTGTTGTTAAGGATGAAGACGTGTATTTTCATTTGAGGATTTTTTTTGTTGCTGGTTAAAGTCGTGTCAGTTACAATCCTACCAGGGCCCCGCCGAATGCCTGCTTCTCCAATAGATGGGAGCCGCGTGGCTGCAGAGATACGGGCATCTACAAAGGACTGTGCCTACTGCAGTTTGTAAAGTTCCAAAATACACTATTTGGCACCGTTGTGAACTCCTTGGCTCCAAGATACGAGAATGTGGAGAAGGGTTAAGAAACTTTAGTTCCAGTTCTGCTTAGGTAAGCACTACATGCGGGAAATTGCAACTTGTGGCACGACAAGAGCCAAAATACGCCAAAGACGCGTGCGTAGGGGCTTCGTTGTCGTATATACGATTCTCCTTTCATAGTGGTGGTTATCATAAATGCAAGAAATTAGGGTTTCCTCTTTGATCTTTGTTATGCTTAAAGTAGTATCTCAAACTACAGGACGTACTTTAGTGTCAAGGGACTCCTAGAACCCACTACTTATTCGTGCTTAGGCTTTTTTAAACGTATAATTCGGAGATGGAAAGCCACATGCCCCGTCTTGTCCCCATTAGGTAGGTGACGAACTGGCCCTTAACAGCGAACGCTAATAATAACAAATTCCCATTTCAGGAACCACAAGATGCAAAGTGAAAAAAATATGTTTGAAAACAACAGTAAATATATAAATATATCACGTGTTTTATGTTAGGGTATAGCCCTAGTACCTGCACATATATTAATACGTACTGTGCAAATATACACCCGTGCCGCAATAAACTACATAGCAAAACGTTACACAAAAGCTTCTACGCGAAAAAAAAATTGTCAAAATTTTCACCGACTGGCTGTAGTGAGCACCAGGAAAAGAGATTTACTTTTGAAATTTTTCCTTCTTCCGAAATTTATCAGTAATCATCTATAGAAATAATGGTCCGTTACGCTGCTAAATCTGCTAACCCAGCTAAGTCTGTTTCTGCTCGTGGTTCTTACTTGAGAGTTTCTTTCAAGAACACCAGAGAAACCTGTCAAGCCATCAACGGCTGGAAGTTGGAAAAGGCCCAAAAGTACTTGGACCAAGTCTTGGACCACCAAAGAGCCATTCCATTCAGAAGATTTGCTCACTCCATCGGTAGAACCGCTCAAGGTAAAGAATTCGGTGTCACCAAGGCTAGATGGCCAGCCAAGTCTGTTAACTTTGTCAAAGACTTGTTAAGAAACGCTCAATCCAACGCTGAAGCCAAGGGTTTGGACGTTGAAAAGTTGAAGATCTCCCACATCCAAGTTAACCAAGCTCCAAAGCAAAGAAGAAGAACCTACAGAGCTCACGGTAGAATCAACGCCTACCAATCCTCTCCATCCCACATCGAATTGATCTTGACTGAAGAAGAAGAAGCTGTTGAAAAGGCTGCTGAAACCAAGAAGGTCATCTTGTCTTCCAGACAAAGAGGTAGATTAGCTGCTCAAAAGCGTTTGACTGCTGCTTAAGTGTTCAATCACCCAAAACATCAGTAATTCATAGCAATGCCAAAATATAATTAGGTTTCGGAAATGTTGTATGTTCTTGTAGTACTTTACGCTTGATAGAATAAGTGATCTAGCTATGTAAGCTTGCAATTCCGAATACGGATGTTAACTTAACTGTGATGAGTGATGACTTTAGTTGTGAATTTTTCACCATATTTTCTCTGCGACTTAATATAATTCTTGGTGTAGCGAGATCAGAGAACAATGCAGAAGACGGCGAGAATTACGGCCAATTGTATATTTTATTGACCAATTGCTTGAATATTTTGAACAGTGTCTGCTTTTTGTCTTTCATTGCTCATTTTTAAAACATTGATTTATTTGTATGAATAGCTCAGTAGGTAGTTTACTGATGTATTTTGTAATGGTTGCGAAATCGAACACTTTGATAATTGACATATTCGGTAATCAAATATGGTTAGCTTTGGTATTGTGTTAAGCACTCTACCTCTCCAAAGGATTCAACACACTTTATCTACAATTATCTCCAATTGTTCTCATCAGGACCTTTTGATGCTCACCATAGCTTCCACTAATCAATTTCAAAATTATTATAATCTGCCAACTACCTTATGGCCAGGATCCATATGTAACTTATACAAATATACGAAAGAGTAAGGCTTAACCTTTTAATTGCTTTTATGTGGATAAAGTTCTCCGTTGATAGCTGCCATATAACATGAACCCCAGCATGTTTCCTGCACATACCTAACCAATAGATTTCCACTGAAATAAAATCTTGAGAATTTTCTTCTTAACCAACAACTACATCATATACAATGGCTGGTGCAGGTCCTAAAACATATCTCGGCTGGTGGGGTAACCTCGGTTCTCCTGCTCAAAAGTACATCACCACTTACTCCGTTTCTCCATATGCTTCCAAGCCTTTGAAGGGTGCTTTGTACAACTCCGTCTTCAACACCTTCAGAAGAACCAAGAACCAAGCTCTTTACGTCATCATTCCAGGTGTCATTGTCTGGAACATCTGGACCTCTGCCAGAGACTACAACGAATACTTGTACACCAAGGCTGGTAGAGAAGAGTTGGAAAGAGTCAACGTTTAAGATATACATTTATTAATAATATATACACATCACACATTTACTTGGAACGCTTGTAAACCTTGGCCAAGAATGCAGACAAAACTTCCTTCTTGAGGCCTCTGGATTCATCGACTTGGTCGATTTGTTGTCTCAACTTGGCAACAATCGATTCTTCGTAGTCTGTGTAGATCTTTTCAATGCCCAATTCCTTGAACAACACCTTACAGGTTTGTTCCGATTCGTCATCCTTCTTACCGTAGTTGTCGTCCAAGATCTTACGTTGCTCAGGAGTGGCGTGCAACAATGCTTGGTTGACGACCCAAGAACACTTGTTGTCCTTGATATCGGTACCAATCTTGCCGATTTGTTCTGGGGTACCGAAACAGTCCAAGAAATCGTCTTGAATCTGAAAGTATTCGCCCAAAGGAATCAAGATGTCACGGATTTGCTTCAAGTCTTCGTTGCTGCTGATACCAGTGACGAACATCGACAAAGCAACTGGCAAGTAGAAGGAGTAGTAGGCGGTCTTGAAGATGACAATGAAGGAGTGCTTTTCAAGACTGAACTTGTCCAAGTCAACAATTTCTTCGTCAGCAGTGACCAAATCCAACAATTGGCCCAATTCAGTTTGGAAAGTGACTTCGTGGAACAAGTCGAGCAAGTCGACGTAATAAGAGTCTTGACGGAAGTGCTTCTTCAAGATCATGTAGATGGCACCCTCCAACATGAAAGAGTCGTTGATGGCAATGTTGCCAACACCTTCAACCAAGTACCAACATGGATGGCCTCTTCTCGTCTTGGATTGATCCATCATGTCGTCAGCGACCAAGAAGTAAGCCTGCAACAATTCGATACACCAGCCCAAGATAGCAACCTTTCTGTATTGTTCATCAGACAACTCGGTGGCCGTGGTGTTGTTCAAGATACAGTAAGTGTCGACAACCGACAAACCTCTGTTCAACTTACCGCCGGGAGTGTTGTAGTCCAAGTTCTTGACGAACCAGTCAATGGCTTCCTGTGGCATCTTGTAGGAGACCAAGATCTCCTTTAATTCTTCGACCAATTGGTCAAACACATTGATGAATCTCTGTCTGGCGTCGGCCTTGCTCATGGTAACTAAGGAAGTAGTTGTGTGATGAAGATGAAGAGTTAAACGAGATTTACGACAAAATGCGACGACGCACAAACCGATTTTTTTGCACTAATATAAGCCATGCGCTCAACTACGGCTTGTCTAACTATAATTCTCATTTGCATTTAGCGCAGAAGCGCTTCTATATTACACTTATCTACGCTTGCTCTTGCCTGGTCTGGATCTCTTCTTGTTGGAGAATCCACTCACATCGGCAGAAGAACTAGCATCGTTCTTTCTCAAGCCTCTCTTCATACCACCGTTTCCGTACTTGGCATCCTTGGCCATTCTCTTTGAGTTGACCTTTCTTCTCTTGTTGTCACCACGGTTGAACTTGTCTTCACGAGTGGCCTCTTCAAGAGCAACCTGGAAGTCATCATCGTTGCTCAATTCGTTGGCTCCTCTCTTCTTCTTCAACGACTTGATCTTGTCCAAGGTCTCCCTCTTTTGCTTGGCTCTTTCTTGCAAAGTAGCGTTTTGGACTTGCTTACCAAACTTCTTCAAGGATCTTTGCTTCTTGGCGTCCTCGGAAGCCTTCTTGTTGGCAGCATCAGTCAACAACTTGTTCTTCAACTTGTCCATGTGCTCATCACTCTTGACCATCTCAGCAAAGTAGTCCAATGGTCTGGAAAATGGAACCTTCAACTTCAATAAAGTGGTACGGGCTTGCTTGACTGCGTCCAAACCTTGCTTGTAAAATGCCAATTCTCTTTCGGTATCGTCGTAGATATCCTTGATCAGAACTTCGGTCTGGCTGTCACTCACAACGGATTGATGTTCAGTAAATGCATGCTTGGTCCATGGCAACTCAATACGAGCTAATGTTTCTTTTAATGCTGCCATGTTGTTGATGGTTAACTTGGTGTGTGGAACTATGTCGGCATCGGAATCTATTTCGACATCGGATAATGGAATATCTTCGGCCTCTTCTTCTTCTTCGTCATCTTCTTCTTCTTCGTCATCTTCTTCTTTTTCTTCGTCTTCATCTTCTTCTTCTTCTTCTTCGTCTTCGTCATCGTCACCTTCTTCATCATTTATCTCACTTTCACTATCACTAGCAGCCAATCTTTCCAAGTCCAAACCTTCTTCCTCTTCTTCTTCGTCTTCTTCTGCCTCTTCAGCAGCTTCAATCTGTTCTTGTAATTTCTTCAACTTTCTTTGTTCCTTCTTGGATAAAACATTACTTTGGTAGTCATCTTCCTTGGCCTTCTTGGTCTTCTTAGGTTCGACATATGCTATCTTTTCTTCGGTCTTTTCCACAACCTTTGGTTCGGCCTTAGGCTTAGACTTGGTTTTAGTCTTATTGGCAGCTTCAGTGGCCTGTTGCTGCTTTAATTGCGCTTTCAATAATCCCCCTTTAGCCATCTTGCTGTTGTAGTTGTAGTGAGATGGCTGAAAAATTTATTGCGATGGAGATGATGCGAAAAACTATTGGGCGTGGACACGACCAAAGTCCCATCACGTATTGAATACATAGTCAGCCTCGTTAAGAAACCGTTTTCCGGCGCCATACCGCCACCACCGTGGCAAGCAGCTGAACACATTCACGTCTATGGGCGTTTCTATCCGTTTTCTGTCTGCACCAAACGCCTTGCACACGCACCTCTTTGAAGCATGAACGTCCCTCGACGCGGGACAGGCCATGTAGGGTGGATGGAAGTAGCCGATATCGTCAAAATGGTGGATAGCCTCTTTATCCAAAAGGAGGTTTACTGCAATGGTATGGACTGGAGCATCACCCCATCTTTCGTAATAGAATCCACCGGCTTTATCCAAGTAGTCAAAGTAGGTGTTGTATGGCTTATCGCGAAAGAAGTTCAAGTTTGCAATTTCAAAGTTGGACCAAAAATGGCACAAGTTGTAGCTTGAGCTGGAGTTTGGACTAGGAGTCATGTGGTTAATCTCTGGTTCGTTGGTGGTGAGGAATTCCAACGAGTTGTTGGGATGGATCAAGTGTGGATATTCGTCCATGAAATCTTCCACCGTTTGCCATAACGTAGGAATGGTATTCTCAAACTCGTGGATGGCAATGATAAAACCATAAGTTTTGTTGTTTTCACGAAGAAGCGAAAACGGATCGTACTGGAAGTCACACATGTACTCGACATCGGGCTCGACCCGGAAGTACCAATCGTAATTCAAGAGCCGTTTCTGTTTGTAAAAGTATCCTGAGTTGAAGTGGCACATGTTGCGGTACGAACGCAAGCCTCCGTAGATGACTTCGTTGTTCTGGTACTCAATGAGACTCTGTTCCAACCTCTCCTTGTCGATGAAACTCGGAGGCTGCCAGTCCTCTGCCGGTATTACTTCGTAGAATGTCATGCCACTCGCCATCAAACTTGTTTGATCAATGAAGGTTTGGTCAAACGGCACGTCGTTCAAAAACACCCATGGATAGCGGTAATTGCGGTTGAAGCGGTCCTCAAGCGACCGCATTGACTCCAACGCACCCTCGAGCTCGGTGTTTCGCACCAACATCACCATGGTGGCATTTTCCACGCCGAGTTGTGTCCGGTCACGAACCACCGATTCCTCGAGGTAGGAGCTCGAGGCCCGTTTGGGATAGCCTTTTTTCATGGCATGGTAGGTGTAGTTGTTGGATGTGGTGGAGACTTCTGCCTGGTAGTGGTAGAAAAGCCCAAGTAGTAGTGCTATTATGCCAAAGCGAAACCACATTGATTGTCTAAATTTTGACAATTTGTGATTAGTTGCAAAAAAATTACAATTACTAGAGGAGAAACTTGACAGTAGAAGGAATCACATGTTTTTAGTGTGTAAACTCAACCAAACCAATCTAACCAAACATACATTGTCTACATTTAAGCCATAAGCAATGCCATTCTTTTTTAATCATTCTACTTTGACTCAAGATAAATAACTGGTGCTTAATGTGTGTCCTCGTTAACATAACGGAGAATCGCGATTATGAGAGCTGCGGTTCCGATGTTTTTTTTCGCCCAATAAAATCTGCCCAAATCCAATTACCAACCCATAATAAAAGTGCGAAAAATCTGCATCAGCAACCACCACGCTAATTCTCCTGCCATCATGCTCCGTAGCTTAAAGACACAGCAGCGTGCGTTCAGACGTGGCCTTGCCACCATTGCTGACCCAGCAGCCAACCCTAACAGAGTCCACGGCGGCTTGAAGGACACAGACCGTATATTCCAGAACGTCTACGGCAAGTATGGCCACGACTTGAAGTCGGCCAAGAAGATGGGAGACTGGCACAAAACCAAGGAAATCATATTGAAGGGTGACAAATGGATCATTGACGAGATGAAGAAGTCTGGTTTAAGAGGTAGAGGAGGTGCTGGATTCCCCTCTGGGCTCAAGTGGTCGTTTATGAATCCGCCAGGCTGGGAAAAGAACCCGGGCCCAAGATACTTGGTGGTCAACGCCGATGAGGGTGAACCAGGTACCTGTAAGGACCGTGAGATCATTAGAAAGGATCCCCACAAGTTGGTGGAGGGTTGTTTATTGGCTGGCCGTGGTATGAATGCCACTGCTGCCTACATCTATATCAGAGGAGAGTTCTACAATGAAACCGTTATCCTCCAAAACGCCATCAATGAGGCATACAAAGAAGGCTTGTTGGGTAAGAACGCCTGTGGCTCCGGCTACGACTTTGATATCTACATCCACCGTGGTATGGGTGCCTATATCTGTGGTGAAGAAACCGCTTTGATCGAATCGATCGAAGGTAAGGCCGGTAAGCCAAGATTGAAGCCTCCTTTCCCAGCTGGTGTTGGTTTGTTTGGTAGACCAACCACCGTTGCCAACGTTGAAACCGTTGCCGTTGCCCCAACCATCTTGAGAAGAGGTGGTGACTGGTTTGCCAGTTTTGGCCGTGAAAGAAACTCGGGTGTCAAGTTATACTGTATCTCTGGTCACGTTAATGAACCATGTACCGTTGAAGAAGAAATGTCCATTCCATTGAAGGAGCTTTTGGAAAAGCACTGCGGTGGTGTCAAGGGTGGCTGGGACAACTTGTTGGGAGTCATTCCAGGTGGTTGTTCTGTTCCTATCATGCCTAAGGAGGTCTGTGACAATGTGTTGATGGACTACGATGCCTTGAGAGATGTTGGCTCCGGTTTGGGTACCGCTGCCGTTATTGTCATCAACAAACAAACCGATATAATCAGAGCCATCCAGAGATTCAGTGCCTTCTACAAGCACGAATCCTGTGGTCAATGTACCCCATGTCGTGAAGGTACCACCTGGTTGTCGAACATGATGAGCAGATTTGTTAAAGGTCAAGCCACTGAGAAGGAAATCGACATGATTTTCGAATTGACCAAGGAAGTCGAAGGTCACACCATCTGTGCCTTGGGTGACGCTGCTGCATGGCCAATCCAAGGTTTGATCAAGTCCTTCAGACCAGTGATGGTGGACAGAATCAACGAATTCAAGAGACAGAACGAAACCATCTCCTACGGGGGCTGGGTTGAAGGTGGTAAGGTCAAGGAAGGTGTTGTTGTTGGTAACCCATTTCCTTCTGCCCACCACTAGAGAGGCAGTTGCTTTTGTAGATTAACCAGTCATGGTCTTGCATATATCATAATAATAAAAGATGAATTTTTGGAGAGTTGTAGTGGGAACGTAGAGGTGATGTCATAATTTTGTTGATGATTTCGTTTACGAGAATTCGTACATACTAAATTTTCGGCCCCCAAAAGATAACAGAAGCTTTATTATTTTGGCCACATGGAAAAGAAGAGAGCCGTAGGCGACAAATCGTCAGTTAAAGTAACCAATGATACGAAGGATGCTGAAAAACACAACAAAAGCCACGAATTTGTTGGTATTTTGAGCAACGCCGACCCCACAAGCTTTTCGAGTCACCGCTACATCGTCAACAAACCAGTTGATATTGCGGTCCATTTACCGGAATCTCCCGAGATAGTTGCCCATTTGAAGTTCCTCAGAGCGCTTGCGGTATTGAAAGAACAGGTTTGCGGTCCCATTGACTTATCGAAGCCAGACCATGTCCAGTACCAGATCAAAACGTGGCAGGTATTCGTGACCCGAGGAGTCAGACGGTTTATCGTCTACGTTTCAGCGTTGAAGAATGCAACAGTTGTGGATGCTTTTGCGTCGGGCACGGTTTTCAAGAGCGGTGAATACATACTTTACGAGCAGAAGAGAAACGAAACGTTGATTCGACGCATAAGCACAGCCATGCCTCCGTTGGATGTGTTGATGGTATGGCATGCCTTTATGTTGAATCCCAAGACTTTCTATGATAACTTTGTCAGGAACGAGTTCTTGGAGTTTGCGTTGTTTCCGTTCCCGTTTAAGGCTGTTCATGAAGCCATAGACGATGATACTTTTGAGTATAACCCACCAGAAAAATCAAGAGCAGCTTACAATGATTTGATTGAATCATTTTCAAACGACCGTCAACGCCATGACTATAACAAGCTGGCGTTTCTGATGTTTGAACACTTGGTTTCCATCAGATGTCCCGTTTGTGACCAAGTCATTGCTCCAGGGGTGCCATACACCAATGACCAACAAACAGGGTTTGCAGACTCGTCATTTAGAGCCAAGTTGTCCAAAGACTGCCAGTGTGGGTTTCAAGATGTACTTACACATGACGAATTAAGGAAACGACAGCTTTATGCCGATTTCCGCCGGCCACAGAGTCTAGCCGGGATCTATAAGTACTTTTCCACCGTCATGTCCGATAACCGCAGAGACCCAACCAGCGTTACACTGACGTTGAAACAGGAGCTTGAACCACACGTGGAAAGCTTAAAGTCTGCAGAACCACTCGAGTCTTTTATTGCCAAACTACTCACCAAGGGATACCTCTACCAGAAGAAAGTGATTTTGAGACAGTACTTGGAAATGAATTTGATTTCGCTAACTACACCTGAACCAATGCAGTTTTCAGACGACTTGGTGGGGTGTGTGTTGAGACAAGAACAGTTTGCGATAAAGATGAACGAGATTGACTTACTCCGTTCGCCAGTTATCCAGGAAAGCTTGGCCCAGTCCATTATTAGGTACAGTCGCTTCTTTTACCTCTTGGTTCAGGTCATAACGAAGGGCAAGATGCTCGTACCGACGTTGGACATTGACTTGATCTGGCACACCCACCAGTTATCGATGTACTTGTACTTTAAAGATTGCCTCAAGTCAAGTAAGAGGAGCGTGATGGACCACGATGACAAGATTGAAGAGAGCAGATTGGATACCGGATTCGAGTTCACATCCAAGCTTTACCGGAGAATCACGGGAGAGGAGTACACCGTGTGTTTCTGCTGGTACTGTGTTTGTATCCGGGCCAACTCCCATTCCAAGCTAGGAAAGCTTTTTGGCCGCAACAAGACATCGATCAAGAAAGAGCAGCACCTCAAGGCATCACCGTTGTACCGGGAACTGCTTGGTGTTACACATGCCAGTCTCCACAATGCTGTGCAATTCCCGTTTGCCGAGGCCCAGCTGCAGCGCGATCAAATGAACCACAAGTATGGAGGTAGAGACCCTTCTCGACGTCTGAATTCGGCAGATATCAATCCATACGCATACAACTATGCGATGTATCCGTTTTTGTTTGTGGTTCCGCCCATTGCTCCTATTTGTGTGGGAGATCTGAACTTGTATGGAAACGGCATGTGTTCTACAATCAGTGATAATGGTGGTATGTATGCTGGTGGTGACGGTGCTGGGGCAAATTGTGGGGCCAACTGTGGAAGTAACGGTGGGGGCAGTGCGTGTGCGTATAGTAATGGTTCAAGCGGTGGGTGTGCCTCTAACAACAGTTCTGGTGGATGTGGTGGAGGCAGTAATTGTGGTGGTGGATGTGGTGGAGGAAATTAGCGTAGATATGGCTGTGAAAAGTCCAAGCTGTAAAAAAGTGCAACAATTCCTGTTTGGGAACTTTTTAGACAAAACGCGCGAATTTTAGCGACAAATTGCGACAGGATGAAAATTAGCCAGAGACTAATGAGTAAAGATATCTTCTCGCTACTCGGAAGCAAACGTGCCACAGCCATATCCACGGCACAGGTGACCAAGCCAGCACGTTTCAAAGCCAAAGAAGGCAATGTGGCTGTCCAGCTTGCGGAAACGATTGAGAAAAACCCGTTTCCTTTACGGTGGGAGATCGTAGGAACTCATTTGATACGAAACACGTACCCCGTCACAGAGGGAGAAGTGAAGGTGGCAGCGTTTGATCTCGATAGTACGTTGATCAACACCAAGTCGGGCCTGAAGTTTGCACGGTCTCCGTTGGACTGGAAGTGGTGGACCACGGCGAACGGTGACGGCGATGTCGTGGCCAAACTCCAACAGTTGGTCGACAACAACTACTTATTGGTGATATTCACCAACCAGGGAGCGGTGATTGCTCAAAAGACAAGCAAGTCTTACCTCAATTTCGTCAATAGGGTAAACCTGATAGCAGCAAAGCTTCCGGGCAAAGTGCTAGTGTTTGCGTCGCCTAAGAAGCCGGCAAAGGGCGTGACCAGTACTGACAAACAACACAAGAGCATGAGAAAACCGAGTCCCGGTATGTGGCACGAGCTTGAGGATTATCTCAAGCTGCAGAAATGTACGATTGATATCGAAAACAGTTTCTTTGTGGGGGATGCTGCTGGTCGGCCCCAAGACTTTCTGGATTCCGACAAGATGTTTGCACAAGCAATTGGGATTTTGTTCAAAGTCCCAGATGAGGTTTTTGCAACTCTGGAAGAAGACACGAAATAGACATTGCCAATTTGCTCATCTAACACTGTTGAGCCACTAATAGGGGTCGTCTAAGCATGTATATATAAAATATCTTCCACTACAAACAAACAGAGCCCACACAACTCCAATTGGGCCATTATTACCGGCCCGAGAATAGAATCCCAGTGGCTCATGACGTAACGGGAACCATCGAGGTAATGCGCCTGTATGCACTCCTTCGGAGTTCGCGTTCGTGTTGATTACCTTGAAAAAAACGATACACGGTATCTTGATTCACACCATCGAGAAGAAAAAGCGTCCCCACTGCACTGACACGCAATGTACCGTTCTGTCAAGGCGTCTACCGTTCTTCTTGTTGCCGCTGCTGCGTCATTAGCATGTGCTGCCGTTGCATCTGGCGACTCTGCCGCTGCCGCTTCTCCCAAGTTGGCAGTGCCCAATCTCGATGAGCCCCTCGCCGTAGGCGTTGAAGTGCCCGGTTCCGACGAAATTCCTCGCTCATACGATTCCTTCATCATGTCTGTGTCGATGATTGTTGTCTCCGAGATTGGAGACAAGACATTTTTGATTGCGGCCTTGATGGCCATGAGACACTCTCGTTGGGTGGTATTTTCGTCGGCCTTTGTGTCGTTGGCGATCATGACGGTGCTTTCCGGGATTGTGGGACACGCATTGCCGACCTTGATTTCACGCAGAGTCACCCAGTTCTTGGCTTCGCTCTTGTTTGTCGTTTTTGGTGTCAAGTTGTTGAATGAAGGCTTGGCTATGTCGAAGGATATGGGCGTTGAAGAAGAGTTGGCCGAAGTCGAACAGGAAATCGAGTCTTCCAACAACAATGACAGATTGAGTGCCATGGAATCGGGCTTGGCTGGTGCAGAATCGAAACAGCAGCAGCGGCAGCCGT
This sequence comes from Teunomyces funiuensis, assembly GCA_030558095.1. NCBI lineage: Eukaryota > Fungi > Ascomycota > Pichiomycetes > Serinales > Debaryomycetaceae > Teunomyces > Teunomyces funiuensis. The sequence continues at coordinate 257,688 of JAJMRW010000010.1, forward strand.
GGTACCGCGAGCTCGGCGACCAAGTCACCGACCTTGCTTCGTTTGTCTTGTCTCCAGTCTGGATCCAGGTGTTTGTGATGACTTTCTTGGGTGAATGGGGCGACAGATCTCAGATTGCCACCATTGCTATGGCTGCAGGGTCCGACTACTGGGTCGTCATCATTGGTGCAATCATTGGCCATCTTGTATGTACTGCTGCTGCCTGTATCGGGGGCAAGTTATTGGCCAAGAAAATCTCGATGAGAAACGTCACTTTGGGAGGTGCCCTTGCCTTTTTTGTGTTTTCTATCTTGTACTTTTACAACGCCTATTACGACATAGAGGATTAGCATATATCTATTAAATGACTCCTTGACACATAAACTTTTGGACCTCGTTGGGGGTGAGTGGGGTCCTGCCGCCGGCGGTGATCTTGAGGGACTCTTGTTCCTTTGCTTCTTCGTGTTTCTTTTTCTGTTCAAGTTCGTTCTTGCCCTCTTCTGTTTCCATATGGTCCAACTCTTCTACGGTGTGGAACCCGTAGAACTGGAACTCATCGCGTAGTTCTTGTACTTTGGCAAAGCACCACTGGGCAAAGAGATCGTCCTTTTGAAGATTGGTCCCGCTGTTGGTGCCATTGACGCTCGCTATCCACTCGTCGACGTCCGGCAACGCTTTCTTCCGCAACAACGTCGTCACCAAGCCTTCCTGCTGGGTCGTGGGGAATGATGGAGTGGGGTATGCATTGGAGTGCTTCAAGATGTCTTCGTTGGTCGACAAGTTCTGCGCTATTGAGTAGAGCTGGGTGATCAACACCTGGAACTGGTTCTGGAAGTGCACGTACGACGGAAGCTTGACCTTGGTGGGGTGTCTGTTGTGGTGGTTCACCTGCTCAGCAAGCTTCCGCAACGAGAGATGCACCTGGTTTAGGCGATTACGTATGGATTCAAGCGAATCGGCAGGCACCTGTGAGTCCATGATGGTTTGGTGTGGAGATGGTTTTTTTGGCAGCGCTTTAAGAAATTTTACCTGCACGACCAAACCACCACCGATGATCAAAGGCACCTGGAGCTTGAGCTCGGAGTTGCGCAAAAACGAACGCAAACAACAGCAAAAGGTTCAGCAGAGACAGAAGCACCAGCACAAACATGAAAAGCTCAAGGATATCGATCCCATTCGGTTGTACCGCCGTATTGAACGCTTGCAGAACGAAGAGTCTAACCACGACGTGGCGTTGCTCCAAAGACTAAAGGAAGACTGGGACTTTATCATCAAGAACAATCTCCACAAAGAAAAGGTCACTGCCTTTCTCCAGAAGGTCACGGACGACGAGAAGCGCAAACAGGCCGCTGCCTCGAAGCTCTGGGGCTCGCGTTCGGTATACTTCAATCCCGAGTTGAATCCCTTGGGCAAAGTCCCAGCCGGAGCACCCAACTTGACAGTTCCATTGAAAAGGGCTCATCCATGCGGTGTGGATCCCGTTATTGCCCAGATGGAGATCGTTTTCCCTGCTGGAGAGCCCCCGAAGTTCTACAAACAGGTGCAGAACATCAACAAGCCAAACGTTGACACCATCACGGCCGAAGCGTCGCTAATGACACCCAAAGCCGTCACCAGAACCCCGTACAAGAAACAAAAGATCGAAGCCGTCTCCGAGACATGATAATTTACCCTATTTACAAGCATCTATACACCAGACCAGACTATATTCAAGACAACAACCGCACCACCAATTCCCAGGTCCCAAACATGACAATAGAGTTTGGAACAGTTCTCAACAAGTGTGGAGTCAAGCCTCCATACATGCTGACCAAGCCCTCTTCCTTGATGACGAGCTTGAAGCACTGGATCAAGCCTGTATACTTGGGTTTGCCCGTGGCTGCCAACGGTGCCTGTCTCAAGCGAGTTCTGACGACTTCGTGCGGGTACGTGATCAAGGAAGCAATGAACTTGGCTGCACCTGCCGCACCAGACCTGGCTGACCATTCGAGGATATAGTCCTTGGTAGTTTTGTTGGTTTCGTTGTGGCCGTGGATCTCCAACGACCGTTTGTTGATGAACATCCTCATTTGTTCGTACAACATCCACTGCAAGGTGGACTCAGCTCCACCCAAGTACGAGGCACTCAAGCCCTTGTACAATGCCTTGAAGCCCTCGTTCCTGACCACCTGCTGGAGACAGTCCCACGAGTTCTTATAATGTTTGCCCTTGGACTTGTCCAACTGCAACCGCGTCTTGATCAACCAAATCGGGTTGGTGGCGGTAGATGTGACGAACCCAGCGTTGATCCCGGACACCAAGTGGACCCAGGTGGCTTCCTGGCCGTTGGTGAAGTTGGACGTGAGGATATCCTTTGTAGAGCCATAGGTGAAGAAATTGATAGATCTGGCAGGTATAACGCCGACCAAGTTGGGGCCCAAGCCTTTGAACAAGGCCCGCAGCCCTTCTGTAGCACGCAATTCACGTATCACCTGCACTGTTTCCTTGAGATGCTGTGCCGTTTTGACAAACGGATTGGCCAGTTTGGGCGTTTTATTGTACATGGCATGGTATGCATCCGACTGTAACCGCGTCTTGACGATGTCTAGCGGTGCCGTGACCACAGCACCAACCATTCCTCCAACTCCGCCTGCTATGAAGTGTACCCATTTCTTGGGCTGCGCAGCCACTGCTTTTGACGGATTCACCGCCAAATTCTCAGCATTTCGGAGCGTTGCGGACTTCTCGTCGGATGCCAAAAGCGGAAACGACGACTCGGCCTCCTTCTGAAGCTCAGCAAACCGTTCGTTTGCCATGATTCGTGGTTCAGATGGGATGAGATGTGCTGATGAAACTGAAAAATTAATTATTTGTGACACAAAGCTATATACACTCACTTCAACGTCTTGATGAAGTTGTCGAGATTGTACTCGTCTTCGTACTGAGACTCGTCCCACAAGTCCGCCAACTCGCCCACAGCTCCGGCTGCCTTACCTGTAAGACCTCCTGCCACGTCTTCCGGCACTTTTCCTTCTCTTCTGTCGTCGTTTTCCACCTCTTCAACCACCTTGGCCGCGCTCTCGTCAACGTCAAAGAGATCCAACAACTGGTTGGTGTCCATTGAGGACAACCCTGCGTTCTGCTGGTTGACAATGGTCGACGCAACGTTCATCTTGAACTTTTGCAACCCCATAATCTTCTCTTCCAACGTATCCTTGGTGATCAACCGGTACACATTGACCACCTTCTTCTGGCCAAGCCGATGGGCACGGTCCATCGCCTGCAAGTCGTTCATCGGGTTCCAGTCGTGCTCAACAAAGATAACTGTATCGGCACCGGTCAAATTGAGCCCCAAGCCCCCCACCTTGGTCGTCAAGAGCAACACGTCGATCGACGGATCTTCGTTGAACTTGCGCACAATCGACTGCCGATCACGAGGATCGGTGCTACCGTCCAACCGCATGTATGTGACAGACGGCAAGTACTTTCTCAACAACTCGTTCTCCACAATATCCAACATGTCCTTCAACTGACAGAAAATCAACGCACGGTGCTCAGAAATGACACCCTCCGCAGAAACCACCTGCTGCAGCTGCTTCTGCTTCTGCTTCTGCTTGTATTTGGCACTGGAATAGTCGCTGTCGTTGACTCCAATCCCACACTCCAACAATAAAGTCTTCAACGACAACAACTTGGGCGAATGTTCAATGCTTCGGATATCGGACTTTTGCGTGGCCAATTGCTGCGTGATTGCTCCGTACTGTGGATGGTCTGCAGACAACACAAGTGCTGGATGGTTACACAACTTTCTCATGTACTGCAATGCCTGGAACACATGGGTCTTTGACTCCACGGCCGTCTCTTCGCCTCCCTTAGAAATCTCCTCAGAAACAGCAGACTTTTGCCTCTTGGCACAGTCCTTGTACAACTTCTTCTGCAAGTCACTCAATTCACAGTAGTAATCTTGGATAATCTTGGGGGGCAAGTCAGACAACACATCCTCCTTGAGACGACGCAACATAAAGGGCAAAACTTGCTTATGCAACGACTCCAAGGCCAACGCTCCAGCTTCTTGCTCCTTTGAAGACGTCTTGCTGTTTCTGCTGGCTGCAATGGGCTTGGCGAATTTCTCGTGGAAAACCTTTTCTGTGCCCAAAAACCCAGGCATCAAAAAGTCAAACAACGACCACAACTCCAAAACGTTGTTTTGGATGGGCGTACCGGACAAAATCAAACGGTGTTCAGCCCGAACACGTTTAACCGACTTGGTAAGCTTCGAGGCGGCATTCTTGATGATGTGCCCTTCATCCAAGACACAGTAATTGTAGTCGTGGTTGGTAATATGTTCAACATCGTTACGGGAAACATCATACGACGTCACAACAACATCAAACTCGGGAATTTGCAGTCTAAGTGCAGATCTAACACTTGGACCTCCAGCATAAACCAATACTTTCAAAAATGGAGCATACTGGTTGATTTCCTGTTCCCAATGGCCAGTCAATGACGGAGGACAAATAATCAACGACGGTAACTTTCTAAACTCGGCAGATTGCGTTTCCTGGTACTTTTCTTGTCTGATATAATGATCAGAGGAAACAATACAGATCGTCTGTAACGTCTTACCAAGACCCATATCGTCACACAAAATACCGTGCAAATGGTACTTGTTCAAAAATGCAAGCCAGTTGACACCTTCTTGCTGGTACTTACGCAAAGTAGCCTTGATTGTAACTGGCAAATCGAATGGTTTGATTTTCGTCGGATCCATCATCTGTTGAATAAAATCTCTTTCTCTGTCTCTTCCCTCCAACAATTCCTGAGGCATGTCTTCAGGATCGGGAATACCAGCTTCCAAAGGAACCAATTTGATGATAGCAGCAAACGTCGTGGTGGCTAAAACACGCACATCGTGATCCGAATCACTCATTCTACCAAGGACTGGTACAATCAAAAACACAATGTAAGGCAAGATTTCCGATCCCATCGTCGTCGAAATATGATAGATGGTTTCAATAGCACCCTGTCTTTCCTTTGATGCGCCTGCATTGTTCAACATTGGCAAAACAGACTTGACAAAGAACGTAAATGCTTTGGTGGGTGCCACCAGACAGATGGTGGCAATACACTTGGCAGTGGAGTATCTAAACACTGAATATTCAGAGCTTAACCCTGGAAGAAGGGTGGCCAACTGGTCGGTTATTTCGCCCAACAAAGATTTGTTGAGTTTTGGTAGTAACGCCCGAAGAACTCCCAAAGCGTCAATTATACTCTGACCCTTCAACTCATCCTTGACAATCTCATCTGTTGAAGTCTTCTCCAACAATTTCAAGGGCTCAAGCATGATTTCCTTTAATTTAGGTACATCTTTGAACAAGTTTTCATTGTAGATCTCCAAAAGTGCTTCCAAAGATAAAATGGCACCTTTACGCTTGATTCTTGCTTCATGAACAGCCTTTTCATGTGCCGCAATATCAGCTGGATCAGTTTTGGCTTCTTCCTTTCTCAAAGACAAAATGATTTCCCTAAACTTGACATTGTGATGAAACTCGGGAACTTCAGATGTATCGACACATAAAAATGCACACAAGTTTTTGATAATCTTGTCTGCAGCTCCCTTTTTGCCTACTTGATTCAATTCCTTGATCAAATGAGCAACTGCAACAGCCGATTTTTCTTGCAAAAGAAGAGTCTCTTCCTGCTTCACACTATCCATGAGCGATCTGATAATGGGGTTAAGTTTCTTGGGGATTCCTGTTAATGAAAGAATAGATGCAGCATATGCAGATAAGATCCCAGTTGCTCTATGGACTTTAGCCAAACGGGCTTCATCAATGGCAATGACAATACGATGTTTTGCATCTTCCAATGCCTGATTAGCAGACATCCTGTAAGTTGCAGATAAATGTTTTTTCAACTTGTCAAACGTCTCACCAACAATCTTCTCAGCGTTATCGATACTGAATGCTCCAGGACCAGCCTCGGCTTCACCTTGCACAACAACTGGTAGTTGTGGCACCTTAGCAGGTGGGAGCTTGGCGTGAGTGACAAACACATCAAAAAGTTGTAAACATGAAGTTCTCACGGATTTCAACGTAGGAACTAATTCCCTGAAGAAATTGAGAGTTTCCGGTTCTTGCAAAATGTTCAAAATCGGTTCACTGAATAATTCAAAAGCCTTTTCAGACAATGGCAAGCTCCGTGACTTTCTAGCATTTGCATACTCTTGAATTATTAAAGCAGAAAACAACCTCTGGGTGGCATGAGGTGAATTCAAAGAAAACAACATCGATTCAAAGACCTTCAATAGGATCTCCTCACTGGAGATATAGGACAACGTACTACCAAAGGCGTGAGCTGCGGCACTTCTGGTTGCAACAAACTTGTCGTATCCAACCAACATCACATCACCTTTATAGATTGGTGCATCAATATTAACTCTCAATTCGTCACCAAGGGGAATATCGCTTTCTGGTTGGTCATTCTTTCTTTTGCGTCCGTGTCTATCGTCTTGATCTAAATTATCAATTGATCCGAGATGATGACCTGAAGGCCTAATAATTAAGCTTGTGTTCATTTGGTAGTTGTGTCTTGCAATACCAATTGGTGTCATTAACAAGGTTAAAAGTGGTTGAAAGTGTGCACCAAAAATGTTATCCATGGACGGGAATAAGTCTGCATGGTTTGCAATTTCAAGCAACAACATTTCATAGACATGAGCAGACAATTTGAGAACATCCTGGTTCTGTTCAACTAATAGATTCTGGAAAATTAACCGCAATGTTTTTGAGTTTATCCAGCTTTTTGTAGTTGCATCCTTAATTGACAAAAACTCAATGATGGTCCTCAAGACAGCTTTTCTTACATTTGTAATAGAATGTCTCAAAAAGGGAAAGAGTCTTGGAACCAAATTTCCAAACGAATTTTCATTGTTTTCGACTGCATCTTTCTGCATGATGTCAATGACTTGTGTGTGTGTACACAATTTGGCCAATAAGTCCATAACTGAACCAATGGATGCTGATAAATCGTCTCTTAAGTTGACTAAGCAATCCCAAATGACGTTTAATAAGGTGTGAATTAGATTCTGCTTGCTTACAACAAACTGAGATGCAATTGGGGCTAATGTAAGAGCTGCCACTGCCTGGACATCATCATCACTCTCTTTCAATCCATGAAGAACCATGTTGACGACTTGGTCAAGTAAATGTGGTGTTTTTAATAAAACGTCTGTTCTGACACTGACAAAGTATCGTACACCCAACATACCACCATGCTTTGCTTCCCAGCACTTGACTAGTAAATCTTCTTGTAACACCAACTTGTTCAAGCAATCAAATGTTTTCAAGACAACAACGTCGTCCAAATGTATTAACAATGCTGCTAAGGTCTGAGCCCCAGACTCTCTGACAGGTGCAACGACGGTATCAGAAACGTAATCACCAAACCGATCAAGAGAAAACAAGGTACATAATCGTACGGCCAAGTCCTCCAAACTGACTGCATTATTGATGTCGTTATCTTGCTTGGATTTTTTCATGACTCTACCAACCCCTTTTCCGTGCTTCTTGACCAACTCACGTAAACCCAATGCTGCACCGTGTCTTATCTCCCATTTATCGTCAAACAAATCAGTTAACAAAAGTTCGTAGACTCCCTGAAATTGCCAGACCAAGCCAGCAATCTTAGAGTGCTGAGATATCAAAGGAGACAATTCAGGAGCTTTTGTTTCCACCACTAACTTTTCACCGCCTTGTTGAGACGTGATATCGAATTGTGGTTCGGTAGATGATGCATCCACATTTCCTTCTTCACCATTTTCGGCCAACTGTCTTGAGAGCGAGCTCTGGGAAATGTCAACGGGTCTAATTCTATTGGCACTTGACTTGGCGTTGACCTTTGCTCTTCTTTTTTGCATTGCCTTTAATCTGGCACTCGACATGGCTTTTCCTTGTGTAGGTGGATTTGGAGTGGCTTCTTCCTTGACTGCTTCATTTTTGGTTGGTTCCAGTTTTATTGGAGGCGTCGACGATGGTGACACGCTTGAATCAATCATTTCAGTATCGGGAGTCTCTTCGATCCCATTGGATAAGGTGGCCTTGTGCTTTTTCAATCTACCAATCAAGGAATTTTCGTCTATTGTGGAGTCGATCTGACTGTCTTCGTCCGATCTCGATGCAAGCAAGCGTTTCCCGCTTTTCAAAAGTTCGTTTAAGCTGAATGATTCAAACGTGACTAGATTCAGAAGATTATCGTCCATCTTTTTCAATTCCTCGTCCTGCTCAATTTTGAGTTGGTCTTCGGTATCTGGCTCCACCTTTATTTTGATATCTTGGTTTGTTTCTTGTTTGATTTCACGTTCAAACTCTTTTTCTTTTTTGATGAAGTCTTCTGTCTGTTGTTCTTTCTTGATGAAGTCATCCGAGTTAGGGTCCCATAGATCAGCATGGTTCACTATACCGCCAAAAGCTCTTGCTGCTGCTATTCTGGTTTCCCATTTGTTTGATTTGAGGTATGGGTAGACTCTGCCCAATAAACTGATGATTTCTTCGGGATGGCCCTTGGCAAGATCGGACAATTGATCTGCCGCAGTGTTTCTGATGAAGGGGGTTGATCCCGTTTCTAGTAACACTACCAATCTATCTAATCGGGACATATTGATATCTCATGTGATGGATCGTTTCGTCGTTGATAATTGTGGGTGAAGACTGATTTAAAGGAACCTTGTAGTGAGTAAAAGGATTATATATTGCAACTATCTATAAGTATACGTGGATTCCAAAAAAATGCGTTGCGTTAATCACTTGTATTCCATGGTAGCCAGCATCTCATTTGGTGATTTTTGGTTGTATTTATAGTTTGAGAAAGTTGCAACTTTGATTTTTTTTGGGCACAGCACGCCCCATCGTACAAAGACAGAATACGGTGGTGGTCGCGCGCGCACGCGGAGCGAGACAGGTGTTATTTTTCGTGGCTCCTAAGCAAACTTCTTTTCTCTCGAAGCACGAACCTCTTGCTTCTTGGATTCGATCTCAGCACGAGAAGAGTTGTAGGAAACATTGGTGTCCTGGTTCATTGGGTTTTCAGCAGACTTTTGGAATTCCTTGAACACCAAGTTCTTGATCTGTTGCTGTCTTAAGCCAGGGTTTTCCGCCTTGATCTCAGGCAATCTTTTGGCCTCATACGCGGCGTAGGCAGCCTTGACTCTTCTTTCGGGATGCTTGTCAATATCCTTGGACAAAACACCGCCTTCTTTGCCTGTCAATGCCAATGCTTCCAAGGCACTGTCGATACCACTGGCACTCAACTCGGGCGTGTCGCTGTTGAAGTCCAAAAAGTCGTCAATCTTTCCTGTTCTACGCGAAGCAACCTTTTCTGCGCCTCTCTGTTTAGACTTCAATGGCTTTGTGGGCAAAGCAGCCTCTTCGGCCTGTAAAAGTGCATCTCTCTCGGCCTTTTTACGTGCTGCTTCCTCCTTTTTAAACTGTTCGTCTTCCTTCTTCTTGTTGGCCTTCTTGGCACCCAGCTCCCACTTGGAGCTTTCTTCTGCTTCTAAAGCCATTTCTTGGGCCTGTTTCTTCTTGCTTGCGTTTTCGGCCTTTTTGGCGTTACCAGCAGCCTTTTTTGTGTTTTCTCCTCCTTTTTTAGCCATGTTTAACTGTCAATGATGAGTAGTCGTTGTCGTAAGACCGATCTCGAAATTGACCTAGAAAAAAAGTCACGTGTATTTCGCAACATACACAACACTCCTACTACTACTTCTACAAATATCAAAGCTTGCATGGTCTAAACACGACCCGGCCCTGAATCTGACCCTTTTCAAGCTTCTCCAAGTACTCAGGAAGCTTTTTGAAGTCCACCTCGCTTACAATGGGCGTGATTTTGCCCAAGGAAATCCACTCCATACACTCCATCTGCTCAGCAGAGGTGCCTCCAAACGAGAAGATCACCTGGACCTCTCTTCTGGCAAGATGGTAGTTCCGAAGCACCACCTTTGATCTTCCCAACCCCACAATCACGTACTTGCCGTTGTTGGCCACGTAGCCCTGACACCCGTCACTGGTGGGCTGGATTCCCACAAAGTCAAACACCACAGGGAAAGACTCGGGCTCGTGGTCGGAATCGTCAATATCGGTGTAGAACTCGTTGGCCCCAAGCTTTAATGCAATGTCACGAAGCTCCTCCTTAACATCAATGGCAACAATATGGACACCATAGTTCTTCAAGATCTGGACGGCATTGAGGCCCAAACCGCCCAAACCAAACACAGCTACCTTTGTTGTGGGCGTAAGATCGGCCTTGACCTTCTGGATGCTGTGGAACGGCGTCAACACCGAGTCTGTCGAGACAGCAGCAACTGCGTACGAAACGTTATCAGGGATGGGCAACAAGGTGTGCAAGTTGCGGACCAAAAGGTACTGCTGGAAGCCCCCGTCTCTGTTCAAACCATAGGCACTATGGCTGCTCTTGCAAGCATTGTCTCTGCCCAACCGACAGTTGTAACAGACACCACAGGGCACCGAGATGGTTACGGCAAAACGCTGGCCCGGCTTGTACAAGCCGCTTTTCTGCAAGTCACTGCCAACAGCAGCAACCAGGCCTGCGATCTCGTGGCCCATAACAAACCGTTCGGCCACGGTATCGGTGTAAGGGTTGGCCATGGGGCCAGCGAGCAAGAGATGTGGATCGCTCATACATAAACCGGCAGCTTCGATCTTGAGAAGGACCTCGTTTTCCATTGGGGTGGGCACAGGAAGATCAACAAACGTCTGGATCCGCTGCTCGCCTTCAACATAGCCGTATCCTGATTGTGTGGTAGGAAGCATGGTTCAATTGGCTGAAAAATCTCAGCAGCAAAATGTTGCAATTTTATACCCACACACAAAATGCGGGGCGGTTCCTCGGAAGGTGCACGCTTAATTAACCCCGAGTCTACACTCACAATAAATAATAATAATAATAAATACGTTGTATATAAACTTTTAAAATGTCATGACCTGATTTCCTGCTGGAAATAAACTACTTCGAAGTAGTGACGATAGAAGAATGATATGGAGCGTAAAATGAAATACCTATTCTGCCTTTTGTTTCTTGGTGACTGGTTCGTCGCTGATACCGCTGTCACCATTCTGTTGTGGAGCAATGGTTGGCGTGCCCAAGTCCGCATGGAAGTCCTTGATGATGGAATCGACATCGTCAATGTTCAATGGTCTCACGTCTCCCAACAACTTAATCTTGGCAGTGACTTCCTTACACTGTTCGTCAGTCAAATGTATCTTCAACTGATCAACTCTTGACTTGATAGCATTCCAACCAGTCAACCTGTTGGCAAAGTGGATGTATCTCGTCAACCCGAAATCGCTAGGGTTCAAGATTTCGTATGTGGATGGGTTGGCTAAGATGGCCTTGGCGTGGATACCAGCCTTGTGGGTGAAGGCACAGAATCCAGTGATGGGGTTGTTGAATGGAATATTCACCTGAACAGCATCAGCAACCAAGTTTTCCAAGTCTCTCAACTTGTGCACCTTGTACTTGGACAACACGTAGTCTCTGTCAGCCGTGATCATTCTGGCCATCAACGCACCCAACGGAGTGATACCGTTTCTTTCACCGATACCCAACACCGAAACGTCAATCAACTTGGCACCAGCCTCCAACGCAGTGTAGGCGTTGGCAATGGCACAACCGGTATCGTTGTGGAAGTGACATTCAATGTCACACTTGACCACCGATCTCAAGGTCTTGACCAACTCATACACTTGTCTGGGGTTGGCACAGCCAACGGTGTCAGCAATACCGACTCTGTTGACACCAATCTTGTCAACGGTCTTGTAGATGTTCAACAAGTCGACAATGTCAGATCTGAACGAGTCTTCGGACGAGAATCTGATCTCAATGCCCTTGGACTTGACGTATTCAATGACTTCAACGGCACTTTCGGCAATGTAGTTCATGTCCTTACCGTGAGAGTACTGTCTCAAGAACTGGGAGGTACCAATGACCACATCGACACCATCAACACCAGTTTCCACAGCGACTCTGGCGTCGTCCATGTGACATCTGATGTGGGTCAAAATCTTGGCCTTCAACCCCAACTTACAGATGGCCTCACAGTCCTTTCTCGACTGTTCGGAAGCAACAGGCGATGTCAACTCGATGTAGTCAACACCAAAGTCGTCCAAGGCCTTAGCAATCTCAATCTTCTTTTCGGTGGTGAAAAAGGCATTGGCAAACTGCTCACCTTCTCTCAAGGTGGACTCGATAAGCTCAAACTTGTTGACGTTCGACAAGAAGTCGGAAGGATTAGGACCGTATGGATTAGAAGCAACAGACATGATATGGGGAGTACGGAAAATTTATGAAAAATCACTATATTTATAGGCGTGGAAAATTTTTCAACCGCTTCCCCGTTATTAGTCAAGTGAAAGTTTCGGTCTGAAAATGAGTAATCGCTAGCGGCAATTTTTCGCTACATATCGCTGCGTTATCTCGTGACACAAAAGCCGCGATGACTCATATCTGCGATAACCGTCCTATACAAGCAGCAGATCCCCGGCTGCAAAAGCCGGACAAACCCCGTTGGTCTTTGAACTGCATATATTCATTTACACCATGGCTTAAGGAAGATCTTACACTGGAAGCTCTTCTGCCTGCCTGTCTATATTGCTACGAGTAGTGGCGTTTATGTGTGCCGTGATTGGTTGCGCAATTCTGTTCCAGCACTCTCCAAGAGTTCCAGAGTTATGTGCAGCACTTTTTTGAGAGAAGAATTGTGTGCAGGTTAAGAATCAGATTTGGTTCTGACTCAAAGCAAAAGTGGCGATGCCGCTGTTCTGCCGCAGCTGGGCCACCTGCAGGAAATACAAACCATCATAATTCACAATATATACAACTCTATAGCAGAGTTTAACCTATATAACCTAGACCTCAGTCGTTACCATCTTGACAAATCTGAATATTTCAGACTTTAATCGAAGAACCTCAACATCCTTAATGTTGAGCTTACCATTCATTCTCGATACAATCTTGCGTACAATTGTATTGATCTCCTTGTTCAGCAAACCGGTAATGTTGACCCAGTTATGTTCACTCATTGCCCTTGCAGCCGAGCTTTGGAGCTTTTTCTCGCGTAAAATAGCCAACTTGAAACACCCAATCACCAATTTCTTCAACTCAAAGTCCATGGCGTTGTAGTTGACAAAGTTATTGGTCTGATTGAGATAACGCAACAAGTATATGATATCCATGTAGCGAAACAAGTAGATTATGCTCTTCATAAACACAGGCATCCCCAACTGTAATCTGCTAGTCAACAACAAGAGAAACTTATCCAAAGGAAGCTCGTTGGGCTTGACCGAACGTGGGGATTCTGGTGGGAACGAGTTGTGGATCTTGGTAGCAATATACTTGACGACAATCGTCATAAGCTGGTTTCTTTCGTGCTTGAACTGTTCAGGCGACAACTGTTCCTTGCTTTTGATTAGTTCCACACATCGGTTGGTAACGTTTTGTAACGGCGATTCGTTTTTGACGCGATTCTTGACATCGGCCAACTTGACAGCACGTCTAACCTGTTCTGCTGTAACTGAAGGTCTCACATTGGAAGTTGTAGGAGTAAGAGACTGTTGGAGGGCGTTCTGAGTCTGTTCCTGCTGGACCTGGTTCGTTGGCGCCATCATGAGATGGGACTGGGCCGATCTGGTTGAAAAAGTATCGTCGTCCGACAATGCTTCGTTGTCAGACACAAGAAGAGGCATGTCTTCGACAAACTCGTCATCAAGGCCCCGTGTAGTGGTAATATCAAGGCTATTGCCGTTGAAATCACCCTGACCAAAATTGGACATCAATAATTCGTGCGAAGAAAACGTTTGACTATTTGACGAAGGTTGATGGGCTTCCTTTGGCGGAGATCCCAGAGGGGTGGTGGTTGTGGAGGTTATAGGATACACGTCCTTAACAATGACCATTATGTAAGGAAGTAGCTGTATGAGTAATACAGAAGTAGCGTAGCTTTGCGGGAGATGAGGAAAACACCGATTTGCTTCAGAAATTCACGGCTTCTAGAAACAAAGTGACGGTTAATGATACAAAACTTTGTAGACACCAAGGAGTTATGGACGAGACTAACACTGAATAAACTAACAAATCCACCTATCGATATAAAGACACTGCCGCGGCCTAGTAGGTATAGTTGAAGAACATCTCGAAACAGGCAATATGAAAGAAAATGGGACGTTAACGGGTTGGCTTCAAGTGAGGAATGTTGTGGGAAGGCAAAAAAATGTTAAGAACGAAGAGAGGATGCTTGTGTGGTGGTGTTAGTCCTGGTGTGTAGTGTAAATTAGCCAGTGCGCCGAAACAAGGAGGGTATCGATGGAGGAAATGGGATTGTGTAATTATCACGTTTGTGTAATTTGAGAAAATGACTCACTTTTGTTTCTTGGGTAACGGAAACGTGAGAAAAATTACGTGCAGAGCCGGCCAAGACGAGAAATGGAGATGGTTGCAAAAAGTGGAACAAAAGATGATTGGTCAATGGTAAATGTAGAGAGGTAGAGAGGTAGAGTGGTAGAGTAGCATTGTAGAAGAACTGGTGTTATGATGTACAAGAAGCACAGTTTGCAATGGATCAGTCACAGTACGTTTAGAAGAACATTAGCAGATCACTTAGCACATTAGCAGTACATTTAGTACACTTAGCACATTAGCAGTACATTTAGTACACTTCACCACATTAGTTTACCACATTCCTCTGTTTCTTCTGCTTAAGCCGCAATTGCGATCTTTTCCGCTACCGTGCGAGTCGCACAAATTTTTCTACTCGATTATCACCACTCAGACACTGCAACTCATGGTTGGTCTGTCCATACTAGAGGGCGTATCGGATAAAGTAGCAGGAGCTACAGTTAGAGAAGAGGCATTGTCACCCACGCCCACCGAGTCCCCACAAGATATGCGCATTCCTGCCGCTGCTGCTGCCAGAACCTACAAGGATGCCATCAACTACCTCAACACCTTGCAGTCCAACTTTGCGTCGGTCGAGGCCGTGAGAAAGTTGGGTCCCAACGTCAACAGAAACGAGTTGTCCATCAAGGAGGTTTATGAGTACACTAGGAGATTGGGCTACACGCCGAGCGACTTCAACAGACTCAACATCATCCACATAACAGGAACCAAAGGCAAGGGCTCGACATGCGCCTTTACCGAGTCCATCCTCAAGCAGCACTTGGCCAGTGCCAACAAGGCGGGCTCCATCACCAAGATTGGGTTGTTTACGTCCCCCCACTTGAAGTCTGTTCGCGAACGCATCAGAATCAATGGCGCACCCATCAACGAGGTCAAGTTCACCAAGTACTTCTTTGAAGTGTGGGACAAGTTGTCGTCCACCACCTCGTCACCACAAGAGTTTCCTACCTTGCAGCCATGCGAGACTGTCAAGCCTATGTACTTCAAGTACTTGACGATTCTCTCCTTCCATGTGTTTATGTCGGAAGGGGTCGATACCGCCATTTACGAGGTGGGCGTCGGCGGCCAGTACGACTCCACCAACATCATAGATAAGCCCACCGTCACAGGGATATCCAGCATGGGCATCGACCACACCTTTATGCTTGGAAACACCATCGAGTCCATCACATGGAACAAAACGGGCATCTTCAAAAAGGGCGTTCCTGCTGTTGTGAGCAACCAAATCGAATACCCACAGTCCGTCGACGTCATCAAGGAAAGAGCACACGAGTTGCAAGTCTCTAAACTCGACATTGTCGACAGTAGCGTCTTGCCCTCTGAGACCAAGTTGGGATTGGCTGGCGAGTTCCAGAAACTGAACGCCGCCTTGGCCGTGAAATTGGCCACACAACATCTTTTGAGTTTGGGAGTGGGTGCAGACTCCTTGCCCAGATTCAATGAGCTTGGCCAGATTGAAGAATTGCCAGATACCTTTGTCACTGGGTTGGCTGATGTAAACTGGGAAGGCAGATGCCAAGTTATCCGCAACAAGCCTCTGTTTGAAAAGATTAACTTTTACATTGACGGTGCCCACACCGTTGAATCAATCAAGGTTGCTTCGACTTGGTACAAGCAAGAGCAGGAGAGGAAAAATGCCCCCAAGAACTTGAAGGTGCTTCTTTTCAACCAGCAAAACCGAGAAAATGCCGATGTCTTACTCACCAAGTTGTACGAACACACTTCGGACGGGGTCAAGTTTGACCACGTTATTTTCACCACCAATATCACTTGGTCCGACGGGAAATACAACTCCGACTTGGTTTCACTCAACACATCGCAAGAATTGGTTGACAAATTGACTATCCAGAAGGCATTGGCGCAAACATGGGCCAACTTGGACCAGACCAAGAAGCGCAGCTCGAGAAAGCACATTTTCCCCGATATCGAGACCGGAGTCAACTTCATCAAGAGTTTGACCAAAGCCAACGATTTCATCTGCAGCACCGAGATTGACGTGTTTGTGTGTGGATCGTTGCACTTGGTTGGCGGGCTTTTGGTTGTGCTTGACGGCAACAAGGACTAATTTACGTTGTGCTGCTCGTTACGTATATGAAATTAGATATTATACAGTGTAATCAACAACACCTTACGCAGAACTGTTGACGATGTTTTCTCTCGAGGCCTTGACGATCTCGTTGATGTTGGTCAACGAAGTCTTCCAGTCCTGCAAGGCCTTCTTGACGGTGTTCCAGTGCTGGGTGTTGTCCTGGCTCGCAAGAATGAGTCTGTTGACTCTGGTCAAGTAGAAGGTTTCCGTGACCTGGTTCAACTTACCCTCAATGACACCAGACTTGATGGCCTTCACCAACAAAGTTTCAAACTCTCTTGACGATTCCACCACTGGTATCTCGCTGTATTGAAAGACTATTTTGTCTGGAGTGGCGGTGGTTTGTTCGCTAAAGAACTTGGCAAGAGCCAAGATTCTCAACTTGGAGTTGATGTGCGCAGCTGGAAGGGGCGACGACGGTGGGAGCGAAACCAACTCACCGTTGACGTACTTGTTGAAGAAAGCAACGTTTTCTTCGTTGCCGTGGGCAACCAAGGCCGCAGCCACGTTCTTGTTGACCAAGAAGGACACGTCAACCACCTCTGAAGATAAGGCAAATGCGGCCAAGTGGTTCAATTCGGCGCTGTTGAGCTCAAACTGTCTGGTGAAGTGCTCAATCAAGTGTAAGGATTGTTCGGAGTACTTGGTGTCCAACTTGATAAAGTCCCAGAATATGCTTCTGATTTCGGCATCGTCGGCCTGTGCAGCCTTCAACCACGAAACCAAGTGGGTACCAATGCTAGCTTCAATGACAGAAAAGTCAATGTTGGAGATCTGGAGCACACTCAAGATCTGTCTCAATATGTGGATTCTGGTTTTGGAAGAGGGAGGTAACAAGTTGAAGATGGTGTTGAGGATGGACAAGATCGTGGTGGACTTGATGGATTTTCTGTCTCTCAAGGAGGGCTGCGTCGTTGGAGTGGTTTCAAGCAACACCTTCAAGAGCGGCGATTGTGCATTGTCCAAGGCCTGTGGGCCACCCAACTCTTTGGTGATGTGGATCAACAAGTTGAAGGCAGGCTCAAACTCCTTGTCAGATAACTTTTTGAACGACTCGCTGACGGAGTTGGTGTGGATATAGTCGAGTAATTGTGCCTTGTCGGTTATTTGGTTGTCCTTGACATATGCTGCAAGCCCGGCAGAAAAATCGGTGTTTTGGTTGGCACCATTGAGAATCTGTCCGTACTCCTTGACGGAATCAACTAACTCATTGTCAACTACAATAACGGAGGCCATGTTGTCTATAGTTTATCTATGAGAAGTGTTCAACTTTTCGTTTCTTCATCGGCGTAGAAAAAATTTTCAACTGGCATATATGCAGGAAACCAGATCCACAGCATACTCCAAAGCTATCGAGCAGCGGTGCAGCAGCGCAGCAGTGCAGCAAAGCAGCAGCAGCTGTGCTCACTAGTAGTCATCTTCCTCCTCTTCATTAATAACTGGTTCATAGGATTTTGCTGCTGAGCCCAGCGGCGGCGACTTGGGACTGTCGCGGCCCGCTCCTCCATCCAACGCCGTCTTCAACGGCTTCATCTGCTTGCTGTTCTTGTGGAACTTCTTCGGCACCGGTGGCGAGTGTGACCGGAAATAAACATCTCTGTCTGCAATTCGAAACATGCTGTCGCCATTTGCCGTGGCTGCATTGCCGTTGCTGGGGGACGCAACCGTTGGCTGCGAAAAAATCGGGTTTTTGAACCGTTTGTTCTTGTTGATATCGGGCGACGACGACCGGGCGGCTTGCATCAGAGAAAGAGTCGAGCCCAAATCATTGGCTGGAAGTGGTTTCTGTGGAACTGGTGATACAATGTTGTTGGTATTGGAGAGCGAGCTATCGTCAGAAGAGTTGCTCGAGAACTTGGACAAGGAAAACTTCTTTTGGTGCCGTGATGTAGTCGCCGTAGTCGACGATGACTTGATCGAAATGTCGGAAGAAAGTGTTCTTCGGTATGATGGCTTCAGTCGTACTGTCTTGTTGGTGGAAGAAGTGGAGCCTGCCATGTTTATTGAGCCCATGCCATTCGACTGTCTCGAAAAATCCTGCGATGCATTGAGGCTCGACTCATACAAAACATCGTCATCGTCAAAGTAATCGTCCATCGTATCGGTTTCATCGAGGTTTTCCATCTCAGATTCAGACATCATCGTTGACATTTGACTGAGATGACTGATTTGACTCATCTGCGATATCATCGACGAGGGTCTCGTCCGCAGACTTCGTGAAGTCTCATTGATGGCCGGTGGGGTGTTCAAGATATCGAGGCTTTCGTCCTTTTCCTTAGTCTGCGGCATTGATGACGACGAAAGGTCATTTTTGCTGCGGTTGACAAGTATTAATGGACTGGGCTGGAGTGCGCTGTTCCCGGTTGTATCGGCTGCTTTCGGGCTGGGAGTATCGTGAGACCTTGCTTCGTCGCTGTTGCCAGACTTGCGGGTCTCAGAACTATGTGTACTGGAGAGACCTTCCTGGTCCTCGGTGTCTTTGTTCCGTTTCCAAAACTGTAGCTTGGTGAAAAGCTTACCCTTTTTCTTCCCCGTGTCATATGCAACAGCTGTAGTGGCATTGTAAGTACGTCTGGGATTATCGGTGAAGAAGGAGACGGTTTTTTCCAAAGGTGGGCCAATGGAGTCCTGTTCTGGTTTGGGTGAGTTGTTTATGTTCAATGACGAGGGCTTTCTGGTGCCGTTGAGCAACGAACTTCGAGACAGAACAGAGTTGACTCGTCTTTGTTCGACTTCAGACGATTTTCTTGACTCGCCCATCCGTTGCAAGTTTGACCTGCTGGTGTTACGATTGGAGCTGAGACTCATGCTTGACAAAATCCGTTCCAAAGGCTGGTTCCCTGAATTGCTGCTTGGGCTGATATCAGTGAGCGATAGTACGCTTTTGACCTTATTTCGAGACCTTAGAGCCTTGTTTTGGTACTTCTTTTTCATTTTGCGGTAGTACTTCTTTTTCTTTTTGGAAAACTCTCTTGTCAAGAGCAATTCATATAGTGCGGTGAGTGGGTTCATTTCGTTGGCATAAACGCTTTTCTGGAGTTGTTCGACGTTGAAGTTCAATTTCTCCAAGCGCCTGAGTATTTCTTTCTCCATTTTGGTTTGGAAGGGCTGGCAGTTTTGGTGATAATGCTGGTTGATGGAAATGATCGATTCGGCATCGGCATGCGAATTCTTCGAGACCTTTTCTATATGTCTATTGTGTAATTTGATCAATAGGGACGAATTCAAGATACCGTTGATGTCGGGACGCTGGCTGGGATCCTTGCAAAGGATTTTTTGGAGGAGTTCAATCACGTCAGGAGGGACGGTATCGCGATACTTTGGTTCTTCGTGCAATATCTGGTATTTTGTCTTCAACTCATCGTCGTCATCAAAGGGCATCTCGCCATACAACATGGTGTACAAGATGACTCCGAGAGACCAAATATCGATAGCAAACCCGGAATACTTTTCGTTTCTCAAGAGTTCTGGTGCCATGTACACGGTGGTACCACAAACAGTCGACAAGAACCTGCGATCGCGTGGGTTGAACTCACGTACAAAGCCAAAGTCAGTGAGTTTGATGACGGATTTCTTCTTATCAGCAAAGAGGATGTTTTCCAACTTCAAGTCACGGTGTGATAGGTTTAGCGAATGGACATATTTGACGGCCATGACGATCTGGAAGAAAAGGTGCTGGCACTCTTTGAGCTCCAACCGTCTCTTTTCGTAGATATGGAAGAACAACTCGTTTCCCTCACAGTATTCAAGCACAAGCCAAAGGTGGTTTTCTGTCTTGACCACCTCATAGAGATTGACGATGTTCTTGTGTTTCAATTGTTTGTGGTAGTAGATTTCTCGCACGATGTTGGGGTCGTCTATCATGCCACATTTGAGCACAACGCTGACATTCAATAGCACATGATTGGCCAAGTACACCTTTCCAAACGCACCCTCGCCTATCTCCTGCACTATGCGATAGTTTCCTATCTGGCTCCACTCTGGGGCTGTGATGCGGAGATAGAAGTCGTTAAACTGGGCTGCCAATTGCGCCCGGTGGTTCTGGTCACTGATGAGTTTCTGTGAGCCATTCATACAGCAGTGGCAATTGTTGTGGTGTTACTAGTCGTGTAAAGCAAGGGTCAGCAAGGAAGAGCTTCTGGCGTGTGGAAACTGTGTGTGTTCTGCTTGGTGGTGTAATTGTTCAATGACGAGATACGAGGAAATTCACGTGTTTGTCGCAGCCCAGCTCACAAATTTGGACCCCAAGCTCGCCAACTCTACACCTATATTGTGATGATACGACCGATCCGAAGGATCACAGGTCACCAGTTGCGATGTTTCCTTTCAACTGCACCGACTGTGGTTGGCGAAGCGTTGGAACCAGCGCTTTCCCGTCTCTCTCAGCGCTTGGCTGATAAATCGTTTGATTCGCAGTACGGGTCGCTCAATGAGCTCAGTACCAACGAGAAAACCAAGCTCGAACTGCTGTTCAGAGCCAAATTATTGCATTACATCACTCCACAACACGAAAAACCCCCAACTCCCATCAAAGTTGTCGACTTCATCAATCCAAATCTCTTTAACTTGCCGCATCTCATCGGCCACACACAGCACGAAACCAAGCAAAAGTTGCTCCAGTTCTACAACTTGACGTCCACCACCGAGCTTGATGATCTTATCCTCCAAAAACTCTTGTACAAGCACTTTGTCGAGCTGAAAATTGAGTCTACCCAACCAGAAAGCACCATGATTGATTTTTCAAACCCTGCCGAGTGGTTCCCCGAAGCCCGCAAGATGAAGCGGAAAATCATCATGCATGTGGGTCCCACCAACAGTGGCAAGACGTACAACTCGCTCCAGACGTTGGCCAAGGCCAAATCGGGGTACTACGCGGGCCCACTACGGTTGTTGGCGCGAGAGATCTACGAAAGATACAATGCCCAGGACATCAAGTGTAATCTCATCACAGGAGAGGAAGTCATACCGACAATAGACAAGTTTGGCAAGGTCAGTGAGCTTTCGTCAGGGACCATCGAGATGATTCCTCTTCACAAGAAAATGGATGTGTGTGTCATTGACGAGATCCAAATGATTGCAGATGACCGCCGTGGGGCTGCATGGACCAATGCGGTGTTGGGAGTGTTGGCCAAAGAAGTCCATTTGTGTGGCGAAGAGAGTGCAGTGGCGTTGGTCAAGAAACTCTGTGCTGTTACTGGAGACGAATTGGAGGTGAAGAAGTACGAACGGTTGGGTAAACTTACGGTTGAGCAGAAAGCGCTCCAGTCACTCAAGAGTCTTCGCAAGGGCGACTGTCTCATTGCATTTTCCAAGCGAAAGATTTTGGATTTGAAGTGCCAGATTGAAAAGAGCACCAAGTTTCGGGTCGGCATAATTTATGGGGCGCTTCCTCCTGAAATCCGGGCCAAAGAAGCCAACCGGTTCAATTCTGGGCAGTACGATGTATTGATAGCGTCCGATGCTGTTGGAATGGGCCTCAATCTCAAGATCAAGCGAATTATATTCCATTCGGTGAAGAAGTTTAACGGGAGCGATATGGTTTCGCTCTCGACATCTGCTGCCAAACAGATTGCAGGAAGAGCAGGGCGGTTTAGTCAAGATAAAGGTGAGCTGGAAGGGTTTGTGACGACGTTCAATCCGCAAGACTTGAAGTTTATCCGCGACCAAATGGCTGCGCCCAGCAGGAGCTTGAAGAAGGCGTGCCTCTGGCCCACCAGCATAGTGTGGAAACATTACATGGCCAAGTTTCCCAAGGACACACCGTTGTTTGAGGTGTTGCGGCGGTTTGAGATCGAGACGTCGTCGTTAAAGATGAAGGACTACTTTATCAGCGAGATTGACTCGCGGAACGAGGTGTTGCGGCTCTTTTTGCGCGACGACTTGTACAAGAAGACGTCGATCGAGGACCAGTTGACGTTGAGTTTGGCGCCCATCAACATTGTCACGGCCTCGGAGTCGGTTGTGGATACTGCGTTCCGGTTTATCAGGAGCATTACCGAGTGCACGACGCACAATGTGTTTGACTTTGAGTTTCTCCACGGCGAGGAGATTTCGCAGACGCGCAAGCGGACAGCCAAGGACCACGAGATTGTGGAGACATTGCAGTTGTTGGAGGACAACCACAAGCAGGTGTTGTTGTTTTTGTGGTTGAGCCAGCGGTGGCCAACGATATTTGTGGATAAGGAGAGTGCGATGGATATTAAATCGTTGTTGGAGAAGAGGATTAGTCAGGAGTTGTTGAATTTGAGAAGGGTGAACCAGGACAACAAAATCCAGCGCTAGCTGGGTTTTGTTGCAGATAGAGCCTGTTTATAGAGACTGCCAAGTAGATACTATAGCTACACTGTACATAGAAATAGATAGAACAGAATGTGGAGTACTCAACACCTCGTTGAGATTCGCTCGGAGATTCGCTCGTTGATTTCCGCCAAGTTTCGCAAGTTTTTGCGCCCAAAATTCGCCCCCACGTCCCCCACCTTCACCATCCACCTTCACCATGAACACTGTTGTTGTCGTAGGCGGTCCAGCAGGGACCGGAAAGTCCACCATAGCCGAGCTACTCAGTGCACACTACCAGAGTCCGTTTATTGAGGGCGACTTGCTCCATCCAGCCGCCAATGTCGACAAAATGTCGCGAGGCGTGCCCTTAACCGACGACGACCGCTGGGGATGGTTGGAGACAGTGGGCCGCGAAGCAGGTGTGCGTGCGATGGACGCCACCAACACGTCCAAGATTGCGTTTGTCTCGTGCTCCATGTTGAAACAGGCCTACCGCGAGCACTTGGAGCACCAGGCGCCGGCCGGACTCACGTTCCGCTTCGTGTTCCTCTACACCTCGTTCGACGAGTTGGTCAAGCGTGTCACGAGCCGCCAGGGCCACTTCATGAAGTCAGACATGGTCAAGTCCCAGTACGACATAATGGAAATCCCCTCGGGCCCCGAGCTCATCGCCCACGGCGGGCGGTGTCTCGCGATCGACACCACCAGCAAGACGCCGCAGCAAATCTGCACCGAAATTCTCGCCAGTTTGTTTTAATATACGCACGCACCAGCAAAGTCTGCAGCCAATGCTCCCGTACATCAACCCCAGCACCGACCGCCGTGTGGTGCTTATCACTGGGGGCAACAGTGGCGTGGGCTTCTACACTGTGCTCCAGCTCTACCTCCATGGCTACGTGGTGTACATTGCTGCCCGCAGCAAGTCACGCGTGTTCAAGTCCATCAACGAGTTGAAACACAGCGCCACCGCCATACGGCTGCGCTACACGTCGCAGGAAGCCGTGGAGCGCTTTGTGGGCGAGCTCTACTTTCTACACATCGACTTGTCGAGCCTCCTGTCGGTCTTGGCCGCAGTACACACCTTTGCGACGTTGGAACCGCGCCTCAACATCCTCATCAACAACGCCGGCAGCATGGCGTTGCCGTTTGCCCTCACACAAGACAACTTTGAGCTCCAGCTCCAGACAAACTACGTGTCGCCCTTTGTCTTGACCACCAAATTGCTTCCGTTGTTGGAGAAAACTGCCGACAACTGCCCGCACCAGGGCCCGCCCCGCATCATCCACCTCAGCTCCATCGGCCACCACTTGTGCTTGCTGTACTTTGGCATGGGCCACACCTTCAACTACACGCCCAACTTTGTGTTTACTTGGCTCCGCTTCGGCATCGCCAAACTCGCATGCATCCACCTCGTCAAAATGCTCGCCTTACGCAACCCCAAGGTGTTGTCGCTCTCCGTACAGCCCGGTTTCGTCATGAACACGAACTTGTTTGCATACTTGACCCGCTTGCCCATCATCGGCATTGTTTTCTGGTGCTGGTTCTCCATTTTCAACTGGCTTTTCGGCATTTCGGCAAAAGACGCGGCCCTCGCTACCGTAAGATGCTGCATCGACCCGTCCCTCACCCTCGAAAACGATAACGGCAAGTACTTTAGCCAGGGAAAAGAAGCAGAACCATCAGGCGTTGCAAGAAATATGGACTACGCCGCAAAATCTTGGATATGGACCGTCCACCAGTTGAGCGAACGCGGCATCTCCATCCCAAACTGACATCTATTTGCTATCTATCTTGTCTCTAAGGGTCTCCTTTAGGTTTTGAATGGTGGCACTGGGGTTCGGTTCGGCCTCCAAAAGCGAAAGAACTTGTCCCATCCGATATGTTGCATAGTCTCCTTCATCATCAATATGGTCCTCCTCCGCATCATTTGACCCAGACTCGTACGCATACGTGTTATGTGCACGCTCCTCGTCATCATAAACAATACACTCAACGTCACTCAGATTACTGTGGTAATCACTGTCGTCGTTGTACTTGCTGAAGAAATCCTGTTCTTCTTCACCAAACCCTTCTTTTTCCCGAAGAAAGTCAACAAAATCAGCAAACTGGCCTTCTTCGCCCGCCAAATGCTCGCTCAACGACTCGAGGATCTGCTTGTTGGTGGGCTGCTCGTCAAAATCAGACTCAGGCTCGTCTTCCAAGTCAATTGGTTCCTCCTGAAGGGCCTTGAGAATCGTTTCTCCTTCCTTCTCAATATCGAACCCCTGTTGTTGCTCAGGATCAACCTGCGGCACAAAATCGGGAACTGGTGCCTCCAACCGGTGTGTAGATATCAATATATCCTGCAATGCCTGCTTGCTACTGCCAGCAGGCACTTGTTCCAGCTGCTCGTCCCATTCAAACCCTGCTTTCTGGATCATTACTTTGATTCCAGATATAATCATCGCTGCCATCACGGTGTTGGAGTCTGAATGCGTTTGTATGGCTTCTAGGGCTGCACGCCCAGGAACTGAAACGGTGTATCGCTGCCAGTCACTGCTATCAAGTAATTGTGGCCGTTTATGTTTCATTTCCACAATGGCACGTCCAACTATCCACGGCTCTCTAGAAACCAATGATGCTATTTTCCGAGGCAACTTCAACAGAACATCAACAATATCCGACAAGTGGTACACTGACCAGCCTGGTATTTGTCTGAGTTCGTTGTCGATGCTGATTGATTCCTTATAGTCGTGGTTTAGCACTTGTGAAACGGCTTTGGCCAACGGTAAGTCCTTATGGTCGTCTGGATGTTGGTTGGTGATGACAACTTTGCCTCCAACAACCCACACTCGGTTCTCCAACGATGTTCCCTCGCCTAAAGCTCCATTGATCAACACAGGAATGATCTCCCTATCTGTCGTGTGCCACAAGTGTGCATGTGCGTGGTGATGTTTGGTGAACTCAATCACGAGCCGATAAAAAACGTTCTGATCCTCATTGCTTTCTCCCTCCAATTGTCCATAGACATATTCGATCGCGTTATGCTTGTCTACCTTGAAGGTTGGCTTGGAATGGTTCCATGGAAAATGGCGGAAAAACGGCCCGAACCACTCAACCAACTGCGCCACAAGTGTCTGTGGCTCGTGCCCAAGCAACACTACAGATGCAAGCTCGGCATTGCCTATCTGGAGGTACTGTTCTTCCTGTGATGTGGTCCAGAGATACTCCAGCAGCATACCTACGAGTCTCACTTGAGGGTTCAGTTTTGGCGATGAGTTGTCCATTACGTAAGTGCTTACATAATATGATTATTTATAGTATACATATGGATGCTTACAACTTGGAGTTGTCGCCAACTCTTTCGATAACGATAGCAGAAGCACCACCGCCACCGTTACAGACACCAGCAAGACCGTATCTGCCACCTTCTTGCGTCAACACCGACAATAAAGTGATGACGATTCTTGCACCAGAACAACCCAATGGATGGCCCAAAGCAACAGCACCACCGTAGACGTTCAACTTTTCAGCTGGAAGGTTACAGATTTGGGCGTTGGCCAAACCCACAACCGAGAAAGCCTCATTCAATTCGAAAAAGTCGATGTCTTCTTGGGCCAATTGGGCGTGCTTCAAAGCCTTTGGAATAGCCAAGGATGGAGCAATGGTAAAGTCAATTGGAGCACGCGCAGCTTCCCCCCAGCCAGTGATCTTGGCCAATGGTTTCAATCCCAATTCCTTCAACTTGGCTTCGGAGACCAACACAACGGCAGCACCACCGTCGTTCAACTTGGAGGCGTTGGGGGCGGTCACAGTACCGTTTTCCTTTTGGAACACGGTTCTAGCAGCCTTGAGCTTGGCTTCGTTAAAGTTTTTGATTTCTTCGTCGGCAGCCACAACGACATCTGGCTTACCTCTGAAGCCCTTGACGGTGACTGGGGCGATTTCGCTGGCAAACTTGTCAGCAGCCAAGGCGGCGGCAGCCTTCTTGTATGACGAGATGGCAAAGTTGTCCTGGTCTTCTCTTGTAATGTTGTGGTCCTTGGCACATTTTTCGGCGGCCACACCCATCAACTTTTGTTCATAGACATCCAACAAACCGTCCTTCTGGATCCCGTCAACCAAGGCAGCATCGCCGTATCTGGCGCCGCCTCTGGCCAGAGGCACGTAGTAGGGAGTGTTGGACATCGATTCGGCACCACCGGCCACGACAATATCGGCTGTTCCGGTCAAGATCGTTTGGGCAGCCAAGATAATCGACTTCATACCCGAGGCACACACCTTGTTGACAGTGGTCGCCACAATGGACTCGGACAAGCCTGCCTTCAAGGCGACCTGTCTGGCAGGAGCCTGGCCGACGTTGGCTTGCAAAACACCGCCAAACAAGATTTCTTCAACATCCTCGGGTTTGATTTGTGGGACTTTTTCAAGCGCAGCCTTGACGGCGTGGGCACCCAAGTCTGAGTATGTCAAGGAGGACAAACCGCCTTGAAAAGAGCCAATAGGCGTACGGGCAGTGGATACAATGTAAACGGGAGCAGTCATTTGAATAAACACAGGAAGAAGTGTGGTAGATGTAAAACAAGTTTCGTACGCGCTAAACGACGAGCTGCAAAAGTGCGAGCGCGGGTCGTGTACCGTGCCGATAAATAAACGAGCCCCATCCATCCGCGCGCGCGCACGATATTGCGCAGCGGATTGCCATTTAACCACCAACGATGTTGAGGAGTATTGGCTTGAGAACAGGAAAGTTGGCTCCATTTCGGCAGTTCCACCATTCTGTGCCTCTGCTTCTATTCAAGAAACAAGATGCTCCACTCAACGACCTGATAAACCATCCCATTCTCAAGCGGATTCCCCGTTTCTTGCGTCCCTACACCGCCAACTTTATCAACGCACCATTCTCACACGTCACCGCATTCGTTATCCTTCATGAACTCACAGCCATTGTACCACTCGTGGGGTTTTGGTATCTTTTCCACAAGTACCACTGGATGATCCCCATGGATCTTCCTACGTGGGCACTTGAGCGAGGCTCCAAGATCATCGACTCAAGCTTGGAACGGTTTGATTTCGCCTCCTATTCGGTAGCAGATAAGCTAGCAGTGATCACGGAGGGTGCATATGCCTTTGTGGTGGTCAAGTTCTTGTTGCCAGTTCGGATCATGTTGAGTATCTCGTTGATGCCTTGGTTTGCACGCTGGTTCATCATTCCGTTTACCAAGATGTTCAAGAGAAAGCCAGTGGCACCTAAACAAGCTGATCCCGTCACCACCACCACCACCATCACCACCAAAAAGAAAATTGATAAGCCCCGCCTTTAGCTTTACTTTATCATCATTCATAAAACTATCTATGGCAAAAGAAGAAAAATGGAACAATGTATGTAACGTTCATAATGCATCATCTAGAACTAAATCTATTCAAGCGTATGCTGCAACTGCTCTTTTGTCCACGGAACAAACTCCAGCAAGTTGTTGATATGTTGCGACAAGCGTAATCTCGAAAAGGCAAATGCAGGGACCAACTTGTTGCGGATTTCAACAGGCATCACCGAAAGCTCACGGTCATCAAAGTCAAACAACTCGGGAATCGGCCTCGAGTCGGGCTGGTTGGCGTAGATCTGGTGGTTGGCATTGTTGGAGTGCGATGCCCGTGACGAATGGAACTCCTGGCTGAAAATCTTGCGGTAGTTGGGCAATTGCAAGTTTTCGTTTCTCAACTCGTCAAAGTATGGATCCACCATGGCCTCGACACACGAGATCCGGTCAATGGGCGAGTACTGCAACACGCGGACCAAGAACCCAATAAAGTCCAGTGTCATCTTTTCAAAAATACGATGCAACGGAACTGGCTTGACAAGCGGAAACTTGTGTTCCTTGTAGTTTGGATTCATGTCCTCGATCTGGTCCTTGGACGGCGTGCCCAAGATCTTGATGATCTCAACCAATTGGTCGATACCCGATTCTCCAGGAAAGAGCGGCTGGCCCAAGATGAGCTCGGCCATCACGCAACCTGCGGACCACACATCAATCTTGGTCGTGTAGTTTGTAGCGCCAAAGATCAATTCAGGGGCTCTGTAGTATCTCGAGCATATGTACGAGACATTGGGTTCTGCAGGGTTGAGAATTTTAGCCGACCCAAAGTCGCAGAGCTTCAATTCGCCTGTTTCCGGGTTGATGAGCAAATTCTGCGGCTTGATGTCTCTGTGGCAGATGCCCAGGGAGTGGATGTAGTTCAAGGCTCTAAACATCTGGTAGGTGTAGAGCTTGACTTCCAAGGGAGGCATTGAGACTCTCTTGGAGACGTAGTAGTGGCTTGCCTTGTAAAGTGTTTCCGGCACAAACTCCAAGATCAAGTTAAGGTAAAGCTCGTTCTTGTCGGTGTTGGTGTAGAAGTAGTACCTGAGGTCGGCGATGTTGCGGTGGTGGACCAACTTCATGATCTGCAACTCTCTGTTTTTGAAGCGTTTGTCCTGCAACACTCGTTTCATGGCGGCAATTTCGTTTGTGGGTAAAATGTGCGTTTGGAAAACCACGCCAAACGAACCGTGGCCAACCATCTGCGACTGGGTGTACTGGATCTGCTGATCCTGGCCTGTGTAGCCGTTCTTTACGGTCTCTGTGACCACCTCTATTTTAGACATGTTAGTATAGTGATAAAAATAAAAGACAGCGTCGCTCCCATAACCAGTCACCTGGTGGTATGGGGGAAATGTTGATGTTTTTCCAGTCGGTGCGGTGGGTCGTGGTGAGCGTTACACAAAACCAACGCATGACCTTTGCACTACCCCACTTTTAGTGCGTGCACGACTCCCCACCACCAACTTGTGCTTTTTTTCATACGTACCAATTTGTTCGCTGTTTCTGCGCTTGAGGGAAAACCCCAAAAGACGCTGCTTGATGCTCTTGTTGTGCTTTCTCTCTGTAGTCATGATACTCTTAGTCTGGTCATAACTGTTGCTCTTGACAAGCGGGTGCAAGTCAGCGGGTGCGGTTGCGGTTGCGGTTGTGGGTGCGCGGAATACCAATGCGTGCCGCGACGCCGGCGCATGGTACCGTTCGCTCCAGTTGGGAGGATCAGCGTGTGATCCGCGCTCCACACGCGCCTGCTGGTGCACCTGGATGTCGTGGATGTCCAGAGTGGTCTGTTTGAGCGACCGTGAAAGCTTAACTGCGCGTGCTTCCAACGTGTTGAGCTTGCGGTCATCTCTGTGGGCCTGGCGCGCCTGTTTGCGGTCCTCTTTGTAGGCCTGTCTCAACTCCTTGCGGTCCCAAGGGTCTGTAAACACCAAGGTGTCGTCTAGAGCTGCCGCTACAGTGTCCACATTGCGCTGGACAGCTGGTTTCTTGGGCGGGACGCCCTTCTTCTTCTTGGTCTTCTTGTTGGCCTGGCTATAGATGGGCTTGCTGCAGATAAGATCCTTCAACTGCGGTGTCGTACAGTCTCCATTGTGGATGTAGCGCGGCACGTACTTGTGGATGTCGTACTCATGCTCAAGCTTCTCGTAGTTGAGACACCGAATGTACTCCAGTGCGGCTGGCGAGACCGACCCAGACTTGGACTCCATGGCTCCCTGAATGCTTCTCAATATCATCTCTGAATAATCTGACAAGCAACAAGTTGCATTTACTATCTACTTTTATCGATTTACAGGCACATGCCTTGCTTATCTGCCGGCACACCCACACTCAAGCTTCCCCACGGCAAACTACTTAGCGAGTGGGGAAGTCTCCAATGCTGATTTCTGGCGCGACACTCAAATTAGTACTATTATTTTTCTTCCCCACGTTCGTCTCCACTGCTTTTATATGCACGTGAAGCTGTCACTCGCCAGGGCTGCAACGGCGCAAAAGTGTATTCCCCCTTTAAATGTACAGCCTTTACGTAACAACCAGCACAAACCCCTATCACTAGACTGTCTTCTGCTGCATTATCTAATGCGCATTTGACTTTGGGCTTGGCATGCTCCCTCCCAAATACACCTGGGCCCACGCCCACACGGGCTTCTACACAGAAAATATTTGTTCTTGCCTTATTTTTCATTATTTTGCAACTTTTCAACTCTAAACCTTTCATTCCTATTTACAGTAGCAACTGCCCCAATACCAGCTCAAGCTCTGCCAGCGTCACCCTCCTGCCCCTTTCATACACCATCATGCGGCTGAAACCCTTTTTGACCTCATCGTTGGCCCGTGGTAATATCTCGCTAATATCACGCCCCTGCCGTTTTGTGGTAAACTCAAAGTTCTTGAAATAGTACTCGTCATTGTCCATTTCAGGCCAGTATAACGCATCACCTTCTGCTGGTGGCTCCACAAACGGAGTCCCAAACGTCTTGAATATGCTATTGAGCAACGCCAAATCATTAAGACGCGCCTCCTCGTCAAGACCCTCCTCCAAACACGACGTCAAGTCGTTCAGAAACAATATCGTCATCACCACCCCAAACGACCATATATCGACTTCGGGACCATAGTCAACCACGCCCAAACAGAGCTGGGGCGCCTTATATATCCCACTGCACACGTCAGTATACTTATGCTGCGCGTCTTCATCAACACAGATCGACTCGTGGTAACTGATCCCAAAGTCTCCTAACACAGGATACTCAATCATGCGGCCATCGGGCCGCGACTTGAAAAAGATATTGCTGGGCTTGATATCACGATGGATCACGCCTTTGGAATGGATATGCACCAATGCAGACACAATCTGATGGCAAAACTTGATGGCGTCCGCCAATGCCAACTGGTTGTACACTTTCGATCCATTGGCCAGCGGGTTGGCCAAGTTGAACTGGATTCGCTTTCGGCTGTGCTTGGCCGCAAGCAATTGGTCCAATGTGTATTCGTAGTATGGTGTCACCATGACTATATCGTCGATGTAGTGGTAATGGTCCAACAATGGCAAAATGCCGTTGCCTCGAACCAAGTCAAGAAGCTTGATCTCGTACCGCACATTGTGTGGTTTCAAGCGAATATCTTCATCAACAACCTTCAAACACACCTGTGTGTCCAGTTGTACATCCTTACACGCGTATATATCGCTGTAATGGCCACTATAAAGCCGTTTGCGCTCGATATACCGTTTGTGCTTGTCCATTTAAACGCCTATGTATGTGTATGGGAGTTTTGTATGTAGATTTGTCTGACCTGCAGATTGGGGCACAGGACTAGTTACCCGGACTCATCTCTGCCTCTTCCTCATCAAGTTAGCCTCATCTCCGCCATGTCTCTTAAAATTGGGCTGGATCGTCGAGTTGGAAACAATGTCGTTGTCGTCAGTGTAGATTCTTCTTCGTGGATACTTTAAATTGAGCCCCTCGAACGCGTTTTCCTGCACTTTCGGCGCCTCCAAGAAGTATGCATGGAAAAGAGCGTCTTCGGCCGTGAGTCTGGCCAGAGGATCGTACTCTAACAAGCCCTTCATAAGTGCAAGACACTGCTTATTGGTTCCTCCTATGCCCTTGTACCAATTGACCAAGTTGGGAGGATAGAAGTTGGTGATCTGTTGCTGGAACGAAACAAACTCGGGGTACTTGTTGAGCGAGGGCCACATCTTCAAGTTGGGTGTTCCGAGAATCTCAATAATCTTTTGGAACTGGTTTTTCTGGAAGGGAACCGATTTCTTGTTGTTGATGTCCAACTTGGCTTCTTCTCCCTTGAAAATTGGCCGTAACGAGAGGAGCTCAGCAAGAATACAGCCCACGGCCCACAAATCTATAGCTGCTGTATAGTGTCTTGCCCCTAGGAGTAGCTCTGGGGCACGGTACCAGATCGTGACCACCACTTTATCGCCGCTGTACAAACTTTGGAGTGGATTGTTGAACTTTCTCGCCAATCCAAGATCGCCAATCTTCACCACCCCATTCGACAGCACCATAATGTTGGCGGGTTTCAAGTCACGATGAAAGATCCAGTTCTGGTGAAGAAACGACACCCCGTTCAAAATCTGCCAGATCAACGACTTGACTGTCTGTTGGGGAATAGGTTTGACTTCGGGATGCGAATGGTAGTGGATGATCTGCAACAAGTCGTGCTCACAAAACTCAAACACCATGTAGATGCTTTTGTTTTCAAGTATAATATCAACAAGCTTCGTGATGTTCTTGTTGTTGAGCTCGCGACAAAGCGACATTTCTCTAATGGCACTCTGCGATATGCCGGTGTAGTGGACTACTTCCTGGCCATTGATGTCGTGATTATGGTGCTGTTTGCTGCTGCTGTGGTTGTCACTCTTGAACTTCTTGATGGCAAATAACTGAACATCTTCGCTATCACCGGCCGTCGTTTGGCTCTTGTTTCGAGGATGGAGACTCATCTCGCTGCGTAAGCCACCGGCCTCGTCTTTATCCTTGCTATCCTTGGGTGTCTTCAATTTCGCCTGGTAAACCTTACCATACGTCCCTGCTGCTATGTATCCCAAGATGTGGTAGGTCGACAACACCGATTCTCGCGTCAAGTCTTTGCGGTGCTTGAATGGACCAATGGTGAGGATGGAATTCAGCGCCATCAACGCCGGCTGCGGTATCACAGGCATTGAGTTGTTGCTTCCTACCTGCTGTGAACCTTGGAAGTGCCCTATGCCATTTATACCATTGTTCATTGTGCTTCTGTTGCTGATTGACGCAACATCTGGGCACAATTGTAGAGAGATGCTAATATTCAAGTCCTGCACATAACTACTACATATATATATCTATTCAAACGTTAACCCTTCCAATTCCAACAATGATTGGTTGTTGGATGGAGCAAGCAGTTCGTGTTCAGTAGTGAGTTTGCCAAAAGCGTACTCTGGTTGAAAACTGACCAAATTGTTGGCGGTTTTGTGCTCTACAATCAAGTCGTTGGTGATGGATTCCTGTTCTTGAAGCACCTCGCTCTTGATTCTGGCCCGTAACTCCTCATCGTCTTCTGCTCTATCTTCTGCTTTATTAAACCGGTTAATGAAGTAAAATGTCCCGGCAATGTTCTGGTCTATCACAAGCAGGCCGCGCTCAACACACTTTTCAATCTCTTCAATGGCAATGCTGAACGACCAGTTGAACTTGTCTGCTATTTCCGACGTCGTGTTGCCCCGGAAGTAGCGGTACTCTGCTTCCAAAAAGTCACTCATGCCCGCGTCGCCGCTGAACATAAACTCCATTTTGATCTGGCTGTGTCTGAACGCAGTTTCTTGGTCCTTCAAAAATCCAACAATAAACTTTTCATAGTCGGTTCCCGTGGTATTGGGTGTCACCACTACCAAGCCCGATTTGTAGTTTTCAAGCTTGACAGGAAGACGTAACTCTCTAAAGAGTCCTATGCTCTTGGTGTAATCTTGGGAAGTGATGAGTTCGGTCCCGAACCCCTGCGTCTTGACCAAATACCGATTATAGTTGGCAAAGAGGTCCTGAGACGTGACGATGGATGTAGCTTTCGTAAGTTCATAAGTCACAAGGTACTCACTTATATGTCGTGACAATTCCAGGTGATAAAGGCCTGAAGTTTTCTTGATATTAAGCGGTGGTATGATATCCTTAACGTCGCTGGCTCCACTAATAAAGCCCTTGAAAGAGCTCGATAACTTGATCAAGTCCTGGAACTTAAACATTAGCTGTTCTAAGTCCTCAAGTGACGACGTCAAGATGATCTCGTTTTGCTTTCTCTGCTGTTCGCCAATCTTTTCCAAGCCATGTATTCCTCCACGGCCCTTTACCACTGACGGCTCCTTTTTATCTTCAATCTTGGTACCGTTCTGGTTAATTGCACCCTTATTCTTCAAGGTATCCCACTTGATATCGTCCAATGCTGCTAATAAGTGTTCCTGGAACTTCTGCTCGCCACCTTTGCGGAAACTAAGCTTGACATAAGGAGCTCCTGAAGTGTACGACTCGGAATCATTTTCAAGCTTAAACTTGAGATGCGACTCATTCTCGTTCATCAGCACTTGCAACTTCTTCTGTAAGCTTTTCGAGACGGTCGTTTTCAATTCGGTGCCGCAGAGCTCACAATACTTCAACGACGGGTGGTTGATAAAGGTACAGGTGGGACATTGGTCATCTCTAACAGCCAAATCGGGCGTGGACTCTCTGCTTGATGCTTCTGATCGGCTCTGTTCAATGGCACGGGCCAAATGTTCTCGTCCTGGCTGAATTCCACACGACGTACACTTGGGGATTTCGGTGGAAAAGTCAAAACTCGAGCTGATTTGGTTGTTATAGGAGCAAATTCGACATGCCCACGTAAGAGAGAGATTTCCTGATGGCGGTGGCAGCAGCAGCAGCAGCAGCAGCAACAGCAACAGGCCCAATTGGGTTTGGTCGGCCTTGAGAAAGAGCTTGACTTTGGGCGACGACCGAAGAAAACCGTCAACAAACTCAAAGCGAGCCACGTCCGTCAAGTCCAATGCTAGTGAGTTTTCATTGTTGGTATTGTCAAAGTAAATCAAACGGCGATTGGTCAAGTAGACGCGGCCGTGCTGGCGCTCAAGCATCTTCAGCTTGCCCTGGTACAAGCCGATATCATCGCGGATGTACAAGTTGTGCTCGCTTTCCTGTAAAATCGGCCGGTTGCTGCGGTTTATAAGTATTGGTTTCCATACATTCAAGTAGGACATGGGTTGGACACGACACTACACTGCACGCCACACGGTTTGTTCTGATTTGCTATGTTGCAATTTGGTGTGCGGGCAAAAGTATTGTGATTTGGTCCTGTACACAAGCACCATCCCCAAATCTACGCTGTTTGTGGTTCAGTTGGAGACCCAAAGCAGCAGCAGCAACAGCTCCAGAACGCCTATAGAACAACTAGAAATTCGTACTTGCTGACTTTTATTGAGTTTGGACGACGTTAGTGTTGTACTCATTTGCATCAGAAACCACCATGACGTTCTTATTCAAGAGAAACCCCAAGACGCCCCAGGAATTGATCAAGGCCTTGAACGAACAGGTTGCCAAGTTGGACTACCAGAGCGACCACAGCAAGAAGTACCAGGACGAATGTTCGCGATACCTCAAGCAGATCAAAATCACGCTACATGGCGACGACGAAAACGAACCGCAGCCCGACCAAATCGGCTTGTTGGCCCAGGAGATCTATGCCACCGATTGCTTATGTCTTCTCATATATAATCTAGCCAAGTTGGACTTTGACTCGCGAAAAGATGTGTTGATCTTGTTCCTGGCCCTATTGCGGCGACAGATTGGCAATAAGTCACCGACAGTCGACTACCTTATCAACTCCAAGCCCGAAATCTTGGTCATGTTGATCAAGGGCCCCGAGTCAACCGAAACAGGCTTGATCTGTGGCCAGATCTTGCGGGACTGTATCAAGTTTGAGGTGATCAACCGCTTTGTCATAGACAGCCCATTGTTCTGGAACTACTTCTCGTACGTCCAGATTCCGGTGTTTGAGATCGCTACCGATGCCTTCACCACTTTCCACGACTTGTTGACGGTGCATAAACGGCCAGTGTCGGAGTTCTTGGCCAACAATTACGAACAGTTCACTACCCAGATCAACAAGCTTATCCAGTCGGATAACTACGTCACCAAGAGACAAAGTGTCCGGCTCTTGCTGGATTTGGTGTTGCAGAGACAGAACCAGGTGTTTTTGACCAAGTACTTTGACGATACCAATAACCTCAAGATCATTATGCTCTTGCTTAGCGACAAGCTGAAAAACCTTCAGATCGAGGGCTTTCACATTTTCAAGTTCTTTGTGGCCAAACCGAAAAAGTCTCAAAAGGTACTAGACATACTTACAAAGAACAAACGCAACTTTGTCCAGTTCTTTAACGACTTTGACATACAACCTTTCAACGATGCCACCTTGGTGGACGAAAGAGATTACATCTTGGGCCAAATCCAACAGCTACCAGATATAGAAAGGGTATAGACTTACCCTATAAAAAAACAACAGCATTCTTTTGTATATTTCACATGATCATCTATTACTTGGCAACCCTCGACCAGTTCTTGTAGGATTCTTCGCCATATTGGATCTTTCTGATCCAGTCGGCAATCTGTTGCGTCAACTCGCCGCTGTTGCCCAATGACGTTGGCACGGCAATGTCCTTACCCTTCCAGCCGATTCTCTCAATTGGAGACACAACTGCAGCAGTACCAGCACCAAAGGCTTCAACCAATTCGCCCTTAGCAGCTCTATCGGCAACTTCACCAATGGTGTACTTGCGTTCCGAGATGGTCCATTCCGAAGAAGGCAATCTGGTTTTGGTCAATTCCAAAATGGAGTCTCTGGTGACACCCTCCAAAATGGTTCCGTCCAATGGAGCAGTGACCAATTCCTTGGTTCCGTCAGCGTTTTTGAACACAAAGAAGACGTTCATGGTACCGACTTCGGTGATGTAGCCTTCTTCGCCAAACAACCACAAGTTTTGTTGGTAACCTCTGGAAGCAGCTTCCAACTGTGGCTTGACACATGGAGCATAGTTGGCACCCAACTTTCTGTTACCAACACCACCTGGCCATGCTCTGACGGCATAATCGGTGGCTTCAAGAGAAACAGGCTTGAAACCAGACGAGTAGTAGGGACCGACCGGCGATAAGATAACAAACAACAAAGCCTTGTCAGGAGTACCAACACCCAACCCTTCAGAAGTAGCAATCAAAGTAGGTCTGATGTACAAGGAGTATCCGGCACCTTCAGGCACAAAGGAACTGTCGACAACAATCAACTTGTCGATCAATTTCTGCAACTCTTCGCCGTCAAACGTTGGCAAGGCGATTCTTTCGGCGGACAAGTTCATTCTGACCATGTTCTTCTCGCCTCTAAACGTTCTGATCTCGTTGTTGTTGTCACGGTAAGCCTTCATACCTTCGAACAACTCAAAACCATAGTGGAACACGATGGTGGATGGATCGAGCGCAAGATCGTGGTAAGGACTGATTCTTGGAGTGCCCCAGCCCGCCTTGTTGTCCCACTCGATCTCCAACATGTGGTCCGTGAAAGTCTTGCCAAACACCAACTGGTCCTTTGGAAGCTTCTGCTTGGGAGTGGTTGTCTTGGTGATGACCAACTTGGACGAGTCAAGAGGTGCTAGTTGGGCTGTCGATGTAAATCTCAACTGGCGAAACGGAGCTCTGGCCCCTGCCGCTATTATTCTTCTGAACATAAAAGACGTTGATTGATGACTGGTGTCTAGCGACTTTAAATTTTTTTGGGCGGTACCGGACCGAAATTTTGGCGGTGATTTTGGTGCAGGAATTTATCGCTAATCAAGAAGCAAAGATAATGAAGTCGAAAGCGAAAAGGTACATGTTTAGCGGAAATTGTAGATAAATTCTTGGAGTTTAAGCTTATGGAAGTAAATGAAGCAAAATAGAACGATGTTATTTTAATTTGGACCGTGGATCTTCTTCATACTTTAATAGTAATAATCACAAGATTATCACTAATTTGCTGAAAAGCAAGTAAAATCATGAAATTACAGTTCTTTGCTGAAAAGACCAATAAACATTCAACACATCATAACCCAAAAATTTACTCAAATACTATACAAATAATTAAATAAATAAATCTGCAACTCCGAGTAGTGCAGCCAACAATAATTTTGGCTGCAAAATTAAACTTTGATCAAGAATAATACACCGCAAAGTTCTCTATAACCACCCCTTGTAAGACTACCCGTCCGTCACTGGCAATGTCTATCGTCTTGATTTCGCCTGGATTGGACGGAGGAACCATAAATGGACCTGTCCATACCATAGCACCCGGTTCCACATTGACTCCATTAATCTTCTTGATACGTAGTACCGACTCGATATCAGTGGAGGGTACATTGCCATCTGTAGGACAAACCCCATCTGCAGCATAATCATCAGGCCTCAATGATTGGATATACTCACTGGTAATAACCACATTTGTCGAGTCCACTTTGCCTGGCTTCAACGTTTCAAAAAAAACTCGGGCTGATTGAATCTGGGGCATCCACAAGTCGTTGTCAAGCATGGCAAGCAGCTCGGGCAACACAACATTCTGCTTCAACTGAATCTGGGAAAGTTCAACTTCGTTGATACCTCGAACGTCTCCAAGAAATGCTTCGTAAGTTCCGCTCGTAGCTTTACGGCGACACTGTAAATGAAGTTCTTCCTTGTCAAAAGAGGAATAAATGTCATAAAACGATTTGGCCAATTCCATGGAAAACGAGTCCAAGTATTGGGGCCTGATAAGCGAGGTTCGAAACTCGTAATCAGCTTCAAACAAACTGTCCATCGCATAAAGTCCTGATACCATAAACTTGTTTTTCATTGGAATCTTTGCAAACGGATTCGTCTCACAGGTGTAAAATCTTTCCGAAAATGGATCTTTTTTATCATAACGAGTCGATTCATCGCCTGGAAGCAGAACGGTATAAGCAGTGGATAAGCTGATATTTCTGTAGTAGCTGCTTGTGTCTTCGGAGTCTATCAATAGTTGTTTCTGCTTACTATGAAGAGGAAGCTTAGATAAAAACGCCTGGTAAAATGGCTTTTCAAAGTGAATTAGGTCCTCTTTCTTTAACTTTTCTTTATTGCTGGGATCCAACCTTTTGTGATACCAAAGAGGGTGTGCCTCTGTTGAAAACACCCAGTTTTTGCTGGCCATTAAGGAGCTATGAAGAAACGATTCGTTTGTGCTGTCAAATAACAAATATAGGTACTTCAATGTTTCTCCCATCACAAAAGATTCCATTCTATTCTGCAATTCTCCCGTTCTGACATCCTGAATACCAGAAAACCCACAAGTAGCCTTAAATTTGGTTTTTAAAAGCTCCAAAATGCGTTCACCGATTTGTAAATACATGGGATCCTTCGTGGCCCGATAGAGATAGTAAGTTGATTCAATGAACTCTGGTCTCAACGGATACCATTCGAGGTTTATAGCTTCTCGCAACGTTTTCTTTACGGGTGAAGAACGAGAATAATTCCACCGTTCGGGAATCAGCTCATATGTGTTCCAGATTTTCAAATACAACAAATGGGTTTTGATAGCATCGGAAACCTGACCCGTTAGTACTTGAAGACCGGCCCAGAATGCTCCCAACAGATCAATCCATTCACTCATGATAACTCCATCGTAAGATCCCACATTTCTGAAAAGCATAAACCCTTGACCGGCAGATCCACCTTCGGCCAGATGTACTAGGAGGGCTTTATAGGACGTCTTGAATACGTTCCACATATAGCTATCATTGAATACGATAGATGCTTTTGCTGCTGCTTCGTAGAAAGAGTCAATTGATGCTCCGATTCCTGTAACTTGGTCTTTCCACAGATTCAGAAACGGGTCTATTGTCATGGGTAAGAGATTGAGTACCAGCTTTGACGACCAAAGTTTCCAAAAGGACAACTGGGTATAGTGTTCAAATTGTGGATCACCCGTAAGCTTTGAGAGAAGAGTGAATTCAAGTACGGGAGTCGTTACTCCAGCAGTGCATGCGTCTTTTTGGTGGCGTTTGGGCACTGCTTTTAAACCCTTGGCTAAATTTATTCTGGGGCAGGGGATGTGTGAGGTAGTTTTGTAGGATGGTATGAGTTTGAGACCCAAGTCGTGGGCCATAGTTAGGAGAAACCCATCGTAATTGTCTGCAATCTGTCTGTATTTCTCGTGCTGTTGTGGGACGTATTTGCAGTTGGTAACGTCTGTGAGTAGGAGATGTGTTGAAAGCAAGCCACCTAGAGCCCTGATGGAAAACTCAAATACCTGAACGATGGTATCCTGTTCAAACAAGTTTTCTTTGCGTGTCTTTAAGTAGTCCAACATGGATGTAAGCTCGTCCCACTGCTCCATTATGATCAAGGTATCGAGATTGTCTAGCACCGTCAACGAGACGTTCCCCATGGCGTCGTTGCGGATGGTATCGTCAATATTGACAAAGTCAGGTCCATATGGCTCACAGGTGATGGGTCTCACTTCGTCTGCAGGGAACCCATGATCGATGTACGACAGCCAGGCATGGCGAAAGAGTTGTTTCGTTTGTGACTTGAGATATCGCGTATGGTTGGGTGTGAATGATGAATTGTATAGTGAGTGCACTGGTATTGCTAGCAGTAGCAAGAGTAGAAGCAAAGGAAATAGCAATGGCTTCATGATTCTCCACAATGGATCGATCTTTAATCAAGCGTACGTTTTTTTGTGTGTCGCAAATTAAATGAAAAATGTTTGTATATTTGGCTGATTACTTTCCAAAGATTCTATTTACTTGGGTGACAACTCTACCAGTTCCAAACCACAAGGTGACAATGATCAAGAAGAGGTTGACCACGATGATCAACAAGCCGCTCAACATGAACCGTGGCGCAAAGATCTTCCACACCATCAAGTGTCTTCTGAAATGGGCTGCAAAAATCAAACTGGACAACCCGGTGATCACGTAGTACGAAATGAACGTCGTCACGTTGGTGACTACCTGGGACAATACGGTGATGGGTTTGCTTGAAGGCACAGTTTTCCAGAGAGTGATCAACGGCAACGAAAGGCACACTATGAAGAAGGACCCAAACGTGTTCAAAACAATGTTCAAGTGTGTGAATGGGAACGTAATTGTCTCGGTCGTCATGAACCCCGTGTCCCACTGGATAGAAGGAATGGTGGCCTGGTGGCCGGTGCTGAAGAAATGCTGGTACCCTAATAAACCAAAGATAACTGGAGCAATCAAGTTGCGGCGCAACTCAAGAGTCTCAAATAATTCCAACACAGAAAGAATCTGCACCACCAACATGTTCAATGAAATGGCAGCCAATGGCTTGCTCACAAGAAGTATAGCCACAGTGAAATTGAGCACCAACAAAAAGTACGACGACCCATAAACGTTGCCATAGCCCAAAATCGTGGCTGTTTTCTGTGGCCCAGCTTCTATTTCGTGTTCACTATGGGTTTGGAGTTCGTTGTCATCGTCACTGTCGACAAATTGTTCTTTTATATCAAGCTTGACACAAAGTGGACCTCGAGACCAGCTGAAGTTGGCAAGAACTAATGCAATAAAAAGCACGATCCGCGCAATGGCAAGTTTGAACGACTTCAACAACTCGGCGCTAATCATAAGCGTAGTTCCGGCAAAATAGTCGCTGTTCTGAACATACTCAAACGTCCAGTAAACGGCATTCATAAACATCAAGAACTTGAGACCAGTGCCAATCCAGAGCGGAGCTGCCGAATGGTACGAATCAGTGAGCTTATAAAACGACATGATGATCGTGGGCAACATGTACGAACAAAGATGCAACACTACTAATGACCACCATGTAGTGGTGAAAGTAGGAGTGCAGTATGGACGTTGCTCTTCACGACACAAGTTGATCATTGAAACTATCCGTGAAAGAACGGTAAAGGTAACGGCATGCAGAATACCCAAGATCTTTTGCGCCCTGTTGACCTTGGTGTTGATAACAGTGCCGTAGATGCAACAAAATCCAAACGTGGCAATGAAAAACAGTACCATCTTGTCTTCCCAAACGACAAATGAGTTTGAAGCAAAAATCAAACAATGTGCAACGACAAACACCAACCCCATGAAGGACCAGCTATTGAAATTAAAGATGAAAAAGTCCTGCAACTGGTGCCAGAGCCAGTTGAGACTGAACCTGTCCATGATTGGAGCCCAGAAGCCTATGATTATCCCAGTGGCTGACCCAATTGACAAACACTTCTTCAAGTTGAAATCAGCAGGCCTCAACACAATGTACACAGAAAAGCCAAGGACCAATCCAAGAAGCGACATGGCAATGACTGAGCCAATGAACTCGGACGACATGGTCAGTACTCTTACTGCAGGAATGGATCTGGCATAAGTAATGATAAATGTCAAACTTAAAAATACAATGGATATACCAATTCCAATCAAGCGCAAATCAAACTGGGCCCAAAGTCTTTTGCACTCTTCAAGGGACTCGAATTGATATTTCTTGGCTCCGTCAATCAAATTGGCTTCAAAATCCTTGCCGTTATTGCTATAGTTTGCCATCAACTGATGGAACTGTTCACTTATTTGAGGTGACAAGTTTGGAGTGGCATCACGGAAAACCTGAAGTTGCTGCAATGTCTTGTTGGCAGCCACAGCGAACTCCTTGTCACTGCCAAATGCTTCATCAATAGGGAATCCCAAATTGTTGTAAGGGATGGGTAACCCTAATAAAAGAGACATGGTGGGAACAAGATCAATTTGGTTGACTTGTCTATAATTCTTTCCGATATTCAGGGTATCATAATGGTGAGAATCTTTCTTGTTGAACTTGCGGGTCTTGGAGTACAAAAACAACGTGGATTCAACCTCATCGGGTGAGTCTCCGCCATGGTTACCAGTCGAATCCATTCCATGGTCACCCATAACCACAAGCAACGTATCATCTTCCAATTGTGACACAACATGCTCTATAACATCATTCATTTGGTTCAATTTTTCTTTGATTGAGTAGTGACGGGGACCGTACCTGTGGCCAACGTGGTCAACTCCCAAAAAGTGACCGATCAAAAGGTCCCACTTGGACGTGTTTGCTTTCTCTATCAATGGATACAAGTGTTCTATGACCCCGTTGTCAACGGTGTGTAAATCCCAAACGTTCAACGAGTCGTAAGGGAAATTCAAATCTGGGTTGATGTATTCGTTGAACAATGCGTACCACGTATCGTCACCCATAAACGCAATGCTCTTGTTGTTTTTATGGAGTTGAAGAAGCCAGTTATCTTCGTCGATGGCATCTCCATCAAAGTTCGAGCCTGCATCAATAAAGGTTGGTAATGAGCCTGTGGTAAGACCCTTGAGTCTCTGTAAGGTTGTTGTTGG
This sequence comes from Teunomyces funiuensis, assembly GCA_030558095.1. Classification (NCBI taxonomy): domain Eukaryota; kingdom Fungi; phylum Ascomycota; class Pichiomycetes; order Serinales; family Debaryomycetaceae; genus Teunomyces; species Teunomyces funiuensis. The sequence continues at coordinate 301,225 of JAJMRW010000010.1, forward strand.
TGGATCAGCAATGAATTTCAAAAGCACGCCGTGATCCAGTTGGGAAAGTTGGTGCAAGATGGGGAAGTTGTTATGATAATATTCGTCTGAATTCTCGACAGGGATGGCAAAATCAAATCGAAGAGCGTCTATAATGAGCAAAACTGCCTTGTCAAACCGCGGAGGATCCAAACAAGTGTCCAAGTCGGTGCAATCTGCAATGTTGGGAAGTACCAGTCTCGACAAAAGAAAGCCTTGGGAAAATAGTCCAACGCCGATAAACTGCACCACAGCTAATAATGCCAACACAATAACATATCCAATAAATGTGTAGCGCAACTTCTGTTGTCTTATCTTAATTCGGGCCTGTTGGGCTTGTTGTTGCTTGAATATTCGCTGTCTGGTGGCAGGCACGGACGGATCCATTTCAATCCACTACACCACGTGGGTTTCGTCCTGTATTCTAATAACAGGCCGTGTAAAGTACTTGGATGGTACTGGTGTATACGACTAGCTTCACAACAAATGCGATGCCAACTGCTTTTCTTCCAAGGAATTCGATCAACGGGTTATCTATCACTTTTGATACTACACGTCAAAACTTTTTCAAATCCGCGCACGTGACTCGTCTGGATTTACTATATATTCCTATTAATACAATTCATTACAGCTCATTACAATGAGGAGCCCAAAAGCTATTCCATACTATGGTCAATCTGGCTGAGGAAGTCCTGGTCAAATGCACTTTCGCCCATCATTTCATTGTCGTCGCCGCCAAAATCAATCAAATCATCCATTCCGTCTCCGACCATGCCTTGGCTAGGGTCCAAATTGCCATCTTCTTCAAACAAATCATTCATATCGTCCACCCCAGTGATGACCTCTGAATCTGACCTGCCAAACCTTTCATCTGGACGTTCAAAATTGCCGTTCGCATTGTCATTTTCAATGTTGTTGATGTTTTCAATATTGTTGCTTGCTTGGAGATTGTTGTTGACATTGATGCTTCCACCTTGATTAATGTTGTTGGTGGTGAGATGACTGCTATGTTCATTTTGTCTAATGCTGGCTGGAATATTTGATGCAATACCCATGGGATGTGAGAGGTTGATTGACTTTCCTTCGTCAAATCCATCAAAAGTAGATCCGTTATGTCCATTAGATTCATAAGGCTCAAACATTCTGTTGTTACCGTTGAACTCGGGCAATTCGCCAGCACCTGAACCATTATTTGGGTTCTCTGGTATGCTGAGAAGCGAATTGATCAGCTTGGGGTCGTAGTTGTCAGGTGCCGTCTCTACCTTTAGATTTTCATCTATTTGATCAATAGGGATGGAGAATTTCTGGTGGCTAAAACTGCAGTTGTACTTTTTCGAGAATTTTTGTTCATATTCTTCAAGCACGCTTGTCAATTCCGTCTCCAACTCATCCACAGACTTTTTATCAACTAATGCCTGTTGAAGTTCTGCCAAACGGTCTACTTTTTTCTGTTGGAAAGTGTATTGCTCGTCATTGAACAACCATTGGGCATTATGCTGTTTTAAATCGGCAAGTTCAGATGCAGCCTTGCGTTCTTGGGCTTTCATGGCATCCAAGTCGCCAAAATAAATATCCTCGGGCGTCAACTTGCTTATTTCTTCAGCAGTGCGTTTCGGTATTCTGGGGAACAACCCTGGAGGCTTTATCTTTGATGTATGTACGAGCTTGGAAGTGACATTTTCCATATACTCCTGGTTGGTCAAAAATCGTGTCAATGCGTCTGTCCGATAGGAAACCAAGTCGGCTTCGTCGTGTAGTTGAATGCCCGCACCCTCTTTTATGTCTGTTTGGTGCATCTGTTGGGCGACGTGCCTGTGTCCATGCATCGGTCCCTGCGCATGTGGACGAGCATGCATTTGAGCCTGAGTGTTTGCGTGAACATGCGGTTGTGAGTGTTGTGTTCGTTTACTTGTCCGCCCTCTGGGTCTTCCTGGATGTGCCATTGCGTTCTGGTGCTGGTAATACTTGTTGTTTCAATGTTATCTTTATTTTTTGCGTGAGTTTTTGGGCGGTGCACGAAATTTTATATTTCACGTTATTGACAATCCACTAGGCCCTAAATTATTGATTAAAACAAATATAAAAGACAAAATATATTGAATTTGGGCTCATTGTAATCTTTCGTTTTTAACAACAAAAAGTCTGTTAGAAAATCAATTGTGACAGCATGTATCTTGTGTAGACTAGTTGAGGTTTTGCGATATCTGTATCTGTATCCTCTTCAATGAAAGACAAGGGTCACTACTAGTTACTTTGAATTTTGCAACCATGGTTTTATGGTGAGGTACTGTTCACAACACCGAGACTTGCAGTCCTAGTGCATCTTCCAATTTCCTCTCTTTCGCCTGGATCCACGTCAATAAGAGAGCCAACGCAAGTATTGGTACCATCAACGACTTGTTTTTGACTTAACATGTGTAATTGTGGTTGCAAGTCATTGTAGTCTCTAGGACAAAAAGCCTACTGTTGAGGTAAAAAAAAAAGGTGGATTAATAGAAACCATTATTTACCTTAAAATCATTTAAGAAATTATACGAGTGAATTTGGAGTGCTTTTGCTACTTACCTGAAAGAATTGATACCTGCAACAAGTAGAATAATCCAAAAAATAACAACGTCTTATGATGATGATAAATTTGGAAGGAATTGTTGCCGGTTCTCTGAATTACCCAAGTATCAATGTTGCAGCCAAAAGACGTTACCTGATGGAATCACCCCAATGCAAATTGTTAGAGTATAACCATATTTATTACAAATAGCTCGTGGGTGGGGTTAGATGTTTATTGAGCCGGTGGTGCTTTTCAACATTACAAGTTGTTTATTTATGCACAATAGTGGCCAGTATTATTCTTCCGTTTCAGCATCAAAAAATTTGTGAAATAAACTACAAAGGGACTCACATCCCAATAAACTAGTCAAAATTGCATGTTTATCTGGGAGACGTTTAATGACTACTCCAATTGGAAAAGGTTCCGATTGATGCAACACTAAAATTGTCTCTTTCGATCCTCAAAAATTTTATTTTTGACAGCGGTATCAGCATGCTAAGATACTTTGGTTCTATACAATTGTCACCAGTCTTTACTCACAATAGAGTTTTTACCTACACAATTCAGTATTGTCATCAAGTTCTATTCTTTACCCGGCGGTGCAACTCCGCTGAGGTGACTTTTCCGTTTCATGTCCGCGGTGACAACCATCCTTCTATTGTTTAGGAAATTCGGCTAAACTTCCCAATTATTCCAAATTGGGAAATCCTGCGCTGATGATGCGTTCTGAGACATGATCTCGATGCTTTATTATTTTGGATGGAAGGAAGCACCGATCTCTTTATGAAGAGTTAAAAAATCCAAAGTGCCACAAACTAAAAAGCCTCTTGAGTAATTATAGGTTCTATTAACCCGTACAATTGCATGTAATTCACACCAAAAATGTACAAGGTGCGCTTTCAATTTGACTACTTTGGGGCAATTACTGCTAATTAGTACAATCACCTGTGGTATTCCAAAGATACCTTGTTAGTTGACAATTGAATGATTTTTGACACGATTTATTTTCCACCCGGCAATTTCAGGTGATGAAAATGTGGATCCCACATTGGTTGAAAAAAGTGTTCGGCGTATAATTCCATCTACTTATTGTTTTCTGTATAAAATAACTTTTATTCAACCAGTGATTGATTTTATTAAAGTCACGACCTTGGACCCCTCGGTGACCTTGCCAGAAGTACTGTCCATGGTGAAAATCCATAATTTTTATTGCTGCGACTCTCGCCAACTGAAAGAAAAAAATAATTACTGCAAGCTTAATTCGTAAAAGCGGTATTAATTATACTTGAATGTTTTCTCCTCATACAGTAAGCACAATCACGCAATTCAAACTACTGGAAAAATCATTCTTTTGAAATGTAAACACTGATTAGACAAAAATTGACGTGAACAGCTCACAAATAAAAACGGACAATTACTTCGCAGACGAAGTTGGTGTGCTAGATGGAACTGGAGGCAAAATACCATTTTCAATTATAAATCTTTTGTTTTCCAGATCAAGAGTAAGTTCAACATTCAGCTTGCCCCAATAGTTGACACATTCATCCTGTCTTTGTACTGTAATATTTGACAAAGCGCGCAGGTAATCGGATTTACCTGCTTCGCCCTCAGCGGTGTAAAGGATTGGCCAGAATTGAATGTACTTTGAGTAACGCATGCATGGCTTATGTGTAATGACCTCCTCGTCAAATTGAATGGTTTCACCGATAATAATACCATCTTCGTAAGGAGTAGTGTATACCTCGATTTCAAAAATCAACATCTCTCCGGTTGCGGTATCAGTAAAGTTTCTAACCCAAATATTGGAGCCATCTGCATTGTGCGACTAGAGCAAGACTTCAGTGTGGTTGAATTCCCATGGATAGTCATCATATGCACAAGAAACACCCTCAACACTGTCTGCACCGTGATAACAATTAGGATGATCAGTAGTTGAATTACCGAAGAAACTAAATATCAAACGGTTAGGTTGCAGATCTTGTGGTTGCAAGCTAATGTAGCCACCAACACCGAAGGCACCGGGAGCAAAGTAGAACATAGTAGCATAATAATATTCATGAACTGCACCAGCAATAACCTCGATATCAGCAGTTAATCTGGTAAAATTTCCAGGCTTTTCAGTTTTAAAAACCTGATCGTAAGGCCAACCAGCCTCAACATTTGCAGCATATAAAGTCAAATAAAACAACACGTAGAATACAACATCTTTGACTCTTTGGTAAAATTAAAAAAAATAATGATATTAATTAGGGTATTTATATAGTCTTTTGTAGTGGGGTTGAATATTACGGAAAGGTGCTACCCATAACCATTTTGCTAGTGGATAAATTCATGCTGCAAATGATGTGCAATATTTTCTGATGGGCACCGGACTATTATTGTTAGGAGCCCGGTGGTTTATTGTCCTAGTATTTTTCTTCGATATTTTTACCGAACGAAACTAAAATATTATGTTCCAACGACCCCACACTGACTTGTTGAGAAAAGATTGCTGCCGTGTCTGACTGTTATTCCGGTTTGGAAGTATAGAGAACAATTGGAGGTGAAGTTAAAAAATTAGCAGTTAAGTTCTATTTGCAGCAATTCAAGTGTTCTACGAATATATTTTTATTCATACTGCTTGAACGTACAGAGAACCGGTACGTTGTCTTTTCCTACTACATTTATTCTCATTAATTGACTGAAACTGATAAAACTAGCACTCGAAACTCTACACATCTACTGGCTTGTATTTTCTGAAAGATGGTTCTACTTCTTTCATCTCACGTAACCTTAAATCTGTCAATATGCAAAAGTGGGACGTCAAATTCCCGGTTGGGCTTCCCTTCCCTAAAACAATATACGAGCAGGCTTTGTTTCCTGCTCTAGCAATCAACGGAATTCGGAGAGTTGACACACCGTAACAAACTGCTGATTACCCGGCGCGCATTATGAGCACCACCAGACACCATTTGCGTGGTAGGAGTGAGCACACGTTTATTATTATTGTTGCCAGAGCTCTAATTTTAGGTAAATCCAAATTATTACGATACCTCTTTAATACCGGCTTTGCGCATCTTGTGAGTACTGTGTTGACAACTCCAATTTTTGCTGAGCTCCTGCTTAATTCCATCTACGCTAAGAAATCTAAAATGACATTCTTTAAATTAAATAAATACAGTTGCAACTAGTAGTAATAACCCACAAAAAAGAATAAAAGTATAATAAAATGAATCACAAATCAAATCTGCCATTGACAAATTCCTCATCGTCCATGTGATTGTCCTGGTCGATTTCCATCTCGTCTTCTTCGTCAATCTGATCGTCGTCGATAACATCTTCATCTGGTGGAAGATTAGGGTTTCCTGGAATGAACGATCCAGAATGCTTGTATGTGTTCATTCTGTGTGATTTTCCAAAATGATCCTCCATGGCAGAATCATCGACATAAGTAAAGCCCTTGAAGTTAGCCTGAATACCAGGAGATAACGGAGTCGAAGCCATTTCCATTTGCTTCTTCAAAACTGAGGTGGATTCCGACGTGAATTCGGGGTCAAAGTTGGAAGTATCGGTTTCAGAAGTTAAATGAGGCTTGAATGGTGGTGGGATCGACTTGGACCTCAACAAATCCCAATCGATATCGTGGAAGAATGCGTGTGCTCTCAATTCACGAGCATCGTTGGTAGCTCCCAATCTATGCTTGGGGTTTCTGTTCAACAACCCCTTCACAAACGATCTCCCTTCTAAAGACAACACTTCCTTGGGAAATCTTACTTTACCAAAAGCAATGTTCTTGTACATCTGCTGGGTGTTATCGGCATAAAATGGCGACCAGCCGCAGCACATTTCAAAAATAAGAACACCCAAAGACCAGAAATCAACCATCTTGGTATATCCGGACTCGTCGAGCAAAACTTCTGGTGCCAAGTATTCAGTAGTCCCACAAAAGGTATTAGTAGTTCCGTCATTGTTCAAGTTTGCCTTGGATAATCCAAAATCACAAAGTGCAATGTGGCCATTGGCATCAAGCAAGATGTTTTCAGGCTTCAAGTCACGATACACAATATCGTTATCATGCAAATGCTCAAGAGCCAAAACCAACTCAGCAATGTAGAACTTGGCTCTATCTTCTGCAAATCTTCCTTCCTTTTGGAGATGCCAGAACAATTCTCCTCCAGACATGTAGTCAGTGACCAAGTACAAGTCCGTGGGGGTTTGGAAAGAAAACTTCAATCCAACAATGAATGGAGATGCTGCAGCAGAAGTACGCACAAGAATGTTTCGTTCACCAATGGTGTGAGCAATCTCCTTCTTTTTCACAATTACTTTCTTGGACAACACTTTCATGGCGTAAATACGGCCCGAATCTCTCTTTTTAACTTGAAAGACTTGGCCAAAAGTCCCCTTTCCCAATAAACGCAACACTTCGAAATCATCTGGTCCGTAGGACTTTTTGTTATCTAACGAAGTGTATTCCCAGATAATCTTGATAGAGCCCGAAGAAACACGTTCACCAACAATACGGGCTTTCAATGGAACCCATTCTGCTTGGGAGGTTTTATTTGTGACTGTAGATGGAAATATACGGATGTGGCCCATGAAGGCGTCGTCTCTGGCTGCATCGTAAAGGGAAATGTCTAATTCGGAGTTGAAGCCAACAACATCAAAAATGGCCTCGTGGTTACAGATGCTATTGTTGTTTTCCTGTGCCGAAGCTAACTGGAGATGTTGGGTGGAGGACTGTCTCTGGTACAAGCCTGGCCTGTTGGATTTAACTGGTAATGCACGAGATGAGGGATGGTTGTTGTTATGAATTTGGGTATTGAGATTGCCTGATATTGGTTGGTGTTTCTGGTTGAAGGGGTTTTGAGGCGATCTACCGTACGAGGATGGGGCGTTCGTGACAAATTCGGATGATTCAAACGTACACACAACATAGGGCTGGGTTGCAAGAATGTCTTTAGTTTCAACAATTGTAACCTTCAATTTGCCCTTGGGTTGACTGTTTCTGGCCAAAGGATTTATGGTCTGGCCCGTTTCATCTGTGGTAATAATGACTGGTTGGCCATTGGAGTAGTGTTGTGCCGATTGTTGTGGTTGGTGAAGTTGGTGGAATTGGTTGGACTGTTGTTGGTTGTTGTTGAAGGCCGCTTGTTGTTGGTATTGTTGGGACAACTGTTTGAATTGGCTCTGGTGCTGTTCGTTGGACTTGAATGTTTGGTTCAAGTACGTCTCCAGCATGTTGCTGGGGTTGTTGGTGTTGGTGCTTGTTGTTCCATACACCAAGGAATTGTTGGACACTGCGGTGGTGGGTGTAACGTTTGCAAGCCCTTTGGGAAGAAACTTGGTTTCGTCCTGGTACAGGGGTCTTGTGTCGAACTCGGGCGCCGAAGGTGTCGAGGATGTGCCCGTGGCAGAAGCGGCTTCTTCCTTTTTGTTAAAGTTGCCGAAGCCAAATATGGACTTGGCAAAGTCGGCCATTCTATAAGGAAGATCTATGAATATGCAATGTAATGCTGGTGGTGGTACCACTGATTAAAATTTAGGAACTGGTGGGAGCGAAGGAAAAAGGAATGAGGAGGAAGCGAGGGGGGGGGCAGCGGCTACCAAAATAGTCCACACCGATCAGGAGCAGATGTAGAAGCCGGAAGAATGTCGCTTGTTGGTGTCAATGACCAGCAATTGTGGTTGTTCAGAGGTAAGCAGGACTTCACGTGGAAATGAAGTGGATATCTCGAACTGGTGACGAACGGCGTGTGGCGAGAGAGAAGTGCATCCTGCTCAGCTCTATCACTAATACTGTACAATCGAAAAAATGTTACACAAAGCCTGCCTGTTACGAGAAAAAAATGGAAAGAAAAAAGCAATTCCGCGCGCGCAGCCTGTGATATCATGGTGATAACAGACAATAACTGTAGAGAGAACAGCAGCAAAGGTACGGGCAAACGGTCATCGTTTGCTGGACACGGTGGCAAATAATTAATTGCTGTGGTCAGGCCAATGGCTCAGCTGCGTGACTATCACAGATTGATGGCATAATACAGCTTCTCCTAATTTGTTTTTTTTTAGCTTTAATGGCTTTTTTTCGTGCCTTTTACTTCTGTGACATCTCACTCTTGCCAAATCTGTATCTTTTTTTAACCTTCCGTGCCAGAATGTGATCTGTGGAATTGGTCCTAAACCAGGCTACATGGCCAATTGCGTCCGTTGAAAACGTTTTTGGAGAACAAATCTCTGCAGCCAGCATTGTTAGAAACGTACTCGCTTAAACATTCTAGATATTTTAAATCATCTCAATGCTCGCTTAGTTTTGATTGTTTGGTAGGTAGCCAATCAAATTATGCCCTCTCACCACCGTTATATGTTCGGCGTGCTTTCTTGTCGATTTTTTTTTTTTGCAACTATGTTTGTCTACAAGCCAATAACTTCCTTTCTACATCTACTAAAGCGAATAAGCCATAAGTTAGATTCCATCAGAAAACTCAATTCAAAAATTCTCTATGTTAACTTAGTATAAAGATGTGATGTTCTCCACTCTACTTTTCTATTCTTCTACATTGTACTCACCACCTCCATTTCCCTTATAAATGAGAACTTGATCAAATGTATTTCCTGCATATACCCGTTTGACCTCACCATCAAATTTTCACACTGACCACAATCATCACAATCAACAATCATCATGTTCGGTGCCGGCATTTGGAACGGAGTCAGACTGTTCAGTCTGTCGACTATTTCTGCTAGCAGAAACACTAATGACAAGTTCTTTAAAATTTTAAAGTACTCCAAGCCGGTCAAAAATACCAATGGCTTCCAAGTCGGCGACGCAATCCCTAGAGACTTGAAGATCCCATTAAAGGCTAAGCAAGTTCCTGATTACCATTACGAAGCCATGTTCTTTAAGAGACAAAACAGAGGATTATTTGGAGGGTTACAAAGAAAAAGATCCAAGAACTGCTCGGAATCCGGCAACAAGTCATTGAGAACCCACTTGCCCAACATCCAAAAGTCCAAGTTATGGTCCGAAACCCTTGGAAAAACTATCCAAACCAAAGTCAGCACTAAGGTCTTGAAGACCATCACAAAAGAAGGTGGTTTGGACAATTACTTGACCAAAGAAACCCCGGCTCGTGTGAAAACATTGGGCTTAAAGGGCTGGGGCTTGAAATATCAGGTCTTGAAGCAACGTGAATTCAACGAATTGCCTAAGATCAGTACAGATGCTGGCGAAGTCCAGGTATACCACATTCATAACGACGGTAAGCAGATTATTGTTGGAAAGAACAAGTTATTGAAAGAATTGTTTCCGTTGGTCAGAAAGAGTAGCTTTATCAAGGTAACTCCTACCGAATTTCACAGAAACCATAGTTACTTGACCATTGGTGAGCTTGTTGATAAGTTAAAAGAGCATAATTACGACTTTTCCCGTGTCTCTGTCTAGTCATGTACATAGTTTAGCAATAGAGAAGAGATGGATCAAATTGTATAAGTTGTAAGTTAAGACAAGAGTGGAAACGACCACTTCTTGTGAATAAAGCATAGCACCTCCACTCATATCCTGTCTTATATGGTATAGGCCCGATTTCCCCATACTTTCATATTTGATGTACTCACTTGCTTTTATTGAGGGACCCCAAAAAGCAGTCACACTACACGTGCCACTTTTATTCTTTTTTTCCATATTGAGAAAGCTCCTTGCACCAATACTTAAAGTTCTGTCCAGCTTAACTGCAGGTTCGAAAATTTTTCAGGCTTCCCATCCTGGTCCACGAAAAAAAGGATTATAGAAAATCTTTCAGACTTTTCATATACATTATATCTCATAGTAAATATGGCTAAATCAGGTATGTACCATGGTCAGATTATGTGACAGTTGATCTATTCCGTTTGAAAGTCCATTTAAAGAAGAAATTCTATCCCCAGAAGTGATATATGTATCACAATCTATCAGCAACTTATAAGTCTGACGAGAATCCGTCCATGGATATACAAAGTAAAGAGGGTAAAAATTTTTACTTGAACACAACAAAGAGAAATTGTACCAGAAAGCAGTATCTACGATTATATTGTGTGGAAAGAATAATTTCCTTGAACTGGAAAACATTGGAATGTCACTGAAGCTTTAACATTAGCTCAATCATGTACTAACAATTAGGTATTGCTGTTGGTTTAAACAAGGGTCACAAGACTACCGCCAAGGAAGTCGCTCCAAAGATCTCCTACAGAAAGGGTGCTTTGTCCAAGAGAACTGAATTTGTCAGAAACATTGTCAAGGAAGTTGCTGGTCTTGCTCCATACGAAAGAAGATTGATCGAATTGATCAGAAACGCTGGTGAAAAGAGAGCTAAGAAGTTGGCCAAGAAGAGATTGGGTACCCACAAGAGAGCTTTGAGAAAGGTTGAAGAAATGAACAAGGTCATTGCTGAATCCAGAAAGCACTAAATATCTCCCTTGTAATTTAAGTACTTTACTCAATAAAACCTACATAATATAGAGATTTTACTGTAGAAACAGGGCACACATTTTGAGGTGATTGGCGCTCCAATATGAAAATTGAAACGTTCGCAGTTGCTCCACCATATACAACTCACCATGTTGCGCCGTCATACTCAATTTGTAAGGAAACATGCCAGACGTTGGCTTGCAATACCGCCACCAACACACTTTGCTAATTCCAATTCCCCTCCACAAACATATTCTGCTGAGAATCCCCCACCAGGTACTTCGCCACAACATCAACAGCAAGCATCCCATTTATACCAAGCACAAGCACAAGCACAAGCACCGCCCCAGTACTCGCCTAATGCAGAGAGAAGCAGTTTCATCAAAGAAATCACTGCTCTTTTGGCAATGGGAGCTCTAGCGTACATTGCTGTTGATAACTACGTGAATCGGGTCAGGTTGGAAAAGTTGACACAAGAGGCCACTGCCATCAACTCAAAGACTCTTCAGCTCCAGCAACAGAACTTCCTCAATATCCGCAAGAAGCGTGATCTACAAGTGTTGCAGGAGCGCAGAGAACACAACAGAAGAGCATTCAAGATGGGGCTTCATATAGCCTTGCTTCGTAAGCAATTGAAGGAGGCAGGCATAGATCCCTTGGAAATTGATAATGCAGTTAAAGAGTTTGAAAAGAGTGTCAAGATAGACAGCTCGGTCCGAAATGTCAGTGGACAAGTCCTATGGCTCGAAGACCAATCACGTAAGTTTACAGATATATGTGGAAGTGTACATTATACTAACGACCAGCACTCAAATCATACTTGCCAGACATCCATGAATATGATAAACGAAGCATAGATGCTAAAGAAAGAACTGAAACCACAAACGATAAAGTCTAATTGGTGATGTTGTTTTTGATTTAACTAACTTTGCTTAGAGACATTTTAGAGATTTATCAAAGTGATCCAACCCGTTCATCTTTTGATTGATACATTACCAAAACAAAACACTCACGACTCCACAGACCTGATAATTAACATCATCTAACGTGGTAGTGTCTCCACATTACCCTGTAGCTTGTAGCCCGAAAGTAGTTACCCGGCCATTAACCATCGCTATAAAAAACCGAAAAATCGCCCACTATAGGGACTTTTCTTCTCTACACAATGTTTTTAACATAGGCGCCCATTAGAGTCACGGTTTATATGACTTCCTCAACATATAATCTATAACCACTCTGTGGTTTCTTCGTGCTCGGGTAAGCCTTAGATAAACGGTTTTGTCCAGCCTCACAAGTCGTGTCTTTTTCTGGATTGATGGATAGACATCGCGGTTCTAAACCTACAAATTCCTTTATTCGCAATAGTATTTTCTGCTCTAGATTATCCTCTTCTATGTTCCACTAGCTGGGCATCAATACTGCCGAGCTCCCTTTGTTTAAGCTTCAATTGTAGCAACTTGAACCTTGGACAGCATAACGACTGAGCTTCTGGCCCATTGGCCTCGTAGAAGTTCTTGCAGCACAAGTACAACTCGTCTATCAACTTGGTACACTTTGATTCATTGTATCCGTTACCTTGCAAGCAATTCTGGATGGCACATGCTTGTGCTTTACACGTACTTCCTTCTGGGTCTGCCATCCTTGCTAGAAAAAGTGCTATGTATTAAGTTTTTTTTTCTTGATGAATCATTTTCTCAGATTGCTTTCGTATTTATGTGATAAGCGTTTTATCCAAATCGGTATGGTAATCATCTTCATCATACTCGCTAGGTTCATAGATAACTAAAGGCGCAAAGTCGTCCTTATTTTGTTGTTCTCTTGCATTCTTGACCTTTTCAACGTAGAATACCATACAGCCTGAAAAGACAGATACCAAAATGGCAATGATCCCCCATCTCGATAAATGCCATCTAAAACTTTCAATCTCGGACCTCATGGCAGAATTCAACTCAGTGGTGATCTTGTGATTTGTTTCTTGGATCTTTAATATGATACGTTTAGACAGAAGAGTATTATCGGATTTTTGGTCATTTATGGCCACCTGCGAGTCGTTCTTCATCTGGATGAAATCACTATTCAACTCATCTGAAATGATGTGAAAATCTCGCTGTAATATGTTGATCAAACTAATCAACTCATTTATATGCTGTTCTCTGGATCTGGTCACGTCAACTCTGATTTCTTGCTGGGCACTCTCGAAAAGGTACAGCTCGTTCTCCAACTCGTACATTTGGCCAAACTTGGTCGACAACTTGCTCAACTTCAAGTTCAACTGCTGTACTATCAAGTTTAAAAGCTCGTCCGCTTGACTCGCTGTAAACCCTGCCTCTTTAAGTTGTGTGTAAACGGCGTACGTATCCATGTATGGCTCTAGTGGGCCGAATATCGTCGTGAGATAATCGTCTTCCAATTCTTCTTCGTTATCCTGTGGTTCTTTTTGTTTTCCTTCTGTGGTTTCTGATGTGGTTTCTTTTTTAGCTATGCCATTTGTTTCTGCCTTCACATTGTTGTTTTCTTTCGTTACTTGGGAAGAGCTTGTAGAATATGAGCAGCGTGATCGCTGGTATGCATCAGAAATATATCTATTCTGTAGTATTCCATGTATCTGCCTCAAAGGACGTATTGTGGGCGTGACTCGTAATCTCAGAACAAATGTGCCATATCTCAACATTCTTGAATACTCAAAGACTTGATGTATATATTATATATGTAGTTAGCTCTTGAGGAAAATGTTTGGAGGTGTTTGGATTTGTGGATTGAAATATTGTTGTTGTTTTTAAGTGGTAGTGTTGGCCAGGTTTCCTTTCAGATTAACGGTTTTCTAAAATCGCAATCTAATGCGCATAACATTTTTTGGAAATCATAAGCAAGAAAAGCGAGCACTAAGCAACTTCTTTATTTGTCTCTAGAGATACTGGTGGATCACTCGAATTGATATCAAAAAGCCTTAGGCGTCTAAATCGTTGAAGAAACTTTCTTTTGTAGTTTTCAGCAGTTACGGAACTTTCAGTGAGGGGAATTTGTTCTGTAGCATCCCCTTTGTATTTTTCAAAAAAGTACAAAGCAGTGAGAAAATCACGATAACGTAATTTTGTTTTGTTGAAGTAAATCACAGATTCAGAAGCTTTTTCTTCCGTACCAAAGCCTGCAAAACCTCTTAGTTTGAAAGGTTCATTATCCGTAATTGAAATTATCAACTCAGGGCAAGGAGGATATAATGTTGCAAATTTATCGTAGATTTGATGTTCGTTGCGTTCTCTGAGCTTCTCTATAGCTTGTAAGTTTTCCTTCAAGAATGTGGACAACTTTTCCTTCCTGTTCAGAGCATCTGATAGGTATACTGTATAAGACTTGTTTTGTATGAGATTATCAAGAACTAGTTTTGCGCCGTTTTTCACCACCAGGAGAACAATATTAGGAACCGGCTTATAAGATTCGGGTGAGCGAAATTTAAATTCCCTTATAATGGCAGTCTTAAATAAGTCAAGGTCCGACGGGTCGTTCCATGCAATTCCAGAAGGCTCAAAAATAGTTATTTGTTCAATTCTTGGGAGAAATGTGTTCAAGACAATAAACTCCGCAATCTCGGACCGGAGCCTTGATTTCTCCAATTCAAGGTGGGTCTTGTGGACGAAATGATATTCCTTGCGGAGAGCAAAGTTTACCTGTATTTCCTGGTCGGTGGGATATTGCGTTAACTTGTCAGCATCTAGGTATGGTTTAGGAATATCTGGAGGTGGAGGGATTCGCAATGGCTTTTTGTGGAGAATCAATCCAATGCTTTTGGGCGTCACAGTTGGAAGTGCGGTTGTGATATCTCTTCTAGTAAAGACAAATCCAAACAAAAACAGAAGAACCAACTTTCGTATAAAGTTGACAAACTTGGCAAAATAGTCCCAAGCAAACTTGGCTGCTGAAATGTATTGACATCCTTGTGTGCGTTTGCTGCAAGTTGCTGAGTTCCAGGCGATATAATGGGCTAGACGCCATCTGGCCACTAAATGGAGAAAGAAGTTCCACACAAGCGTCAACTTTTTGAACATGACAAGTATGTAGACCAAGCCTAATTTGGTGATGTTCACTTTGAGTAGTTGAAACGTGGAGGCGTCTATGTCGAGATTCACAAAACTTGTGTAAGCGCCGATACCCAACGTGGAGTTGAGAGATGGTGATTCTGCGGCACTTTCAGCCAATACTTCTAGCAGTTTGATACCCGAAGATAATGTGGTGATTGGATTATCTTCCACAATTTCATCTTTGTTATCTGGTTGTGTTGAATTCATATTTAGAGGTTGACATGTACCCACAAAAAAGGGTTGCAAAAAACTACGCATTTACAAATTCATAATTTTTCAATTTTTGTTGATTAATTTTTTATATTTTTGCAATCGTAAAGGCAAGAACTAAACCTTTTTTAAATTTATAAACACTAATGTACACGGGGATTAAAAGCAAACTAAGCGTCAACAGTTTCAGCTTCAGCTTCAGCAACTTCGACTTCGGCTTCGGCAACGTCCTCTGGAGAGGAAGCATCGATTTCCTCAGTGGTGCTGTCTTCAGCGCTCTCTTGTTCAATGGCAATCGACACCAAGTTGTCCTTGTTGGAAACTTCAGTACCTTCGTTTGGAATTGTCAATTCCAATTCACCGTTCTTCAAGAACTTGGCCTTGATTTGATCAAATTTGATCACCTTGTCAAATTGGAAGTGTTTTTCAAAACCAACTTCGTGGTTCTTGAATTCCTTGATGAGAGAAGCAGCGTCTTCTTTGATTTCTTCTTCTTCGTCGTCATCTTCTTCCTCCTCTTCTTCATCTTCTTCTTCCTCTTCGACTTCCTGTTCTTCGGCATCGATTTCAATGTCTTCAGCTTCTTGTTGTTCCTTTTCTGCTTCGTCATCTTCATCTTGACCTTCAAATCCAGACCATTCAAATGGTTCAACTTCTTCGTTGCTGGCATCCACGTAGTCTTCGTCTTCTTCCTCTTCTTCTTCGACTTCAGCTTCAGATTCTTCGAGATCGTTAAAGTTGAACTTACCCTTAACAACCAATTCGTTTTCGTGCTTCAAAAATTCAATCTTAACTTCTTCCTTGATCAAAGATGGAAATCTCAAGTTGATTTGGTAGGTGTTGTCGTCCAATTCAATGACTTCGCAGTCCTTACTGTTTTCCAACTCTCCAGACAAATCAATAACTTCAACATCGTCGTCATCAGAGTCCTCAGCCTGTAAGTAACCTTCTGCGTCATAAATTTCGTCATCGCTTGGAATCAACTCTTCGTCAGTAGAGTCATCTTCACTGTCATAACCTGGCAAGTCGAATCTGTGTCTGTAGATAGTGATACCTTCTTCATCAGAAGATTCGTCAGAATCTGAGTCTTCGTAATCGTAGTTTTCTGGGTTACCTGCATCGAATTCGTCTTCGCTGTCTGTTTCAATGTCTTCGTCAATTTCAAAGTATTCTGGTTCGGAACCTAATTCGGAGTCTTCATCTTCGGAAAAAGGAATTTCGTCTCCAGAAACCAAGTCTTCTTCGAAAAATTGTCTGACATTTTCCAACTGTAATTGATCTTCCAACTCTTCTTCATCAGATGAGTATTCGACTTCTTCTTCACAGTCTTCACACTCGTCGCAATCTTCACAGTCTTCGCAATCTTCGCAATCTTCGCATTCACAGTCGTCACATTCACAGTCATCACATTCTTCACATTCGCTGTCGTTGCATTCTTCGTCAACGCATTCGTCACACTCGCTGTCATCGCATTCTTCGTCAGCGCATTCTTCACATTCAGTATCATCGCATTCTTCGTCAGAGTCAGAGTCAGATTCAGATTCGGAGTCGGATTCAGAGTCCTCTTCAGAATCTTCTTCGGAGTCGGATTCAGATTCCATTTCAAGATCAGCAATAGCTTCGGCTTGTAATTGGTCATTCAAGTCGATAATGTCTAAGATTTGTTCTGGTTCGGAATCTTCTTCAGAGTCGTCGTAGTATCTGACCAACTCATCGTTCAAGTCAAAAACTTCACCTTCATCGGCCAAAGCGTCAATAGCTTCGTTTTCCAACTCGTCGTTCAAGTCAATGACGTAAACTTCACCATCGGAGTCAATGTAGATTTCTTCAATGTCATCTTCAGAGTCAAATTCTTCTTCAGAGGAGTCTTCTTCGGGGGAGCCTTCGTCAGAAGATTCTTCGTCAGAAGATTCAAATTCTTCGTTTTGTTGGTTGTTGTTCAAGCCAAATTCGTAAACTTCTTCCTCTTCTTCGGAAGATCCATCGTCGCTTTCTGGTTCTTCAACGTAAACCAAGTTCTTGGATTTTTGGTGTGGGTAGTACTTTCTGTACTTCTTGGTAGTTGGCTTGGACGATTTGTAGTATCTGTCGGCTGGGTAGAAGTTCTTTCTAGAGTATCTTTTGGTATTTCTTGGGTAGGAAGGCATTATGGATATTTATATGGATATTATATGAGGAAAATGGTAGTATGCTAAGTATGCTATGTTTGTAAAACTTGAAGACTCTGTTCCTTTGTGTCTATAAAATGGTTTTGATAGAGTACTGAACAATTCAAAAGCTATACTGCACTGGTAGTATGTGATCCTATTTATATAAAAACTAAAATTTTCAGGCAGGCATGTGTACGATGAGATGGGGCCGATGCTGCGGCTCAACCAGCATTACCCGGTTCGGCAAATTTCGTGCAGGACGTCCAGATGAGTTCCATCGCGTTCTTAAGAAAAAGACAGAACCCAAAAGATATTGATGGAAGGAGAAAAAAAGTTCTATACCGCCACTGAAAAATTTTTCACTGCAAAAAACTGGTGTTTGTGTAACAAAAGCGCGTGTGCGTGTCTGGCACAAGAAGCTCTTGGAAATTTACTATGCAAATTTTTTTTGCGGGCGCTGGAGAGTGACAGTCTCAGGCAGTCCCGCGAAATGTGGAATTTTTGCACCAAATGGTCGTGTGTTACCCGGCCAACATCAGCGAGTATAAATAGAGCCCATCCCCCTCGCCTCCCTTGTTTTTCTCACTAAATCTCTTTGCCTTTTGGCTTAGATCAAGTGTAGTATCTGTTCTTTTCAGTGTAACAGCTGAAACGTCATCAATGATGACTTTGATTATGTTACCTTTATTTTTGGATCATAGCTGCAGGGACTGATGGGCTTGCTCACACCCAGCAGCACAGTGTCGTTGCCATTGCACTTCGGCTTCTGACGCAAACTTTTAAGATATCATCATGAGGACATTATGGTATTTTAAAAGATTAGAGTTGTTGAAGTGCTGGTGGTAAGCATTAATTTGATATGGGTGTTTGGATCAACATGACTAATTTAATATATCACTCCGGTATGAGCATTTTTTTGATAAGAAGAGCCCAAGCGATATACTATAAATAGTAATAGAAGTAATCTCATATCTCAGTTGGACCAATTCGACATACGGAGTGTGACATATCGGTACTTTTTGTAATAGTATTTTCTAACTTAAATTACGTAATTTTCCTATACATAAATCTAAGCACTAATAACCCACAAATCATTATCTCAAAAGGTTGCACCGTACACTTAACACTAAATCTACTGACTCCCGTTCGCTGTTGAAGAACCACGATGATCCCATCTGATCATGAAGTGGATATAACATCTATCGGCGACACATCTGTCGTCAACAACGGGCTATTCCCCAGTATTGCATTCCATTCGCATGAGGATGACGCTGCCTCATCCAACGACTCGTCATCCATAGAAAACCTTAGAGAGATATTTCATAGACAGACAGAAGAATATGATCTTTCAAATCCTCCAAACCTATTTGAAACCAACTTGGACACCATTTCTGACAGAAACTCAGTGAGGTCCAGAACCCGCTCCCTTGATCCTTCCATCTTAAACCAAATGGCCAACTCCTTGGTCAGTAACGAACCAATAGCCGTCAAAGATTCTCGCTTCAAATATCTAGGACTCTACGAAAACTTGAAAAAGGCACACAATCAGGATGATACTGCATCGATTTTTGGACTTTCACACCTCGATGACTTCAACAAATACGTCGAGCAAACAGAGTTGAACGACCGTATTCATGCAAAATTAGCAAACAAAATCAACCAAGAAGATACCGTGTTGAACGTGTTGGGACCTAAGGAGTTGGCTGAAAACTTTGATGCCAACAATTTTGAACTGGAAGATATACTGAAACCAAAAAGTAGTTGGTACAATAAGGACTCCAGACAAAACAACGGCTCAATATTCAAGAGATGGAACTACGAAAAGCCTGCGGATGAGTATGTTGATGCTGACTACTTCGTAGATGGCTCAACTTCGTCTTCTTCTACAACCTCCCAGCCACATACTTTCTTACAAAGAAAGCTCAAGGTGCGACATCTTCAAATGATTTCATTCGGAGGTACTATGGGTGTAGGCCTATTCTTAAATATTGGGAAAGCTATAACCATAGGAGGAGGGTTGGGAACCTTGTTGTCCTTTGTGATCTGTGGGCTTATTGTACTTGCCACCATCATTTCCTTTTGTGAAATGGTGACGTTTATTTCTGTTGTGGACGGTGTTTCAGGGTTGAGTTCCCGTTTTGTTGATGATGCATTTGGATTTGCTGTTGGCTGGTTATATTTTTCCAGCTTTGCTATCGGTTTAGCAGGTGAGATTGTTGCCAGTGTCATCATGCTTTCGTACTATCCTTCATTGAACATTACAACATATAAAGGTTCGTCAGCAGGGTTTGTTACGCTATTTTTGAGTCTAATCCTATTGAGTAACATGATTGACGTGCGGGTATTTGGTGAGATTGAGTACATTGCTTCAGTGATCAAATTGATTGCCGTTTTAGTGATGATTGTGTTTATGCTTGTCATGAACACTGGAGGCTTCGACGGTAAGACTATAGGCTTTAAGTACTGGCAGTACCTGAAGTCAGATTTTAAGGACAATATTATCTTTGGTTTATTCAGACCAACATTTAACTTGCATGACAATGGGACGGACCCATTTTCTGATGGAATAGGAGGTGCCAAGGGCCGGTTTTTGTCGCTAACTGTTGCGATTCTTGTCTCTGCGTACGCATACAGTGGTACTGAGATTGTATGCATTGCTGCATGTGAGGCTAAGAATCCACGAAAAGCCTTACCATCCGCAACGAAGAGAGTGTTTTTGCGTATCATCATCTTTTATTTGTTATCTGCATTTGTTGTGTCGTTGAACGTATACGCTGGAGACCCCAGACTTTTGCGTTATTATCTGGGAAGCACAGGAGTCAATGCTAATCAGCTTGCTGGTAATATTGCCATTGCGTACGTTGGTGGCATAAACTGTCAGACTCCAACGGGGGTATTTGCTGGTTATGGTAGCGGGGCGCAAAGCCCGTGGATTATTGCGCTTCAAAGCGTGGGTCAGTGTCGTTTGAGTTCAGCTGTCAATATCTTTTTGGTCTTCTTTGCGATCAGTTGCGGTAATGCTCAGTTGTATGTCAGTTCAAGAACGGTTTACTCGCTTGCATTGCAGAGGAAAGCACCCAAATGTTTTACTTATTGTAACCGATTTGGGATTCCATATTATGCTGTGTTATTTGCAGCCAGTTTTGCCTTGCTTGCGTACTTGTGTGTTTCTGAGCAGGCCACAGTAGTGTTTCAGAACATCACTAGTCTTGTTGCATCGTCTGGAGTCATTCTTTGGTTTGCCATGTGTCTCAGTTTCATCAGATTTTACTACGGACTCAAAAGAAGACCCGATATCATCAGTCGTGACGATAAGATTTATCCATACAAATCGCCATTCCAGCCGTACGCAGCCTTTTTTGGGCTTTTCGGTTCTGCCTTTATTTTGTTAGGGATGGGATTTGTGGTGTTTCTCCGTGGAGAATGGAACACAGCATTTTTCTTTTCGAGTTATGGCTCGTTGATGATATTCGCTTTGCTATACTTGAGCTACAAGTTTATCAAGGGTACGAGCTTCATCAAGTTGGACGCACTTGATTTCGACTCAGGAAGAACAGAAATCGACCGGTTTATTTGGGACGGCGGCAGAGACTACAATATTCGTAGTGTCAAGGACGTTTTTCACAAGGCAATGTCTTTCATGGCATAGCTGTTTTATTTCTTTTAGCTTCATATTTAGGGTAGATTAATTTAAGGAACCGCGGACAATAACTGCGAAATCACCGTTGTGTCGTAAATTTCACGTTTTTTTCTCGTTGACCGTTTTGGGCTTAATTATGAAACTTGGGGCGCTGCCGATCCGTCGTCTAAATTCTACGTCGTTCGCTTGAATTCTGTTACCAGGCCAGTTTTTTTAAACCAATTGCTTTACAAACCCTCAAAGTATAATGGTGTGGACTCCTACTGAGGCTTTTACCAGAGCCAAGATCGTCAAACCGTTTTTACCGTTCGATAAGCATCCCCTGTTGCGTAACGACAATTTGAAGAATTTGTATCCGGGTGATGAAGTCTACATTTTTGAAACCAAAGACAACAAGTGGGGCAGAGGTTATTCCTTAGTTAGACCGTTCCCTAACGATTTCACCATCACCTCTGTTAACTTGGATGAGTTGCCTGGCACCAAGATCGAAATTGTGGTTTTCCCATTAAAGTATGTCAAGGCGTTGGAAACACTTCCAATTAACTCGATGTCGGTCAGCAAGGACTTTAACAACATCTTTAACATGGAAATTGTTCCAACCATTCATGATTCTGAGGTGGCCCGTAGAGTCGCCTTGGATGGTGACAATTCTGAAGACACGAGGCAATTTGTCCCAATCTTACCGTTGGAAAGCTTTAGAGAAAACGGCGGAGTGGTTGCAGAAATCAAACACGCACTTGGCTTGTTGACTTCGCACATCTTTGCTTTGTACTCTATCGGTGAGTTTAGACTTTTCAACAAGTTGTCTTCGATTTACTTTGACTTGAACGAGGCCAGAATCAAGTTGACCCACAACTTGTTGACCGAAAATGAAATCCAGATCGCCAAGGAAACCGCCACCTATTTATTGAACAAGATTCCAAAGAAATTGGCTTCCAAGGCTGCTAGATTGAATGCTACTTCGTACGACTTGGACAACACTAACACCGACATCTCGGGTTATAAGACCATTTTGTCCAGAGACACCATTTCCGGTGAGTTGCTCTCGAACGAGAAGGAATTGCCCTCCAGAATTGCCTTGAATCAGGTTTTGTGTGCCTTGGCCTCAAACTTCCCAATCAATGCTCATCACCACTTGCAGGAATTCTCGTTGGAACCTCCTCCAAACAAGAGATTGCACCATGAACCACCCTCTCACATTTTGGTTGATTTCAAGTCTGTTTCTGGTTCTTCTGCTTACCAACCTCCAGGGTTCGCAGGTATGATTGCGTACTTGTATGTCCGTAACAACCGTAAGAGATTGACGGAAGCTTTTGCCGTCCACACAAACTCGGTTGACGAATTGGTCAACGTCGAAAAGATCAGTGCTGCCTTATTCAGAAACATTCCTTCCAGTGAAATTGAAAATAGCAGAGTTTATTTGGTTGCTGTTTTGACCGAAGAAATTGACTTAACCATCAAAAACGCAAACAACCTTCCTCTGATCACTAGAGTCAAGAAGGGTGTTGCTGCCGGTGTCACTGATATTACCAGAATTTTCTCCAAGAACCAAGGTGCTTTGGAATCTGGAGAATCTCACCAGTTCTCCATCAAGTTGTTTGGTTCTTACGTTAGCAATAGAAAGAGTCTTCTTAAAGAGCCATCTGATGGTGCTGTCAATAACGGTTGGGGTGAGCTTGTTGACAGAATCATTGCTGGTTCCAGTCACGGGGTTGTGGTCAACCCAAGAGCCGAGAAGTTGGTTGTTTCCATCAAGGAGTTCAAGCATCAGTTTGTCACCAACTATAACCCTGTTACCTCTGCAGCTCCGATTTCCAGAATCAAGCCTATTTTCTTTGACCCTATTGCAGAGAATTACGAACGAATCTACTTAGCTATGGGTAAGATCACCCTCCTTGGTTCGACCAATCAGGATGACTTGATGACAGTTGAGGTTAGTACTCCTACAAACGAATTGATCACGTTTGCGAAAGCCTCCAACCAGCAAGAAAAGCGTTCCTGGCATTTTGTTTCTGTCTTCCCAAATGAAGTTGTTGGTGAAATTATCAAGATTAATGGTGTCTCCCTCAAGAATCCAACCAAGAAACTCATCAAGGAAGATTACATTGTGTTGTCTTTGTATGTCAATGGTGTTTTGGCTGGTGAAGGTAAACTTCTCTACAAGTCTGGTAACAGATTAGTTGAATTCAACAAGAAGAAGAGCCATACTATCGAAATCACCTCAACCACTCACAAGCAGCCATTTGCTCAAATTGATGTAAGCACTGAGTACGTCGGTAAGGTTTACAACTCTGACATTTCCATTGACAACATTTTCCAGTTTGAAAGATTCTTCAAGGTTGGTCCAAAGGGTATTGATGAATTGTCTGCAGCTTTGGTTTCATTCTGCAAGTTGGACATTTCCCAGTTGGTCAAGTACTTTGCTGAATTAATGAGTTCCATGTACAACATCATTGACATGTCGTTCAAACTCGGTTCCAGTTCAAGTCTTGAAATCTTGCAGGATAACACCTTTAAGGCAATTGTCCATTTGTTGGATACCGTTTTCGGTAAACAAGAACAATACTTGTACTTGATTGATACTTTCATCCAAAGATACACCAACCTTCCTTCAATTGGCGTTTTCTTATTGAACAAGGTTTCCGAGATTTTCTCTAGAGCAGAATCCAACTGGAACTCGATGTCTAGATCCTTGTGTAGGATTGTGTCTTTGATTTTGAAGTTGACAATCAACTCGATGTATTCAAGCAGTGACAAGGAAGCATACTTGAGGGCATTAACTTCGTTGTTCAAGTCGGGCTCTTTCTTCCTTTCCATCCAATCTAGTACTTTGATTAATGACCAGGTTCTTATTTTGGAAATTATTGATTACGTTTTGGAGTTCAAGAGCCACTTAAACTTGATTGATATTCTTAACTTGTTGGTTTCCTTTATTGATTCTATTGGTATTAGAGGTTTGGGCGTCAACGAAGATAATTTCAACACAAAGAAGCCTAACGCTGCTGTTAAAGATCACAAGATTGTCATCAGCAAGTTACTTTTGGTTCGTCGTCTTTTCAGCTCAGCATTAGCTGACCACCCTGAAACGCGTGCAGTCTTGGTCTCCAATGCCGTGAGTTGGGCTATGGAAGTCTTATTGGGTCCTACTGATATCGATGCTTCAAGATTGGCATGTACCGTTTTGAATGCAGTCAGTAACCTCTTGTGGAATGCTGTCTTTGTCAAGGGCCACGTTGAAGAAATTGAATTGTGTTACTCTTTCACAAAGTTGTTGCCCGCAATTGCAAGAACTGTTATCAAGTACAACAAGTTTACTAGAGGTAACGATTTCTATAAGCCAAAAAGAACTTTTACTTTGTTGTTCCCAACAGAATATCCATTTAAGGAATCTTCTATGGATCCAATCGTTAATGATGAAGTCTTGGTTGAAATCTTGGTAGAGTTATCTACTGTTTTCTGTTTCATAGCAAAGATTGGTAAGGCAACCGCAGGGAACAGTGGTTACTCTGAGATTTTGGGCAAGGAGCTTAAAAACGATTTCTTTAAATCTGATGTTTATTTGGCTAATAACTTCAAAAACGAAGACATCATTACCCTTATTTCTGGGGTCAAGCTTATGAGACAAGGAAAGTTTTTCCCAGAAGATAAATGGTTGTCTTTGTACGCTCTTATTGCTGAAGGTGGATTACTGGCCTTGGAGCTTGTCAGACCTTTATTGATTGAGAACTACATCCCTCCAATTGAAGAATCTGAGCAATTTGACAGAGTTCTCTGGGGTAACTACTTGAAGACTTTGTTGAAATTGGGTGTTTTGGCTCCTGTTTCTATCGAACATTTGTCTGATGTTCCAAGAAACGCATGTCAACAGATCACCGGTACTATGCGTGATAGAATTGCCTTTTTGGTTAACGAAGCCTGGGACATGTTGGCCTGGGATGCAACAAAGGAGGATATCGTTAGATTCAACTTGAACAAGTTTGGGGGATATCAAGTTGAGTTTATCAGTAATGATTACGGCATTTTGCAAGAATTGATGTTGTTTGCTTTACAAAAGAACGATCAATGTCAGCAAGTCAGTGTCAAGATATTGTGGTCCATTATTATTTCTGAATACATTTTGAGTGACAATATTGTTGATATCGAAAAGGAATGTCTTGTTGGATTGCACGAGATTTACTACAGAAATGCTTATAAGCCTAGAATTATTGAACAGCAGCAATTGATTGAGAGAATGAAGGTTACAATTAGATTGGATCGTGAAGATGAAGCATTTGGCATTATCTACAATTTTATTGAAAGTTTGCAGGGCTTCTTGGCTGTTCTTAATGATTTGAATAGTGTTCCAGTTGGTCCTGAATTTGATGATGACAGAACCTTCCACAAGTTGAATATCAATGCTTACTTGAAGAATGCCAACAAGCCTGAGTTGTTCCATTCTTTCATCAACTCCATGTATGAAGAACATCTTAAGAAGAATGATTATATTCAAGCAGCATTGAGTTTGGAACTTTTGGCTTCCACCTACACTTGGGACCATCAAACTATCGTGCCTGCTAGTTTCAGACCTAAATTCCCAGAGCAAAGCTCATTTGAAAGAAAGGAAACTCTTATTAAGATGATTGCTGCCAACTATATCAAGGGTAACAGTTTGGAAAGAGCCACCGATACTTACAACGAATTGTTGGACTCTTACAGTGCCCATACTTATGACTTGAAGAGTTTTGCGTACGTCCACAACAAGTTGGCTAAGTTGTACTTGGACCTTGAATCTTCTGACAAGTTGAGTTCTTCCTTCTTTAGAGTTGCCTTTATTGGTGCCGGTTTCCCTACCAATATCAGAGGTAAGAAACAGATTTATGAAGGTTTGCCATTTGAACACATTACTTCGATCCACGAAAGAATGTTGAGATTGTATCCTGGTGCTAGAATTATTTCTGATGATTCTGAGGCTCAGGCCTTGGAAG
Source organism: Teunomyces funiuensis (assembly GCA_030558095.1). Taxonomy (NCBI): domain Eukaryota; kingdom Fungi; phylum Ascomycota; class Pichiomycetes; order Serinales; family Debaryomycetaceae; genus Teunomyces; species Teunomyces funiuensis. Next base: position 327,253 of record JAJMRW010000010.1, read on the forward strand.
AAAAGAACCAAAGTGGTAGATACTTACACATTAGTGCTGTTGAACCAGTGAATGAAATTTCTGATAAGTTGTTCAACACGTCCATTGGTGTTAGACAATACGCTAGAAACAAGGATTTGAGATTCTTCACCACTATGAAGAAGATTCCTGGTGCTACTTCTGTCTTTGATTTGTGGACTGAAGAGACCACATACGAAACTATTTTATCGTTCCCAACTTTGATGAACAGAAGTGATATCAAGCATTCCAAGGTAGTGAAGTTATCGCCATTAGATAATGCTATCAGAACAATTGTTAACAAGAATAACGATTTGATTCAATTAGAAAGTTTTATCAATTTGGCATTCAAGGAAAAGGCCGACTTCATGTCCCTTTTCAACGATTTGTCGAGACAACTTGCTGGTACTGTTGATTCGCCTGTTAATGGTGGTGTTGGTCAATACCGTACTTTCTTCACCGATGCAAAGTACGAAAATAACCCTGAATATGACACCAAGATCAGATTCTTGAGAAACGCTTTCAATGATTTGACTTTGATTTTGAACAGATGTTTACATTTACACGGAAAGTTGGTTACAGGCTCGATGAAGAACTCTCACGATGCATTGGTTGAATTGTACAAGAAGAACTTTAAGGACGATATTGCTGCGTTGAAGATCTCAACCGATTACGAGCATTCTGTTTACAACCACAATGCTCCACAGTTCCAACCACTGCAATCGCCGCAATCTGCTGCTGCTGAAAAGCGTTCTATGTCTGGTTCCATTCTTAATGGAGGTGGAAGTTCCATTGCAGGCTCAAGATTGACGAGAACGGTTTCCCAAAACTCGTCCACTTCGAGCAACTCGGGATTGTCAGGACTCTCTTCTGACAAGTCCACCATTGACTCTGCCTTTAACTTTTCAGGCAAGCAGAAACGTACTGCTTTGAACTGGAGAAGTATGGTAAAACAGTAAGAGAAGTAGAAATTTTATAGTTTTTAAAGTAATTTTTTTTGCAACTTCCTGGGACAGAAATCCGATTATGTAAGCAAAACTGGAAAAATCATCAATCGTCGTTTTAAAATTTGATGCTGTAATCGTCACGAAGTCGTACCTTACACTTAACCCCACGCCATCAAAATGTTTAGATTAGCTGCTCGTGCTGCACGTGTTTCTGTTGCTAGAACTCCATTGGTTGTCAAGCCAGTTCGTTTCTATGCCGTTGCCCCAATCACCAAAGATGAAGTCACTGCCCGTGCTTTCGAAGCCTTGAAGACCGTTGCTGCTTTGCAAGAATCCAAACTCTCCACAGAAGCCTCCTTCCAAAAGGACTTGGGCTTGGACTCTTTGGACACCGTTGAAGCTTTGGTTGCCTTGGAAGAAGAATTTGACTTGGAAATCCCAGACAAGATCTCCGACGAAATCAAGACCGTTGGTGAAGCCATTGATTACATCTACGAAGAAGAGCAAAAGTTGTAAGAGTGCTGAATGAACAGCTTCAATACACACTAGGGCCGAAGAAGTAAGGCAGCACTAAGGGCGGCTTTGCCCTTTCGCCTATTGTATATAATTTTTTGGCTGGTTAACGAAGAGATATTTAAGTGAAATTGAAGTTTCCGTGGTCTGCTGCTTGTCCATCGAGATATGCTTGTAGTTTGAATGTAGTTGTTGTTTCTTACTTTCCGGGGTTCTTATTGGTTCATTACCAATGCGATTCAAGTCACGTTTTTTCCTCTATGCACTTTACTGTAATTGCTAACATCATCAACTTCTAGCTTGAATAATTATACCATTATGACAAAAGAATTGAAGGAGGTTGACCTTCCTGAAACATTGGGTGATAGAGCTGAAGACGATAAGCCGATTTTTTCAGGCTCCGACGACGAAGATGATGATGAAGACGACCGTGACGAAGATAACGAACCACTCCCCGTACAGTATCCCGGAACAGTGTTACCAGATACCCGTATTCAAGAGATTGATGCCGATGCAGACTTAGCAGCTGAATATCCATCAGATACTGAGTACGTAGACTTGGTTCATTTGAAGGTTGGATCCTTGGACGACCTCAACTTGAGCCGTTTCCACAAGCTTGAAAGTTTAAACTTGAGACAAAACTTGATCGATTCCATTGTGGGTGTGGATGAATTGCCAACAGAAACAATGGAAGAGTTAGACTTCTACGATAACAGAATCAATCACATTTCATCTAGCATCAAAAAATTGACGAATTTGGTCAATTTGGATCTTTCATTCAACAAGATCAAAAACATCAAGAACTTGGAAACTTTGACCAAGTTGGAAAACTTGTACTTTGTGCAAAACAAAATCAAGGAAATAAAAAACTTGGAGACTTTGACCAACTTGAAGAACTTGGAATTGGGAGGTAACAAAATTGAAGAGATCAGCGAAACCTTACTCCTGTTGGGAAGCATCGAACAACTCTGGTTGGGTAAGAACAGAATCCCTCGTCTTCAGAACTTAAACTCGTTGAAAAACTTACGTGTTTTATCCATCCAGTCCAATCGTATTACAAAAATAGAAGGGTTGGAGAACTTGGTTAATTTAAAAGAGTTATACTTGTCACACAATGGAATTGAGAAGATTGAAAACTTGGATAAAAACACAAACTTGGAAGTATTGGACGTCACCTCAAATAAGCTTACCAAGTTGGAGAACTTGAGTCACTTGACCAAGTTGACCGACTTTTGGTGTTCATATAATGAAATTTCAAGCTTTGAAGAAGTTGGACGTGAGTTGGGCAAATTGCCTGAGTTGGATACGGTTTACTTTGAAGGCAACCCAATACAAAAGCAGAATCCTACTGCTTACAGACGGAAGTTGAAATTGTACTTGGGTCCAAGTTTGACTAAAATTGATGCTACCTATTTGGCAGCCTGATTTGGGTAATAAATTTTTAATGTACTGCGGTATTGGTGTTATGATTTGTAAATTTTCAAGCAAATAGATTTAGGTTATGTCTTTTAAACATAAATGGAAGAAGAATGAACTGTGTCTTGTTGCAACAATATGTTTATAAGATGATTTAGGAGATTTACGGGTACTAGGAATTTAGAGCTGTTTATATCAATCAATATATGTTGTAATTTAAATGGTTGCGAAATTTTTAAATTATTTTAATTTTGTACAATTTACAGAAGGAGACATGTCTGACTTACAAGACACATACCTAGACACAATAGTTGAGATTTATCAGTTTACAGAAGAAGTGAAGAAGATAGAAGTGTCAATTACAAGTTTTAAACAGTTAATTGAGTTTGTTGATGTACATATAAAAAACAAAGATGCATCGTTGTTACCGCCAGCTCTACCTGAGGTAAAGCCGCTTAACATCTACAATAAAACCAACAAACAGTTAAATTTGTCACTGGTTCTACCTTCAATTAGAATTACAGGAGTTCGTTATGTTTAGGCAATGTCTATTAAACTCATTCAAGATTATTATCCTCTGTCTTGTAATTGTCCAACACGATTCTATAGATGAAGGACGGCGCAAACCCACCAATGTTGGTAATGTATATATCGATGTGTTCTGGCGGAATATAGTTATCCAAGGGGTTAGTGACAACTTCGACATTGTTCAAGAGCTCATAGTCATCATAGTTCATGACTTTTCCGGAATTACCAACCTCAATGAGGTCATCTCTGTTAAATGGGTACAAGGGTGATAATTTGTACAATCCAGCAACGGCAAACACAGGGGTCTTGTGTTCCTTGGCACATTCAACGACATTGGCGACACCCGAGTTGGCCATGCTGCCTCCGTTGGCAAACACAGCGTTGGAGCCTATTATAACCTTACCAACACGAGACATGACGGCAAAAGTGGTGGTGTCGGGTATCAATATCGTTTCAATCTTGTGGTCCACCAAGGTCTTGACGAACTTGTGGGCCTGGTTTATGTCATTTGGGTAGTTTTCGGTGACCAAGACAGAAAACTTTCTCTTGGCTCTTGCTTTGATCAAAAACTGCAACACGGTTTCCGAGTTGGGAGTTGGTGTTAACAAGATTTCATTGTCGTGGATCAAATCGACTGACATGGTTTCCAAACCTTCGTTGACGTTGGTGATCTCGTCAACCAAATCTCGGATACCTTGAATGATAATGGAACGCATGTCACTGGTCTGCTTCTTCAGTTGGTTGTGCTGTTCTTTGTGGCTGGTGTTGCTGGTGGTGGATAACAAACTGAACATCGAACTCAACATAGGTGTGTTGGTGGACTCGGTGTGTTCAGTTTCTATTTCGTCTCTAATCAACGCCAACACTCTTCTAACAATGTTTCCCGTTATTATCTGTCTAGGCTGAGCCTTATGGAGAATGGTTCCGACCTTTCTGATCACCGAGATCAAGTCGTACGGGTTGGTCCACCGGGCGGCAGAGATGACTTTCATCAACAACTGGGCAACAGCCAACGCAATGTCCTTGTCACCTCCAAGCTGGTGACGCTTCAAGCTGGAGACCACTGGATCAACTAGAGATAAGATTTCCGGTGTGACGAGCGACGACATCGTGGTGGATAGCGGGAAGGTTAGTGACAGATTGGTGAAGCGCTTTTTAAAATTTTAGGAACAAATATCTCCCACACACGACCAACTCGCTTCACCATATATACATTGAGTTGACCTTACAATGAGCGTGATAGCACAGTGCTTGGACACTCTCTACGAATACTCACCCAAGTTTCGGGTTTCCATTGATCTCATCCAACGTCTAGCCCAAAACTTGCGTTTGGAAACGTTTGTTGATACTCTCGGCTACACCGTCGATTCCTCAACCAAGAAGGAAAATACGCAAAGATTGTCGATTGCTGGGTCTTTCATATTGATTGATGTAGATTTCAAGGAAGACAAAATCATTGCTGTATCGTTATCAAGCCCTGAGGACCAAACGGCACGCGAGGAAGGCGATTTCATCAAGACTCAGACATCAACGGAGGACGTTACCAAAATAGTGTTGGACGTGTCAAAGTCACCACTTTCGTTCTTGAAACAGTCTACAGCCGAATCAATTCTTCTTGAAAACTTACAACAAGACAGATTAAACAATTTCCCGCTCAACTTGAAGTATTTGGCCAATATCGATCAGTTATCCACATCCAATTCCAACTTGTTCTTGTACCTCGAGAAAATAGCATTGTTACTTTATGAGATATCCGTTATAGAAGGTGTTTACACACTGGAAGACTGGCTAGTCTCTCTGGGCTATTCAAGTTCCATTGGAATAACATCCATGAACGATACTGTTCATGGCCAGGTTGGCTTATTTTCCACTTTCTGGCAAGATTCACGCTTCGTCAACCATGAATCAACCATTACTTATGGCAATGTATACAGATTGTTGTTAAGTATAGTGCCATCAGATAGTGCAACCAAAGTGGACTACTTGGCTCAAAATAAAGATACTATATGGGAATTGGGCGGTCAAAAGTACATGTTTGACTTTGATTCAACAGCAGAAATCTCTCCAGACTGGACACTTAATCTTACTATTGACCATGCGGTATATGTGCCGACATTTCTTATTGAATATCTTGGATTGACGTACTCGACAGCCAAGTCTGAATCCGATTACAATGACTTTCTCTCCAAGTTAGCAAAAGATGATGAGGTAACACAAGATATAGACGGTTTACTGTTGTCAATACAGCATGATCTAGCATACGGCGAGTTCACGCCGTTGACGGGGATCGCCATCAATGCTCTTACGGATTTACCACTAGTGATATCGATATTACGAAACTTTATTGTGTTGACCAACATTTACAAAAACATCATAAGTGACTGGTCGGAGCCAAGAAAGAACCAGTCGAGACGCGGATCAAAAGTTGTCAATTCTGAGTTGACAGAAGAAGCAAAACAGAAGTTGAAGGATTCACTCAAATTGTCTTCTGACGTGACGGAAGAGGAATTATTAGGGTTGAACTCTCTTACAGACGCTTCTTTCCTGGGAATCCAAGCAAAAAAAGAGGACAATGTTGATTTGGAAGCATTTATGAAGGAACAGAACCACACAGCCAAGCCCTACTTGCGCCTCAGACTTGTTGAAGTTGACTTGACGTCGAAACACAAGGACGTTGTGTTATCATTGGAAGGTGTGGCCAATGTGACGTTCCGGATCTCCAATGGTCAGATTGAGCATGTAAAAGAAGGCGATGCCATGGATATAGAAGATTCCCGGGAGGCATTGCTCGTCAAGGGATTGGGTTTGACCGAGGATTTGGTACTGAGTTATAAACACGTTTATATTTGACTATGTACAACAAATACCTAGAGCTTAACCCCAATGTGGATACTGGCCACACCAAAAGTCAAGTTTTCGTAACCCTTTTCTGGGACGTAGAAACCGGCCTTTTCGATCATGCCCTTAAACTCTTCTTGCTTAGGGAACTTTCTGATACTCTCGACCAAGTACTGGTAAGAGTCTCTGTCGTTGGCAATCAATTGACCCATCAAAGGCAAGAGAGAAAACGAGTAGGCTTGATAGATGTAGTCAATGGCAGGGTTGTCGACGTGGGAGAATTCCAAACAGGCAAAAATCCCACCTGGTCTCAAGACTCTGTAGGCTGTGTCTAACCCAGCCTGAATGTTGGTAAAGTTTCTGATCCCAAAGGCAATGGTATAGACGTCCTTGGAGTTGTCGGCAATCTTGTCCATGGTTTCACCGTTTTGGACCAAGAAGTTGACCCTGTCGGTGCCATCGTTCCACTCGGTGCTCTTGTACCTGATTTCACCTTCTCTCAACATGTCGGCGTTGATGTCTGCCACGGTCATGGTGGAACATCTGTCGTTGTACTTGGTGGCAGCGTGGTTCAACAAACCAAACGCAATATCACCAGTACCACCGGCAACGTCCAAAAAGTCGAGGGGTCTGTTGGACCCTGGTCTCATTCCTGCGTCCAAGCGGTTGATAAAGTGGCTCTTCCACAAGCGATGGATCCCCATCGACATAGCATCGTTCATGACGTCGTAGTTGCTCGCTACGGACGAAAACACGCCGCCAACGAGCTTTTCCTTTTCGTCTTTGTTGACGGTCTTGTACCCAAAATGGGTGGTCGTGTCGTCCGACAAGCAGCGGAGTCCTTGGCGCACAAACGCACTGCTGCGCATGCTACCAATGCCTGGCCGTAAGGTTCTAAGGACAGACATCTGCGTGTGTGGGTGGAGGTACAAGAGATGGCTTTTCAATCAGTTTGAAATAATATAGTGTGATTTTTCGCGTGCGCGGCGCGCGTGCGCGCACCATAGCTACGCATTTTCTTCTTCTCTGATAACTTTATTGATTTACTTGGTTATACACGGTTATTGTTCTCGCTTCCAGTCCAATGCTGTAGAATTCGTTTCGTATCTCGTTACACACTTAAGCTTGAACAACTCTGACAGTGTTGGAGTGGCCAGAGCCTCTGGTCCAACCTTGGACAGTGACAATGGAGTCGCCCTTGTTGATGATACCCAACTCGATGGCTTCGGAAACAGCCCATCTCAATCTGTTTTCAACGTCTTCTTGCCAGTTTTCAACCTTGTCCTTGGTGTAGATGAATGGATACACACCTCTGTACAAGTGGCAGTATCTGGCACTTCTTGGGTTTCTGGTGACCATCATAATAGGAACGTTTGGCTTGTACTTGGAAACCAATCTGGCAGACAAACCAGAGGTCGACAACACAACAATGGCCTTGGCGTCTTGTTCGTAAGCAGCAGAAACGGCGGCAACGGCAACGGTTTCGGTGGTTGGAGTTGGCTTTTGGGCCAACGATCTGATCTCGTTGTGCAATGGTTGGTATGCAATGGCCTTTTCAGCAATGATGGCAGTGTTGTGCATCATGGAAACGGCTTCGAATGGATAGTTACCCTTGGCAGTTTCACCAGACAACATAACACAGTCAGAACCGTCCAAGATGGCGTTACCGACATCGGAGACTTCGGCTCTGGTTGGTCTTGGGTTGTAGGTCATGGATTCCAACATCTGAGTGGCACAGATAACTGGCTTGGCAGCCAAGTTACACTTAGCAATCAATTGCTTTTGGACAATGAAGACCATTGGAGCTGGGATTTCAATACCCAAGTCACCTCTGGCAACCATAACACCGTCGGTTTCACGCAAAATGTCGTCAAAGTTGTTGACACCCTGTTGGTTTTCAATCTTGGCAATGATCTGGATGTCCTTACCGTCTTCACCCAAAACCTTTCTGATTTCCTTGATGTCGTCACCGGTTCTGATGAAAGAGGCAAAGATCATGTGGACACCGTTTTTAACACCGAATCTGATGTCGGCCTTGTCCTTTTCAGACAAAGCTGGCAAGTCAACGTCGGTGCCTGGCAAGTTGACACCCTTGTGGGAGCAGATCTTACCGGCATTGACGGACTTGACCTTCAAGGTCTTGGAGTCAACGACTTCGAGGACTTCAAACGAGAGAACACCGTCGTCAACGTAGATAATCTTACCAGTGGAGATGACCTTGGTGATGTTGACATAGTCCAAGAACATGATCTTGTCGTCAGACTTCTTGGCGTAGGCTTCGTCGGTGGTGAAGATCATTTCGTGGTTTGGAGGGATAGGGAATTCTTTGTCGTCAACAGTGGTACCGGTTCTGATTTCTGGACCCTTGGTGTCCAAGGCAATGGCAAGAGGACGGCCCTTATATATTTCTTCGGACTTTCTGGCATTGTCAATGACGGACTGGTGGTATTCGTACGAGCCGTGGGAAAAGTTCATACGGACAATGTTGAGCCCGGCCTTTCTCAACTTGACCATGACTTCAGCATTGTTGGTCTTAGGACCAATAGTACCGATGATCGAAGAACGACGGAGGGCCTTGTTTGGGGTCTCGGAGACGTCCAATTGGGTTAACCAGGATAAAGCGTTGGACATGATTGTGGTGGATTTTCAACAGAAAAAAACGATGCTCGCATTCTATCGCAGCCGATACGCTCTCTTTATATAATTTTTCATTACGCGCTAAAATTTTTTCTACACGGTTTTCTGTGAGCCGGACCGTATGGTGGTACCACGGGTGGTGGCATGGCGTGGTGTGGACTTTTGGTGCTGGTTTGTGCATAAGGTGAGAATCTGGCGATGTAGAGCAGGATTAGGAAGCTTATATGATGGTTCTGGAATGTACAGCAGTGAAGTGAACGGTTCTAGCCGTTAGTCCGTGCTGTTTCTGACCCTTGTCTCGTTATCGCCAAAGCAGCAGGGGTGGTGAGTGGTAAAGGTGAGATAGTGATGTTTCTACTTCTACTAAACCGTCCCTTTTACAACCATAAGTACTGAATCACTATACAAGAGGGTTCCGATGACCGGAACCATCCCGATCCGGTCATTCCACCCATGTGTTCCACTCCGAGTCCGCTGCAGTCTCGGAATCGGAGTTTTGGGAGGGGGGTAATTTGTGTGCAGGACACTAATATTATCAGGGAAGAAGAAACAAAAAAATACCCAAAACTTTCGGCAATTTCCACATCGCCCCAATGAAACAGGACCAACATCGTCTTCAACATCATTGGGTGAGCAAGCTGTAAAATCACCAATTCTGCTAAAAGAGCAAGGTTGCTGCTTTAAGTCGCTATTTAGAAGCAAGTTGAAGTCGGCCCGCCTTTTCCCCCCGACGTGTCAACTAGTTCCACCATCCCTTTTCGGTAATCTTCCGATGACCCTAAACTGTAAAACGATGTAATTGCTCTCGTAAAAACTAACAAGCTAACCTGTAATTCTTGATTATACTCAACCTGCAAATCATCAAACCATCTTATATCAACACTAACAGATCCATGGTTGTTCCTATCTTGATAGGCATTGGTGCTACCGTAGCAGCCCTTGTCACAAGATCAACACTTTCTGCATACAGAAAGTATCTCCTTCTCACACCACAAATGATAGCATCCCTCAACAACATCGCCCTCGTTAACCACGATGACAACCTTCGAGATAGGAACCTCACAAAGGACCCCAATTACGCACACTATAAGTTTCTCCGTAAACACTACCCCAACACGGGCTTTAAGGACCCCATGACTGAACAGGAGGCCTTATTGGTCTTGGGCATCGAGGGCGACGATATCATGAAGTTCAACAAGTCGCTCCTTCGCCAACGGTACCGCCAGCTCATGATCTTAAACCACCCAGACAAAAACGGCAGCCAATACATAAGCCAGAGAATCAACCAAGCCAAGGATGTTTTGGAAAACAGCTACATGTTTAAAAATACCAAGTAATGATAACGACCCTTGTACATATATTAATACATGCTAATGTCCGTTAGCAGTACCATTGGCCTGTTTAGCCTTCTCCTTTCCTCCTTCAAAGTTCTGTCTGACCCTCAAATAATGTTGCAATTCCTCAGCACTAACAGACGGAGTCAACTCAGACTGGGCCTTCTCAAAGTCTTGCATCTTCACCAACACATTTATATCATCTTCGGTGGCAACGTTATCAAACCACCATCTGGTGGATATCTCCTGCTTGCCCTGTTCCACCAAATCACCATTGTAACTTTTTATCTTAGCATCGACTTCATTGGCAACTCTTGTCATGGCATTCAACATCGAATCAGAACACAAGGCATAGAAATCTGCACCAGTAAACGTAAATGAGCATCCTTGAGCAAGCTTGGGCAAGTCAACATCATCATCAAGCTTGAATTTTCTCGTCAACGCTTCCAAAATCTTGGTTTGCTTCTCGTTGGTATCAGAAATACCAAGATACAACATCTTGTCGAACCGTCCTGGTCTTAACAAGGCTTCGTCCAACAAATCTGGTCTATTGGTGGCTCCAACAACAAAAACCCCATCCCCACCATCTCCACCACTCATACCATCCAATTCAGCCAACAACTGCGATACAATTCTGTCCATAACACCACCAGAGTCTCCTTGATTACCTCTTTTTGGCGCAACAGAGTCCAATTCATCAAAGAAAATTACACAAGGTTTGGCATCTCTTGCACGCTGGAAAACTCTACGCACATTAGCTTCCGATTCACCAATGTACATATTCAATAATTCAGGACCTTTGACACTGAAAAAGTTCAATGAGAAGTTTGTAGCAATGGCCTTGGCCAAAAGTGTCTTCCCTGTCCCTGGGGGTCCATAGAATAAAATACCACTTCTCTTTTTCAATCCGTTATTGAAGAGTTCAGGATGTTTCAATGGCATATCGATGGTATCCAAAATCTCATCTTTCACTAAATCCAAACCTCCGATATCTTCCCATTTAACATTAGGGATTCTTGGAGCACCGATGGAATCACTAAACTGATTACGTGCTTCATTGATAGCAGCACTGAAATCTTCTGGAATCCACATATTCACACCTCCATTTCCAACTTTTACCAAACTGCTCAAAGAATTTCCACTCTGCTTTGCAAGCCTGGATATTCTCTGAATGGCCAACTTCTTAGACTTCTTGATAATAGAAATCAAATCGCGAGGAGTCAACCCAGCTGACTGCAATGCCAAAGTTTCGAAATTGATATCTTTCCGCAACACAAACGGCAACGAAGTTATATCAGTGACTTTTAACTCTTCATCAGACACACTGGTCGCTTCATTGGCAGATTTGGTTTCGTTTTCAATCAAAAACTTGAAAATCTCTAATCTTTCCTGTTCAGTAGGAACATTGAACGTGATGTTAAACTTAATAATCAGCTTAATATTGTCGTTCACCTTATCATAATCGTTGCTGCTCAAAATAATGCATAAGTTTGGATACTTGCTCAAGTATTCATGTAAAGTTTGAACTATTTTGAGAGTCAATGATGTATGAATTGAAGAATTTTGATCATTCGTATCAACTTGGGGACACAAACTTTCAATATGCTTCAAATAAATAATGTGGAAGGCAGTCGAGTCCAAAGGGGCATTGGCGATTAGTTTGTCAATCTTTCCCCCCAATAATCCAATGGTTTTCAATTCTTGGCCAGGGTTAATTAAGTCAAAAGCATCAAGTTCAATCAAATTTAATCCAAGCTCGGCAGATAAATTTCTAACCAAAGATGTCTTACCAATGCCCCTGCTTGATGAATTCAACATTACTGTAGTTTTTAAGGTATGCTTTGAATTTAAGCATGTTTGCAAAATCTTCCTGAGCTCCTGAGCATATTGAAAGTTTTGCGATTCACAGTGTTTGTTAAAATTAAAAACCGGAGGTAAGTTTAGGTACCTGTACCATCCAGATGATTCATTGGGAGGCAATCTAACAAATTCGATACCAGAAGAAACAGACATAGTTTTGTTGGGGTCAATGATATATTGACTAGATTCCTTTCCTCCCTTTACATCGACAATTTTGAACCAAGCAACGGAATCTGGATCTCCAGTAGGAGTAACGCTTTCACTAGGATCATCTGGATTTTCTTCAGTGTCGTTTTCTTCAGAGTTGTCAAACATTGTCTTGGCCAATACTGAATCAATAACAACAGGAAATATATCTCCCTTTAGAACACATTTGAATTGAGAGCTTAAAGTAGTCTTTAAGCTGGACAAAAATGAGTGTTGGTAAGTCTTATCCATAGTAATTTGGGAAGATATTCTTGAAATGGTAACTGAATCAGCAACGGGAAGTATATCAGAAAACTGATTGGAGTTTTCTTTATCAGCTGGCTCAAAGTGGATGGTGTTATTTTCCAAATTTAAATTGATAACCAAAATTGGCGACAAATATACGTTGCCCGTACGTACAAAGTCATTTGGTTCAGCCAAAGTAAATATCTTAACAATGATACTTCCCCTCAGGTGCACCAACTTTACCATATCACCAGTATAAACTGGAAATCCAAAGTTGAACAAGTCTCTTGAGTTAACAAAAACATATAATTCTGAATCTTCCTTCGAATACTTTGATGGCAATGATTTAATAGTAATTCTTTCGGGTAATGAGTTGACTTTAAATTCTGGAAAGCTTTCGTATTTGGTTTCTGGCTTGAACAGCAACTCTGAAGTTAAATAGTTAGAAATATCGAGATCAGTTTCGAATTCATTGTCCTGTTCAATATCGTCGTCAAAGACATTATCTTGCACAATTTCCTCAGAATCTTTAATTAGAATGATGGCTGTTTCATTGTTGACCACACCTTGTGAAACAGGTTCACAAAGTCTTATCTTACCATTGATTAGACGGATATTATCGTCAGAATTGACGACACAAGCAGTGCTGACAAGAAACTGCTTCAAGAATTTATCTCTGAGCGAATCCTGTGGCTTGTCAGATAACACAGAGTATATCTGAGAAGGAACTGAGATATAGATTTTGGTTAAGGAAGGAATATCTTTTGGGTCCACCGACTGAATGATAGCTCTATCCAACGTCAAATCATCGACGTTGAAGTGGGACAAGTTGGTGCTGTTGATAAATTTAATCAGATTTTGCTGACACTCAAAGTCAACTGAAGTAATCTTGAAGATTTGAAACGACTTAAAAATGTGTGGAGATCCCAACAACTTGATTAAAACAAACTTGTTGGCTTCACTATCATCAGCATTCGGAAATAATTTGTTGAACAAGTCAATTGATAACTCTACACCATCGTAGGCGTTAAGCAGAAAGTCTTTCACAAAGCTAACGCTTGCAATAGTAGATATAGGCAGACCAGCTTTTGAAACCGCTGATGGCATATCTGAAGAATAATGTTTGAGGAAAGTTCTCGTCGGTCATATCTTTCGTAGAGCCTCGGGCTAATTGTGGGGATCACTGGACTGCACATAATACGACCAACATATTAAACAGGTGAAATTCATACGAACTGACAGACTGACCAGAGTAATGAGAAGAGGTTATCAGCAGTAATAGTATGGAATAAAAAATAGCCCATAAAAAGTTGGTCTTGTTTACGATGTTTAAATAAAAAGCAGAGTCCAATGTTTCATTTTACTTCAAAGAGAATATCACTTATCGTAATCTTTGTCTTATAAAAAACCTGAATGGCCTCCATAATAATACAAATAGTACTTTGTTAATCGGATGCATAGCAATAGCTGTAATTCAGCCAAATTTTATTTAAACTAATCGATTACTTCTTGTTGTCAGGTTGCAAATTTATAGACCTACAAAATAAGAGCGACAGTTACCCGGATACAGACTTTTTGTTTTAAAGCTGGAAGATTGAGAAGATTACAAAGTTTCCACTCATGAGTTAGGTGATAGAAGTCGTGGTTTCAAGGTTTGTTTTAGATGGACACTTCCAATAGGAGTTGGGAGTAAGTCATCTTCTAAATACTCTGAACACTTCACCTCTGTGTCTTGATATTTGAACCGTATGTATCTTGCACTCCTATAGATGATGATAATCTTTGTTTTTTATACCGTTAAAGAGCTTTCTTGGGGGTCGTTACCGTTTTGGTAACACATGGCTTCTATTGCTATGATCTGGTATTTTTGTCATAGTTACACTGATTATAGGTTTTCAACTTGAAATATTTACTAACCAATAGACCAGGAGGAACTTCTTATTTTATTAAAGATTCTGAAATGAATCATCAAGCCTTGCATCGTAAACATTCTGGCGATTCTCTCTACACTCTCTTATTTCTTCTAACTTTATTTAGGTGTAAACACGCATGGCCCTCTTCTTTTCCATCGCTTGTAACACCTTGTTGACTCTCTCTTCTACACTTGCATTCTACAATCACAACTTCTCTCTGCCTCTGCTCCATGCTTTACGAGAGCTTTAATTCACTCTGAAAATTACCTCTTTTATTTATTTAAAATCCAATAGATTCTAATTAAGCTTCATCTTCATCGACGACAACGGTGTGCAAACCCTTGGTGGTTGGGACAGTGACAAATTCAACAAAAGCAAACAACTTTTCCTTAGCAGATTCTTCGTCGTTTCTCTTTCTGGAGATTCTCAATCTCACTCTGTGTTCAACACCTTGGACACCTCTAGACCACAATTGGACGTTAAGCTTTGGGTCTAATCTGACATCGGTGGTACCCATGTGCAAAGTGGCGAACTTCTTGATTTCCTTGACAGCCTTTGGAGCTCTCTTCTTGAAGTGAACACCGTGTAACTAGATTGTTAGTATAATTATTCTTGCGTTGGGGGGGGGACATGAAAACTCATCGTAACAACGCCTATATCTCGTAGGTCATTTTCGTCCGTTCGTTCCCTGGTACTTCTTCTTCCGTTTGTTTACATACTCTTTTGTGCAAGTTGATGGTGTATTCACGGGTAACAACGTCTTGTAAAGCCATTATGGATATTGATGATGATTAACTAAAAGCTGTAACAAAAACAGATTTATGATTACTTGAAAAATTTTGGGATTGACCAGGACGAGGAAAAAAAGAAAATTTTCGGATTGCGGGTTTAACTATTGAGGCAAGGGTGCAATGGCTCAATGTGTAATTAACAAAACATATATACAGGAGAAAATATTTGGTCATGTGAAAACATTAAAGTTGAGGGCATCAACCCTAAGTTGCGAAATCGCCCAACACTGGTCAAACCAGATTACAGTTGTTTTTAAATTATTTGGAACATTTTCATATCATCCTTAACTTCCTATCATCAGGCTATGCTTTTTATTACTTTAAAAGATGTTGGACAAAGGTCACCAACTAGGATCTCAACTTCCTGCCACGTTATGCTATTTATTCCAAACCATATACCTTGTAGACATACTTGTAACTCGTATTTATCACCTTTTTGTAGATTGCCTCAATCGAATCTTCATTTTGAGAAACATCGGCACCATTCTGCAATTGGTGGTCCTCTATTTTGAGAAGGGGGAACCTGTTCAACAAGTCCCACAACCCCACAGTAGAGCAGATAATTCTACTGCTTACTTTTTCTTCTTTAATCAATTGGAACATTTCCAAGAGCGAAATGTTTGTTACCTCAACTGTTTCTTTTGTTGTGACTGAAGGCAGCACTGTGCGTAGCACGTAAACAAGAGAATCCAATGATTCCTGGGATATTGTTTCGAACAACTCTTGATATTTGGCTTGGAGTTCTTTTATGTCCTTCCCCTTGGTGATATAACAATTTGATTCAATGATTATCAGCATCAAGGTCACGTTGGAAAGGTACTGTGCGTAGTCAGGGTCATTAAGATGTATCAATTCGTGCTTTAACCCATTCAAATAGTTAATCAAGGTCAAGTAGTTCTTTGTCACCACCAAAACGACAAGTACATCGTAGCTAAGATTAATTAGCTTCTTCTTTGACGATTTGTTGCCCGAAGACTTCAATCGAAGTTGGTAGTCCAACTTGTAGAGCTCGTTGACCAAATTCATATTGGGGACCGATTTCAAGCGAAGCAACAACACCAATAAGCTGTATTCGATGGCGGAGTCATAGTTCTTCGGTAAGTAATATATGGGCTGCGGAGGCGAGCTCAATGACGAATTGGATCTTGAGCGTTGTGACACGGGGATGTTGGGATTCAACGTATTTGCATTCTCGTGTAGGTATATTGAATTGTTCAAGTTGAGAGCTTCTTTCTTTGCAGAGCCCAATTGGTTGTTGAATAGATGGAGAAGAAGCCTTATTTCCCACACTTGAAGCACTTCTGCCGGAGACAACTCGTTACTGGTGATGAGGTAGTAGGTCGTATCGATCTGGTGGTTATAGGACGAACCAAAGCCAGCAATCAAGTCTACAACCAGATCCTGGGACTGTGCCTCTGGAAGCTTGACAAAGAGCGATGTATTGGTCAAATGTGACATGGTAGACGATGCTGGGAAAACAAAATAATAATAACGATAATGATAATCAACTTCGCACTTTTCACTTATCAACCACGAAATGGCGTCGGCCCACACCGATCTTATACGGGAAGCCAAGACTAATCAGATCAATCAGTTGAAGAGGTCAGCGGCATACTCTCGCCAGTTGATCAACACAGTTTCTGCATTGGTAAAGGCGAACTCGGAGAAGGACTCCAATGCTCTTATCGATAAGATCACCACCATCCATCAGTTGAATGCCGACATCGACCGCCAGTTGAACGACGACATTGCCCGCAGTTATGAAGACTTGATGAAGTGCAAGAAGGACATCAGCTCCTTGATCAACAAGTGTTTGCGGATCATAGCCGGCAGCAAGCAGGGCAACCTCATCACAGATCTCCAGTCGCAGGCAGAGCAGGTCGACCAGGAGCTCCGCATCTTGGAAAACACACTAAAGTTGGTCAAGGCCAACAAAGGACCTTGATACTACGCTTCATGAAACATTACAGTATTATTAATCATTATCTTCTGGAGTATTTATTGTGGATTATGCCCAGGTTGTATGTCTCTCAGGGCAATCCTCTTGCAGCACGCTCCCACTTTTCATCAGCAATCCAGCCCGCGTTTATGATCTTGACCAAGTCATGCAAGTTGATGCGTTTATCGTTCTTCAACACGCGACCCTTGTCGACCAAGAACTGGTAGATTTTGACGTACGATTCACGGGGTATGTGGGCAATGGTCAGTTCTGTTTGTGGGTCACGCGTGTTGGTCAGTTTCTGAAGCCATTTCTTGCGGCGATATTCCCAAAGTGTTTGGCCCACATTGACCAGTTGGCGATGTTTCGAGGACTCCGATGCAGCAAACTCCTCACGCAACTTGCAGACATTTAATTCGTGGAAGGTGACATCGTCGTCGCCCATTTCGTACTCATTTTCGTCCTCTCTGGCGGTCTCTAGGGACGACGTGTGCCGTATGATGTCCTGGAGGGTGAGTGCTCTTTCTGAAACGACGGTGGTGGACGACTTGAGGTCGGTGCTCGGTACTTGTTGGTGGTACTCGACCATTTTGTCGAGGCTCTGGAACTTGTTGTACTTCTCCAAGAAGGATTCCTCGGCCGAGTTGTAGATTCTGTTTTGTTTGATGAGCTTATCGAAAAATTCGTCCGAGTCCTCCTCCACAAACAAGTCTTCGATGTAGTCGTCCGAGTTGGTGAAGACTTCGTCAGAAAGAGACCGGACCTTCAGGAGGAATAGATGGAGTTCGTTCGAGATGCGGCGGAAGAAACCCCTTCTTCTAGCAGAGATGGACTGGAATGAGCGGGAGTTCTTGAGAAGTGGGAAGGAGGAGGTGGACGTCGCTTGGGAGATGGGTACATGAGACATCGATGTCCGGAGCAAGCAAGAAGGTCAGGGCAGTACAAACAGATGGTTCAAAGACCGTGGCTGCGGGAGGGCGGTGGTGGTTGTTTTTGGTGTGGGATAATGCTATCACAAATTTTTTTCGTTTCTTTTTTATCAGTTGATCACGAAGCGCTCCGGAACCGAAAGAAGTGTGGAGTGGATAACGGTTCGCGGTGGTTTTTGTAGTTTTGATGATGTTGTGGGTAAATGTGCTGGTTATAGTCGTGGCGGTGCCGGTGTGTTGTGCGTATACGGTGCCAAGCCCAAATTATGGGGTCATGGCGGTCGTTAATCTACAGTACCAGTATCAAACGACCAGACCAACAGTACCAACAACAGTAAAACAACACTAAAACAATACTAAAGCAATACTTCTAGAACAGTACATTTTCCTTGAAGTAAAAACTTCTAAAGTTTTAGGCTTTTTCCTACTGACTATCGAATCTCGCTCGTTACGTTGCAGCCTCAGCCCTTTAGCCTGCGCATTTTGCATCTTCCGAACGTTCCATCTAAAAGTTTGTTATCAGCTCCGATCGCAGAAACATAATTACTTTTGTTTGTATATCTACACTATCCATGACTAATGTCTTGATTCATTACTTAATTGCTTGTGTTTGTATCTGTCGTTTTGGCCCCTTTTTTCTCCTCCTCGTCGTACTTCTCCTTCAACTGCTTATAATACTTGACGTCAAACGTCCATCCGCTCTTGCGCTTGTAACTCTCCTGTCTATCCCGCATCATTTCAGTCTGGTACCGTCTAAAGACCGATGCATCCCGTAAATATGCCCCACAGCTCTCCCACTTGATGTTATGGACAGCTATGGATAGTCCCGAGTGCCGACTCATCTCGGTCCACGTCCGCGAGTTGATGCCGTTTGAATAGTAGCCATGGTACTGTGGTAACAGAGGCAACAACAACACTTCAACAGAAAGATCGCCATAAACAGCTGGTCCTTCACCTTCCTCCTCTTCCTCCAGTCCTTGTGGCCTAATCAAGTCCTTCTTTTCCCACTTGGGATTCCACGTCGTCAAGTCCACCCTGTTCTCAAACAACCCCAAATGTGTCAACACACTCAATATGTCTGAATCATCCGTATACACCCCACTGGCGCCTCCCCAAAGCTCACGCCGACGCACAACACTGTCCATGTTAACAAGATGTTCAACCACGAGTCGGTATGGAATTTTGACCTCAATTATGCTGTTGATGTACTCTTCTGTCAATGGCGGAATGGTCGGTATGTATCTTGTCTCTATGTCAGGATTGTCTTGCAATCTGGCAACGTACTGCTCTTTTATCTCTTCGAACCGGTCGTAAAGGTCTGTTTTCAATCCGTACAACTGTGACGTCTGCAACGTGGCCCACGTCGTCGTTGGATTGTACACAATTGTTCCCAAGTTGTGTCTGACTGGGAAATACTCCGCAATCACCTCATTGATAGGTGCTGTGTCGAGGACTATAGGCACTTCGGAGACATTGATACGCTCTACCTTGGCGACTTCTTTGTCCTTTTCTGCTGCTGGTTCGGTGGTCACAGCGGGTGGTTCTGCACTTGGAGTGATCTGAGTGGACTCTTCAGTGCTTTCTTTGGGTTTGGTTTCTGTTGGCTGCTCGGAGTTGAGCTTGGTTCGTTTATTTTCATGTTCTTCCGGTGATGGAGTTGCGGCGTTGAGAAAGCTCGAAATCCCAAGGTTCGGGGAAGGATATTTCGTTCCTGATTGGTTGGAAATGAATGAAATAGGCGGAAGCCGAATCCCTTCGCTGGGAGATTGTGCCATCGTTTTCAATTGTACTGAACGCTGTAGTGAAATAGTCGTTCTTGTTGATATTTGTGCGATGAACAATTATGTAAGCGATTATGCAACATGGTACCAGTACTGCACATAATTTTACGGGTCTACTATTTTGCAGCCTCGGCGTATTATATGTAACAACTGCATTGGTAAAGAAGTCTTATAAGTTGGGATCAATAATTTTGACACTACTAAATTTGGTGTGCTGGTTACTTCAGTATAGATGGAAAATAAAGCCTGGTCAGACTTATCAGCCTGTTGATGCAAATTGAAAAATAACCAGAATTTGCATCCAATCTCAGATTTTACATTAACACTGACGATTGCTTAACTATGCTTCAGATTCAAAAAAAGACCAATTCTTAATACAAGTCCTCTTTTAACTTCTCTAACGTCTCTTCAACTATACACAAGTAAACCAATACTAGAAATTCCACACCTCAAGCATCAAATTCTTGCAGCAAAAAGGTTGTTGGTTTGAACTACAACACGTAGACATGCAACTCCCTGCTGTAGAGTATGATTTCTACAGTCCAAAATGGTGTACGAATTAGATAAAGATTAATTGTTTCTCCAGATTAACTGACGTTTTGATTTTACTTCTTTAAACACCCATAATGCACCACCTGTCCTGCCTTGTTGACACTGAAAACACTGTAGCCTAACCGTTTCTCACAGATTGCACAGAGCTGCTTCGCTGAATCAATTGCGTATCCTTGGCTCTGCTCAGTTATTATTTTATCCTGGAGCTTGACGGAGCCAACCTTGTACAACTGAGCCGCTATGCGACCATCATGTAATGTCTCCTGCGAACTTCTCAACTGTCCTGTCAAGTAATCAGAGAGTTTGTTCAAAGGGAATGAATTGGGTAAGGATGTCAATACTCTAAACACTGACATCTTTGACCCTTGAAGGGTCAAAAGTCGGTTGATCCGGTCAATGTTATCCTGGTAATTGACAAGTAAGTCTTCCAATAATTTCTGAAGCAACTTCTCTCCAACATGTCTGTTATTTGCTTGCTGGTATATATCTGAGCAGTATGCCATTGCCAGATCCAAATCTTCCAACTGGTTGAATAACACATCAATCGACTTTTCATGCTCTCCCAAACGTTTATACACAAAC
This sequence comes from Teunomyces funiuensis, assembly GCA_030558095.1. Classification (NCBI taxonomy): domain Eukaryota; kingdom Fungi; phylum Ascomycota; class Pichiomycetes; order Serinales; family Debaryomycetaceae; genus Teunomyces; species Teunomyces funiuensis. The sequence goes on from JAJMRW010000010.1 coordinate 348,242, forward strand.
ACGGTAAATCTCAAAAACCTATCATCTGTGGTAGGAATGTTTTTCAAAACCGTCCAGGGCTCGTAGAGATTGGTGGTACTAAGCAACTGGTATAGTTTGCCGTAGGTTTTTGAATTCTTAATCTCGTTCTCGTCCATATCCAGCTTCTTCAATTCTTTAAGGTAAAGCAAAGTCAATTGCGTATGGAACTTCATAATAACCTTTCTCTTTGTAAGTTGCTCTACCAAATCGCTCTCATAAATTAGCCACTCCAAGTACCGTATTCCCAATTCATCGGACTTTATGACCTCAACGAAAAACTCCACGACTTTAAAATTGTCATAACTTTCACATTCAATCGAGTCGTTCATAAAAAGCAATGCTCCATTTTCAACAATATGGTCTGGATATTCATGAAGAACCCAGTAAGAAAACTGGAACACCAAATCCATATTATCACTCGTGAGTTTCTGTAAGTACTGTATCGTTAGTTGTGGACCTTTGACATAATTATCAAAATCATTATCTTCACCGTCCACATGTATGTCAGCACCACCTTCATCATGCGCCAAATTATAAAGCATTTCCAAAGCGTCTTTGTGTAAGTGCCGACTATAATAGAAATCAAGTAATTCCTTTATGAAATTGGGCTGTTGGAATGTTTTTTGTTGGTGATGATTATGAATATTGCTAAGCAAACACTCATTAACAACCTTGGCATTACAGTAGTTGTTTGGTAATCTTAAAAGAGGTCCCAATAACATTGGCTTAGTATGGTAGTAGCAAAGGAACAAAGACGTGTCAATACAGGCAGCCATATGATTCAATTGGATATGAAGAGATTCCTTGCTCAACGAAGGATAAATGTCAAAGGGAGTAATGTCAATTCCCTTCCATTTCATTGCTGTATTTGGATCCTTGATGAAATTCAGATGGATTCTTCTTTGATCAGTTAAGTATATTATAAGATTGCTGACTGCTTTGGTAAACTTTCTCAAGTTAATGGACTTTGAGTATCCTTGAATTCCTTCTGAAGATTTTTGGTTTCTTGCCACTGAGATCGAGCTTTGCGTATCTTGGAGATCATTCTCAGTACCAGATTCGCCTGTATTGGAAGAAACACTCGAGCGCTGGATATCATCTAAAGAGACCCGCTTTATCACATTATGTGAAAAGGATCTAAAACTTCTGGATTCGTCGTTCAACTTTGGTGTGTCGCCGTGTTGTGATATTTGTAGCTCTCCATTCAAAAAATCCGGAAATAGATCCAATACATCGTGAAACGAAATCAACCACTCCAAGCAAATATCAACTAATGATTCATGGTATTTGGAGTAAGATTCAAAAAGAATATTTGCTTTCTTTCTGTATAGATTCCGAAGAATTAATTGTTTCCTTCTCTCATTGGAAATATTGCTATTTCCAAAGAACAGACTATTGCTCTTCAAATTTGATACAAGTGAAATGCTTTTTTCAAGACCAATAAACTTCAAGTCATTGTGGGGATCTCTGATACTTCCCGAGGATGCCTTCCCACTTATACTTAAATATTGATCAATTTGCTTTTGGTATCCTAGAATATTAGATTGTAAAATATCTGACCCAGAGGCAACAAATATTGAATTGTTTTCGTAAAATGCAGAAATCTGGTTGCTATTAAGTTGATGGTTGAGGCGCTGAATGAGATCGCCGGTATGCACGTCTATAATCTCCAATTTCTTATTATACACCACAAGCAAATAAAGGGGGTTGATGTATGCTATGAATACTGGGACCATGGACAACTTTATTGGGGAGGGGGTAATTTTAGTTTGGTCTTTTTCAATGGTTAAAGTGACTGTTTGAATATCTTTCACCAAAAGAAGGGTATTGTCGGTGCACTGTATGACCCAGATGGAGGGCCCCGCTGAGCCTAAACCAAAGTAGCTGAACGAATTACTGTGATTGAAATTGTATAACGAAGTTTCGTCCACTGGTAATTGTTTGACGGTAAAGTTCTTTACATCTAGAAGAACAAAATCGTTAGAGAGTGCAATGAGTAGTAGTGACTGGTTGGGGTATACTGCAATGGTTTTTATTTTGTCTTTGAGCAAAACTTCCGTGTGTGTATCAAAATAGATAGGTTTTCTGGTGCTGGTGGATACATGGTAGACGTAAAGCTTTTTCTTTGCTCCAACAATGAGTGCCTGACCATCATTGGTTACAACGTGGTAAAAATCACTGAATTGCTTACACTCCGCCAACTTCTGTATACCTTGAAGCCCATTTGGTAATACTTGGTAAATATGGACGGCCTCATTACAAGCAATGGCAAGTATTATATCTTTTGACTGTGCGGGTATTTGTGTTATTTTGAGGATAGGCGATGAATCTCGCGTGACATTGGTGTGTATGGTGGAGGGCTCTAGTTTTTGAATGTTTATATTGTCATTAAAGGGTTTTGGTGTCAGCGATGGAGGTGTTTGCTTCGTCACCGCTTCTGTGCTTGTCTTGATTGAATATATCACCAAATCACCATTGGTCAAGCCAACGTAAAACTTGTTTCCATACTGGTACACTGTTGATATCTTTGCTCCAGATGCCACCTGAATCCGATTGAACGGCTCTATAATATCTATATTCATGGTGGGGAAGTTGACGGCACTTTATCGTTAGCAAAATGTTTAGTTCGTAGTGTGAACCTGTATATAGCCATCTGGCAGATTTAATCGCTAAACTAGTTTCTGTAACTAGAACAAATGGCCACTGCAACAAACTCTTGTGCTGATCAAAAGCTTGCTGTTATTGTATCTGTCTACTTAAAATTTTCATCTTGTTTTTGTTGTGTTTGTTCAAATTACCGTTTCTTAATATTTATCTAATGGCTGCGAAAACTATACAGATGTCAAGAAATCAATCACTCCCGAACAGTACTTGACCAAAGAGTCCAATTCGTCCATTTCCTTGTTGTTGGACTCATTCAAAATGTCCAAGTTGTCATGCAATTGTTCCTCGTTCTTGTGGTTGTGAATGATGTCTCCGTGGTTCTTCAAGAACATGGCAAAGAACGCTTGGTAGAGGTCGTAGTTGGTGTTGGAAGCAAGACCTTGGTTCAAGGCGTCAACAAAGTGTGACATCTCATCAAGTGGTGGAAAAGAGTTCAAAGATCTGATCTCCAAGTCAATGTTAGCCGGAGAAGCATTGACCAAGTATTTCAAGAACTCGCTGTAGTCACCAGCCTCACCACCTTCCCTTAACAATCTGGTGAAAGTAGACTCAAAGAATTGCTCCTTCCCGTTCTTTAACTTGAGCAACTTGCTGCCACTCTCTTCGCCTTCTTCATTCGTGGTGTTTTGGTGCACCACACCTTCAGCACCAGAAGCACGATCACCAACTTTTTCTCCAGACAATGCTAAGAAGAATGGAGCCTGTTCGGGCTTCTTCGGTGCTTCCTTTGGCTTACTGCTTTGCTTGATTGTGTCCAAATGTAATAAAGTGCTGTACTTGTTTCTTGGACCAAGAGATAAAGTAACAAAAGCCTCGTCAATTTGTTCGGCAGTTTGGTACGTTTGTGCCAAACGGTCGGCTTCTTCTTCGTTTTCGGAACCCAAAGCACCATCCAACATTGTGGCCCCACCATCACCTGATGCATTGGGCAATAAAATGGTGGAGAATTCCTCTTCTTCGATATGTCTGGTCGAGATAGGTCTGAACTGCGCTCTGTTGGTCCAAAGCGAAATACCATTACCGGTGACGTGAGTTGTGGCCAACATATCGCCAAGAGGCGAGAACTTGACCGAAGTGGCCACGTTTGGAAGCCTAACACCATCAATACAACCACCAGTTGGTAAATCCCACGTTCTCAAAGTTGCATCCAACCCAGCAGAAACAATCCATCTGCCATCAGGAGAGAAATCCAAGCCTGTAATTCTGTTGGTGTGGCCAAACAACACTCTGACCACCTTATGAGTTGTCACATCGACAATTATAATGCTCAAATCATCCAATGCACACGCAATCAAGTCCGAAGACTTGTGATAGACCATCGAAGTAATGGGGGCATCCAACTGCAACTTACCCAAGTACTTGGATTCGGTGAAATCGTAGAAGCCAATAATACCATCCAAGCCACAACTGACCATCTTTCTATTCATACCGTCAATGGCAAGGCCAGTGACTGCTTTCTTATGCAAAACGTACTTTTTACGCAACAACCCCGATTGCAAGTTGTATACACCGATACCACCAGTAGCAGAACCCACCAAACCAAAGTTACCACAATGTGATATGGTGACGGCCTTGACAATACCGTTATCGATAGTATTCAAGTTATGACGGCCAACACGCTTGTTTCTGGAATCCCAGGTTCTTGCAAAAGTCTCATCCTTGTGAGCAGTCAAGATGTTTTCCCAGTCACCTTCACGGGCTTGGGACGAAGAGATATTTATGATTTCTGGGAACTTTTCTCTTATTGACGAGACGGCACCAGCCTTTCTCTTTCCGTCCTTGGACTTTTGAGCTCTCTGGGACAACTCTTGCGCTTGTGCATCCTTTCTGAGCGAGAAAGACCAGAACGATCTGTCTCTGGAAGCACTATATATGAAATGGGATTTGTCTTCGTGAGGGAATTCAATGGCCACTGGTGGTGCTGAGTGACCGCCTCTTGATCTCAAGTGACGTGGTGGTGATACAATGGAAGAGTTCGAGGTCGACAAACTTGGATCAAAGACGTATTCCTTCAATTGGTTGTCTCCACCATTGGTAACGACAATTGGCTGACCATTCAAGAACTTGGCATTGGCAATACCACCATGGCTTTCTTTGTGTGCACTTCTCAAGATGTGGACCCTGGCCTTCTTGGCCAAATCATAAAAGTACAAGTCACCGGTACTCAAACCAGCCACCAAATGGGGCGATCCGTCAGTTCTGAAGGATAACGACACGACTTTGGCTGCTTCTTCTTCGGTGGATGCAAAGATCTTGTCGCCCAAAATCTTACCCTTCTTCAAGTTGAACAAGTAGACACCGCCAACAGCAGTACCAACGGCTATTATGTCCAAAACCGGAGCAGACTCAATACACGAGATGTTTTCTGCAAACGCTTCAGTGGGCGTTCTGAATAACAACTTACCGGTACGAATATTGAAGAGGAACAAACCGGTGGTGGTGGCAACAACAATCTTGTTCAAGTATGTTGGAGGGTGGATCAAGCCAACGATTTTCCCGTCGATATCGGCATTGACGTTCCTCAAGGTGGTGTACAATTCGGTTGGGTACTTGTCGCCTGTGGTCTTCTTGAAGATGAAAACCTCCCCATCCGAGGCAGCAGCAATGAGATACTCTCCAAAGACCAAGGTGTGGGTAATTACTGCGTTTGTCGAGCATTCCAAGGTGTGTTCCAAGCGGCCCCTCTTGTAGATGCCAATCTTGTTGGCGTATGCGGCGTAAATGTAGTGGAAATGAGCCGTTAAGCAGGTTATTTTAGAGGGTGCTTGTGTCTGGGAGACAAACAACAAGTGCAAGGTGGCGATGTCGTATATCTGGAACGATCTGCCCACAGATGTAACGACGTAAAAGGTTGACCCCAAACTGCCCAACGCAAATGGAGTTTCATTGGAAACGTTTCCTAGAGCACGGAAGGGACTAAAGATCTTGGAAGGTCTTGATTTGCCCTTTACGGACTCGACCTTTCTCTTTTTCACAGGCTCAACCATTAATGACAGTAGTTGAATTGATGCGGTTAATTATGGTTAGTTTTGAAAAATTTTGGGATGGGGTTCTGCACACAGACCAATTTGATATGGCGATGAGATGGATCTTAACGGTGGAGAGACTGAGAGTAGAGATGTTTACGTATAAAGTGAGCCAAAAGCGCAATATGCACGAAACTAGACTTTACTGGAGGTTGTAGGCACTGTAATTGACCTGTTGATGAATTGTATTAGTTACTTGTGCTGATGGTGTGTCAAGTATAGATTGCGAAATTTGAACATTTAAAATTTTCACTCTTCACCATGACTTCTTTAGCTGAAAAAAGACCAACCGAAGAGGCCGACGGTAACGAAACCAAGAAGGTCCACTTGGTTGACCACTTTGCGAAGGGCATTGCGGCCATCAAGCCCGAATTCATTGTTGAGAACACCGTGAGAAACGTTTCGTACGACGACGACGAGGCCGAAGGTGGAGACAGAGAGAAGGAAGACGTTGGTGGTGGAAACGGCAAGAGAAAAAAGAGACGGGGCCAAAACAAGAACCGTGAGTTCAAGCAGGAGGTTGAGATCCGTTTGTGTTCGGCCTTGTTGGATCCCGAAAGCGGCAAGGTCTGTACTTTTGGTGCCGAAAAGTGTCGTAACACGCACAATGTCGAGGAGTATCTTGCGCAGAAGCAGGACGATATTGAAGGCGTGTGTCCTGTTTTTAAGGCACTTGGCTACTGTCCCACTGGATTGAAGTGTAGATGGTTGAAATCGCACTACAACAAGGAAACCAACCGGTTGGTCAAGGGCTTGGAGCAGATGGAAAGGGCCAAGGCTGACAACTACGAGGTCAACAAGATCTCTGGTGAGCAAAAGGCCAAGTTGCAGAAGAAGAAGTACGAGTTTACCGTCTCGTCCAAGGTGATTCCGTACTTGGACTCGATGGTGCAGAACGAAGAAAACGTCGCCAAAGCACAGGAAGCAGCCAAGGAAAACCAGTCCACGTACGTCGAGGCACCATACAAGATAGCAGAGAAGAAGAAGTTGGACTTGCGCAACGCCAAGATCGTGTCTCCGTTGACCACCGTTGGGAACTTGCCGTACCGTCGTCTTATGCGCACGCTTGGTGCCACTGTCACCTACTCGGAAATGGCCTTGACGGTGCCATTGCTCCAGGCCAACAACTCTGAATGGGCTTTACCAAAGGCCCACCGTTCTGAGTATCCTGGATTTGGGGTCCAGATCGCCACTGCGAAGCATTGGGCCGCAGCCAAGTCTGCCGAGGCCATCTACAACGAAACCAAGCACGTTTCGGAGCTCAACTTGAACTGCGGGTGTCCCATCGACTTGTTGTATCGCCAGGGTCAGGGTTCTGCCTTGATGGACCAGCCAGCACGGTTGATTCGGATCTTGAAGGCGATGAACGCCTGTTCGGGCGACATTCCCACCACGGTCAAGATCAGAACCGGCACCAGAGACAACAAAAACACCGCCAAGGCGTTGGTGGAGCGGATTTTGGCTGAGAACGACGTTGCAGCCATCACGCTCCACGGCCGTTCGAGACAACAGAGGTACACGAAGGAGGCAGACTGGGAGTATGTTGGAGAAGTGGGCCAGACTGTCAAGGAATGGAACAACAAGAAGATCGAGGACAAGGAGCTCACAGACACGCAGCCCACGCAGTTCATTGGCAATGGAGACGTGTTTACGCACGAGGACTGGTACCGTGCTGTCAACACGGACGGAATAGACTCTGTGATGGTTGCAAGAGGAGCGCTCATCAAGCCATGGATCTTTGAGGAGGTTGAAGCGCAGCAGTACTTGGACAAGACGGCCACGGAAAGATTGGCGATGTTGGGCCAGTTTGCCGACTTTGCCATCGAGCACTGGGGCTCAGATGAGTATGGGGTTGGGTTGGCCAGACGGTTTATGTGTGAGTTCTTGAGTTTCACCCACAGATACATTCCTGTTGGGATCTTGGAGAGGTTGCCTCCCAAGCTCAACGAAAGACCACCGCAATGGAAGGGCAGAAACGAGATGGAGACGTTGTTGGGCTCTTCGGACTACAGGGACTGGATCAAGATCACCGAGATGTTTTTGGGCAAGGCTGGCCGGGGCTTTAACTTTGTTCCTAAACACAAGAGTAATTCGTACGACTAGATAGATATACAGACTAGCGTTTTCTCAAGGCGTCGTATTCGCCCTCCAAGGACTTTGCTTTATCCTTCAAGATGTGCAAGTCCTCGTCCTTTGCAGCCAACTGTTTCTTCAACTCGGCCACCTGCTTCGAGTCCTCGACCGGGTCGGCCTTCAAGGAGTCCAACTTGTCTTTGGTGACGATGAGCTCGGCCACAAGGGAGTATGTTCTGATCAAGATCAACGTGAGAAACAAGGTGAAGCCACAGAGGTACATGTTTCTCTGGGCGTAGAATCTTCTGGCCTGGATCTCGGCACGGTCAACGACGCCGGGAACAGGCACGGCCGCGTGCAATTCCGCGGAGATGGAGTAGACTCTGTTGACAGAATCGATAAACAACACGGCAACGAACCCCAACACGCACTTGATGGCGATCTGGAACTTCTCGTTGCGGAACGGCGACGAGGCGGTGGCCAACACGGTCCTTCTGACGGCGCGAGGGTACGGCAACGACAACACGGTGAAAAAGGCCACTTCAGACACCAACAAGACAAAAACGAGATTGTAGTAGAGCGACATGGTCAATTGAGAGAGGAGTGGTGGAACTGGTGGTGGAAGTGTGAGATTTGCTGTTTCAGTGGGAATGTCTGGGGTTTTATTGCTATGGCCGGAAAAAAGAAAAGAAGGAACAGAGTGAAAAGTGAGAAAAGAGTAAGCAAAAGAGTGAACAAAAGAGAGAAAAGAGTGAAAGAAGAACCTAAATGAACACTTAAAAGAACACTAAAGAGACACTAAAGTAGAATAGAAATAGAAGTGTTGATAAACTCACTGAAACACTAAAACCAGCAGTAGCTAAGCATAGTGAGCACATTGCAACTGTCAAAAATGACATTTTCAATTTCTCGTTTTTGTCATTTTTCTACAAGTCTCGTTTAAAACGCGCTATTCACAGTCTATTTTTCATTTTCTATCAGAACCCCAACGAAACCTTAAACGTAAACGTCACCAAAAACGGCAACGTCACAAACAATATCGCATACTGTGCAATCAAACACACAGCCAAACAGTCCATCTGCAAATGGTCGTCTGAATGTGGGTCCGTGTAGAACGCAGTAAAGTACACCAATGCGGTTGCGCTCGGCAAGCCAAACTCCAACACACTCACAAACCGGATCAACGGATCGTCGCCATACCAGCCTGCCTTGTGGAGGCCGGTGGTGATCCCCACGCCGACAATCGGCAACAAAATGAGACGGCAGCACGTAATCATCAACGCCGTTTTCCAGAACCCCGGTGGCATCGTCTTGATCTGCAACCGCGAGATCGTGGCCCCCAACATGATGAGCCCAAGCGGCACAGACGCGTTCCCAATGTAGCTGACTATGTCCATGATGAAAGAAAGCGGAGGCTGGCCGTCGGGCGCAGGATGGATGTGCACTGCGGACGTGACAAACAACGCCTTGAGCGGCGGCGACATGGCAATGGCTATCGACACAATCAACGACACAGAGTTGGGAGCAAGAAAGTTCTTGAGCAACTGTTTGGCAAACATCTTGGTGGTGGCACTGGTGGAGGGCTTGTCTTGTGGAGCGGCTACAGGAGCAGCAGCAGCAGCAGCAGTAGCAGCAGCAGCGTCGCTGGTGTTTGAATGCGACTGGCCGAGCCTCAACTGGTCAAACTCCGAATACTCATTGATAACATCACGGATATCCTGTGACCGCTGCTGTCTGAGCTCAGTGACTCGCGATAACGAGAGATGGAGGCTGTGGTAGTCGCTCGAGATCGATGCGCGGCGCGGACGGGCAGTTCTGGCGTCGCTGGACGACGTTGTGGACCCAGCGGCGTTTGAGTGGGTGTGCTGGAGGTCGTGTGCCGATAGAAACTCGCTGTGCTGCTTGTTTTCGTCGGGGGTGTTTGGTTTCAGGCCGCTCGAGACCGAAGATGAGATGGAAGTCTCGTCGACAGAAGACGCGGAGGACGCCTGGGGCTGCACTTTGGGCTCGAGATCGACACTTTCAGCGTCTGCAGCCTTGAGTTCGTCGTGGAAGTCCCACTCGATGAGGCGGTAGCCGCCCAAACAGAACTGGTAAAGCACCTGCGACGCAAGAAAGATACACACGTAGGCGACACCCAAGTCGCCCTGTTCAGCCGTGAACACAACGTTGCCCACTGAGAGCGTCTGGAGGTACGCAATGGGCAAGTCAGAGATGTTGGGAAAGAGGCCGACGGAGAGGAGGCCGCCGCGCCATTTGCGGGGCGCTTTGGTGACGTAGAAGGTGAGGATGGCCAAGGCAGCGCCACTGGCAAAAAGGACTGTACCTGAGAAGAAGATGATGCCCAAGTTCTTGATGTCGCTGCTTTTGAGGTTGGTGACGATGTTGTTGAAGATCAAGCACGGCATGATGGCGGTGACGATGGTGTCTGAGATGTCTCTGCATGTTGTGACGGGCAAGATGTTGCGTTTAGCAAGGAAGAAACCAAGCCCTATGATGAAGTAAATCTTCCAGATGGGTTTGACGGCGGCGTAGATGATGAGGCCGAGTGGGTGGGATGACATGGTGGTGAGGAGAAATGCGCGCGGAATTGATTTTGATGCTGATAAAGAAATAAATAATCAATAAAGTGAGAAAATCAATAAAATGAGAAAATCAATAAAATAAAGATGAGATTAAAGATTAGAAGAAGAACTATTAGAAGAAAAACTATTAGAAGAACTAAACTATAAAGCATTAATATTGTAAGACGTAAGAACGTAAGAAACATCGTAGGAAGAAATCATAAAAAGGAACATCATAAAGATCGTGGAAACATCACATCGAGGGAGTGGACTCGTACGGCGGTGCAGACTGAATGTTGTGCCGCGCGCGATGCAACATTTCAAGTGGTTCGTGTCTGTGACCATTGCAGCTTCACTTTGAGGTTGAGCTTCTGATTTGACTTTGACTGGAAACGAGCCTGCTCGTGTAGTTATCCATTGTCATAATTGTCGCATTTTCATTGTCGCGTCTTGTCATTTTTCATTTGTGTCATTTTATTCATTCACTCACCCTCTCATGTCACCAACCGTCCTACCCACATGTACTCCCACCACACTCACAATATCATCCACATGGAAAATCACGTCCTCGTCCATTTCTTGAAATAACGCATCCATGTCCGGCTCGTCCAAAAACGGCAGCTCCGGCCGCTCGTTCTCCGAGAAGATCGAATCGTCCATCGACGACCGTGAACTCCGCTCAAACAAACTCATTTCCAGCCCACTGGAGGTCGATAATCTTGCATCCACTGCTCCTGCTTTTGCTTTCTCAGAAATAACTCGCCGGGGCGACCGCCGCGGGATAGTGAGCTCCTGGTACATTTCGTTAAATTCCATCGTTGGTGGCATGTTTTCTTGACAGCTCGGCCCCTTAAGTATTTCTTGGAAAACGCTGGCTGCTGTGGCCCCATTCGGCCTTATTGTTGCCATGACGAAACAATCCTGGAACAATAATTTGCAACCGGTGCTGGTTATTTCCGCATTGGGAATAATGCTATATACAGGAAGGTACCCCAGATTATCTTTCAGTCACAATAACTGTTCTTATTCTTATTATTATACACACTAATTCTTTGCCTTTTTCACCGGTGGTTCGTTCTCACCATCTTCTTCACCCGAAGACGCCGCCGCATCGGAGTCAAACTCCTCTGCAACGTCCGAGTCCGAGCCCGAGTTGAAGTCATCGTCAGCGCTCTCCGAGTCGTCCTCTCCCGCACTGCCCATATCAACGTCTTCGTCGTCGTCATCGTCACCAGCTTCCGTCATGGCCTTGGCCATCATCGCCTTGGCAATCTTCTCCTCGTTCTTGACACGGAGTCCCTTCTCCTGACAGTACTTCTCGATGGTTTCCTGCTCTTCGCGGTCTATGCTGCCGAAAATGTGCAGCTGGTTGCCTCCTCTCAAGGAGATCTCCAAGTCAAACGTTCTCGAGGCAGAAACACCACCGCCAGTTCTCGACATCGTCACGCTGCTGATCTCAGAAAACGGAATGTACACCGTGGGCTTCGTCACAAAGAGAAAACACCGGTCCAACGGATACAAGTACCCTTCCGAAGCCTTCAACGAACACGACACACCGGGCTGCAAGAAGCGCGACTGGAACGACCCAGGAACAACCAAACGCCGTTCGCTCAACCCTCGGAAACAGTGTGACATCACCAAGTGCGTCTGGCTGTCGTACGTCTTCTTCAAGCGGTCCTTGTACTTGGACTGGTACTCTTCGTCCAGCACGTTCAACTCCAACTCGATCTCTTCTTCTCTGGCAAACTGCAACGTCAAAAACGGGTATCTTGTCTGGCCCTGTCTCAACGGAGGGTCGATCTGTAACACAATCAAGTGGTGTGTTTCGTCCGGCTTGGGCAACGAGAAGATCCGCTCGATCTGCTTGTACTGGATCTTGTAGTCGTACGTCTTACCACGCAATCTCAACGACGTAGGATACATGTCGATGTCGTAACGGCCTCTAGGGGTCAAGAAAAGCACGTCGCTGAACGAAACTATCGCATCGCCCGCAACCTGGCCAATATCGGCCTTGTCCTTCAACTGCTCGTAGAACACCGTGGCAGCGCTGATCTCCTCTGTTTCCTGCTGCTCGTCGCCTGCCTCGTTCTTGACCGTCTTGGTCTCCCCCTCAACCGTGCCAGGAACATAGAATCTCATTTCAACCACTTCGTCGCCCGCCTGCTCGGCATTGTTGTCCAAGTTGAACTCGATCGCAACCTCGTTCTTCCCCGTCAAATTCGAGTTGGAGATGCTGCTGTACGGAACCTCAAACCCAGGCTTGTTGTTGACCTGGAACACCAACTCGTTTCTGGCCAAGTCGGTCTTCCCCCAGTTCCAGCCACGCAACGAGTGCTCGCGGTGCTCCAAGTTCAAGTTGAAGTTGCGCTGCAACTCCTGCTTCATCTTGGCAAAGTCCTCAACGTCAAACCCATCCAACAGCACCACGCCCTGGTTCTTGGTCTGGATGCGTAGCTCGTAGCCCCGCGAGCCACGCGACCACTGCGCCGTCAAGATCTCTTCGGACGGAAGGAGAAAAGGAGCGCTGTTGGCGTTGCCTGAAGCCTTCCAGCCGAGCCCTGAGTCGGCTATACGCATGCGGCCGCTGCTCTTGGAGACATTGAGATGGATTCGCTCGAAATCGGTGTTGACCATTGTGCTGAGCAATGAGTGGTGAAAATGTTGACGCGTTTGAACGAAGAAGCGATGCGACATAGCGCGACATAGCGCGACATTAACAACGCGACATTGAGACAACGCAACATCCACGACATTACGACACGACATTTCGCTCACTTAAATGACTCAGTGCCGGTACAGGCTAATTTTTCACTGAATCACTCTTTATCAACATGGTCAAGAAAGCCGGTGTTTTAGGAGCCACAGGTTCTGTGGGCCAGCGTTTCATCTTGTTGCTTGCCAACCACCCCGACTTTGAGATCCACGCCTTGGGGGCCTCGTCGCGGTCCGCCGGCAAGGCCTACGCCGACGCCGTCACCTGGAAACAAACGGACTTGATGCCCGAGTCTGCCCAGGGCATTGCTGTACAGGAATGCAAGCCTGAGGGTGCGTTTGCAGAGTGTGACGTTGTTTTTTCCGGGTTGGACGACGACTTTGCTGGCACGATTGAAAAGGCCTTTGTCGATGCCGGTTTGGTGGTTGTTTCCAACGCTAAGAACTACAGAAGACAACCAGACGTGCCTTTGATTGTCCCCATCGTCAACACACACCACTTGTCTGTCATTGAAAACAAGGTGGCCAAAGCCAAGGCCGAAGGAAAGAAGCTGGGCTACCTCATCTGTATCTCCAACTGTTCGACGGCCGGTTTGGTTGCTCCGTTGAAGCCATTGGTCGACCAGTTCGGTCCCATTGATGCCTTGACTGCCACCACCTTGCAGGCGATCTCCGGTGCTGGGTTTTCCCCCGGTGTGTCTGGTATCGACGTGTTGGACAACATTGTTCCGTACATTGGCGGTGAAGAAGACAAGATGGAGTGGGAAACGAAAAAGATTCTCGGTGGCATCAACGAGGCCGGAACCGAGTTTGTTCCATTGGACACCATCAACGTCAGTGCCCAATGCAACCGTGTGGCCGTGAGCGATGGCCACACCGAGTGTATCTCGTTCCGTTTCGCCAACAGACCTGCTCCTTCGCTCGAGCAAGTGAAGCAGGCCTTGCGCGATTACCAGTGCGAAGCCTACATGTTGGGCTGCCACTCGGCACCCAAGCAGACCATCCATGTCTTGGAACAGCAGGACAGACCACAGCCACGTTTGGACAGAAACAGAGACAACGGGTACGGTGTTTCTGTCGGGAGAGTCAGAGAAGATCCGGTGTTGGACTTCAAGATGGTTGTGTTGTCGCACAACACGGTCATTGGGGCTGCTGGTGCCGGTATTTTGATTGCTGAGTACTTGAACGCCAAGGACCTTATTTAGTAAATAGAATATAGAGCAAGATCTATAAAATCTGGAGAACTTCACTTTCCTGTATATAATTTTTTCAACTGCATCATTATCATCACTGATCTCACCAACCACCAATGGTTGACTTGCTGCTGTTGGACGCCATTGTCGATGTGGAAGAGCACATATTCGAGCTCTACACCGAGCGGGCGCCTCCCGAAAGCACGGACTTGGGCTACGTCGACCGGCGGCGCCCGGTTGTGGCCATCACGTTGCAGCAGGCTGGAATTGACTTGGAGATCAAGCAGTCGCTCACGGAGCTCAATTCAGCACGAGAAACGTCGTCCACGGGCTTTGTGTGCTGGAAAGCGGCCCTGTTGTTTGCAGATTGGGTCTTGAGCGACGCACGGTGTCCGTTCAGGTTCACGTCAGACATGGCCGTGGTTGAATTGGGCGCCGGCGTTGGTGCGGTATTGGCGTCGGTGTTGGGTCCTCGGGTGGGACGGTACGTTGCCACGGACCAGAAGCACATATTGAAGCTTATGCGAACCAATTTTGACACGAATGTGGTGAGTTTACGCAACGGTGTCGATATTGTCGAGTTTGACTGGGAGTGGTTGGACGATGGAATGACGCGGTACTCCGAGGCTGGAGGAACAGTTCCTGATATCATTGTTGCGTGTGACACGATCTACAACGAGTATCTTATTGACCACTTCATTGGTGCTGTCAAGACGCTCATGGGCAGCAACACCGGGACCATAGTGACGCTCCAGTTGCGCGAGCCCGACATCATGGAGCTGTTTGTTACGCATGTCAAGCAGGAGCATTTGGACATCTACAGCGTGCCACTTGAGTTGTTGAGTGTGGACTTGCAGCTGGGATTTGTTGTGTATTACATAGTCCGTGCTGATGTATAGTATTACCAATGTGTTGATGTTTAGACACACATTGAATGTTGATGTTTAGTATTAACCCCAAATTGTCTCTCTGGAACTTCTCTGCAGGCTCACAAAATTTTCGTATACACTACCTACAAACACCACCCATTAACCACCACTTCTCTCCACCACTCCATGTCTTTTGGGGACCCCAGCAAACCCAGAGGCAAACCCACCAACTTCACGTTTGGCGATGGGTACAGCGATCCTCGTCGTGGTGGCACGGCGCCGAAAAAACGGTCCCAGAAACACTCCACCAACAACAAACCCAAAAAGGCCAATGGCACCAAGAAACAGCCCGAGTCCAGTGCCGCGAGTGAGCTGCCCGATCCATTGGACATTCCTACAAGAGTGATACCGCGTCAGACGCCCGGAAAGCTCCAGAGCTACACACCGCAGGAGATCCGCGCCACGGGCCAGCTCCTTGCCAATCCCGAACAGTTGGGCTTCTCGCGCAACACCAAGACCATTCCGCTGCGTGCCATTCCCAAGTACTTATTGGTGCAGCCCCGGTTGTTGTACACGCCTCCGTTTGTCCAGAACGAATGGGACAGCCAAAACCAGGCCAAAATGCTCGTTTTGGAACAAGCAAACAATGGACGCGACTTCCAGGGCTTGTACGAGGAGTTTCAAAAGATGAGGGAGGTCGAAAGGAAGAAAATGGAGCAATTGGGTCTTGTTGACGCAGAAAACATCGCCAAAGACCTCAACGACGCCATTTCTTTCCAAGGATCTTGTCTCGATATGTGTCCGGTGTTTGAGAGAGTAAGAAGAGCTCTTGAAAACAACGTCAAACACTTGGAAAAGGATCCCTCGACAAACAAAATCTCCAGAGAACGAGCAGTAAAGGCCTTTTCCAGACCAGCAGCTGGTCAACCGCCTCCGTTACCTTCCGAAGTGAGACCTCCGCATATACTAAAAAAGAGTTTGGACTACTTGGTGGACAATATCGTACACCAACTACCCGAAGCCCATTCCTTTCTTTGGGATAGAACAAGATCAATCAGACAAGATTTCACCTACCAGAACTCGTTTGGGCCCGAGGCTATTGACTGTAACGAACGAATCGTGAGAATTCATCTACTTTCATTGCACATAATGTGCGCAAGCGACGTTGAGCACTCCCAGCAACAAGAACTAGAACAGTTCAACAAAGCATTACAAACATTAATAGAAATTTATCAGGATGTGAGAAATCACGGCGGACAAGCTCCCAACGAAGCAGAATTCCGCTCATATCATTTACTAAGCCATTTGAGAGATCCAGAGTTGGAAAGAGAAATACAAACATTACCGAACCATATCTTTCAAGACCCGAATGTCCAATTGGCTTTACGTTTGAGAAATTTAATCTCCCAAAACAATATCGTTGAAAGAGGTTACACCAATACTGTGGGTGCTTTGGGAATGTTTGTCGAGTTTTTCAGAGTTGTATATAGTGAAGAAACTCCGTTCCTCATGGCTTGTTTATTGGAAACCCATTTTAACGAAATCAGGTTTTATGCCTTGAAAGCAATGGCAAGAAGTTACCATACAAAGGGAAGGGCCTACCCTGCTGCCATTTTACAAAACACTCTTGGGTTTGATAGCATAGAAAAGCTTACCAAGTTTGTCACGTACTACGAGATTGATTTAATCAACGATAATGGCGAAGTATTGGTCGATTTGTTCAACAAGGAAAAGTTGGAAACCAAATACAAGTTGAACTCAATCCACGATAAAGCCAAACTTGCACAAACATACCTGACACAATTGGACGTTAAGATCCAAGGAAAATCATTAAAAGACTTTATAAACTGGGGCAAGCCCAACGGTGATTTGGGTTTGAAATCCAACCCACAGGTGATTGAAACACCAGGCATTCCATCAGTTCCTAAGGTTCCAAGCATCGCTGCAGCATCACAAACAAGTTTTGGTGGCAACTTTGCAAATCCACCAATAGTACCAACTACATCATTGAAACTTCCCGCTACAACTCCTTCTACTTCCCAACCAAAAGTTCCAGTCCCATCCAAAGTGCCGTTCGGGAGTCTTCCACCACCTTCCAATCAGTTTGCATTCAAGCCTCCAACTCAGACATCCACTCCACCTGTACTTCCTTCCAAGATAAACCCAGTTGCATCTCAAACTACGATTCCAACGCAACCACCATCAAAACCATTCACTTTTGGCAAGTCAACCGAACCAGTTCCTACAAATGCAATCAAACCTGCTTTATTAGGGTCTGAATCCAAGCCAAACTTTTCATTTGGTAAAACCAAGACCGCTGCTAAAAGTCAACCGGTTCCTAAAATTAGCATTGTTGAAGAAAAACCCAAAATTGTTGCTCTTCCTCCAACACCTGTTAAACCAGCAAAGAAGAAGTTGTCGGACTCAAAGCATTTTAATGAAGCAGTGACAGATATATTTCAACAAATCTTGGTTGGAGCAGTCAATGAGGAATTGTCAAAGATGTTGCCCAAGTTGATCCAGAAAAGAAAGATACATTTGGAGCGGCAGGAAGTTATCAATTCACTTGGTGCAGAGTTGTACTCGGCTTTCTTGTCGGAGGTGATTTATAACCAGACTTTGGAAGCAAAGGCAGACTTTTTCTACAATCAAAAGGTGAAACTTTCGGCGATTAAAAGATTGGCGAAAGTTGGTCTGGTGTTAAAGGAAAAACATGAATTGAAGCGCAAGAGACTTGCGGAACTCAATTCTGTTTCATTCAAAGTACCTAAACGTCGCAGTTCCACAGCTTCTCTCCCTCCAGCAAAGAGACATAATTTGAAACAGACATCTCCAGTTAACATAAATCAAAGACAATATGAAATACAAGAACTATGGGCACCGTTGAACCTCAAGGCATTTGTGGCAGGATGTTCGCAGAAGGTTCAGCAAACCATAGAGACAGAAATAGCACTCAAGTTCTTGGTTGTGGTTGAGAACTGGTCGTCCCCATACTCGAAATGGCTCAACACCAAGCTTTCCTTAAAAGCCAACAAGGAAAAAATGTTGTATCAGAACGTGATCCAAGATAAGATATGCATTGAGTTTACGTCACTTCCGTCGGGATTGAACAAGGAGTTCTTTGCCAATACTGGCTTCATTCTCTTTGAATGTGGACTTCCGACCACGGCAGAACAGTCTATTGTTGAAAAATTAAAGAGAGATGAGGTTATTCTCAAGAAGATCTGTACTTTTGCATCGAAATTTAGCGAGTTCAAAGTGCAATTGCTCGTTGTGTTTTGGGATGTGAC
This sequence comes from Teunomyces funiuensis, assembly GCA_030558095.1. NCBI lineage: Eukaryota > Fungi > Ascomycota > Pichiomycetes > Serinales > Debaryomycetaceae > Teunomyces > Teunomyces funiuensis. The sequence goes on from JAJMRW010000010.1 coordinate 366,654, forward strand.
CGGAACGGGGTTATCGACGGAAGAAGTGACGCAAGCGTTGAATTTACCTGACTACGAAGATTTTGAAAACATCGTAGGCATTACACTTTGTGATATGACGGTTCAGGATGGAAACATCAATGAGATCTTGGCTTCTGGCTTTGACAGTGTCGAGAAGTCGTTTACAGGTCGCTTGACCAAGAGAGGAATCAAGAAGGCTGAGAAGTTGAGACAGGCCACGGCGTTGCAGGAAATGAACCGGAAGCGCAATACGAGTGCTGCTGCGATCATCAAGGAGAGGGAAGCCCGTTTGCTTGACAAGGCTAAGCGTGCTAGAAAGTACGACTACTTGAACAGACACTTAACCCCAACGTCTTCAAGCGACAGGCTGACGGTGGAAACGGCGCCGAATTCGGCCAACACATCATTTGTGACCGCCAACAACCGGTCAATTCTCCACCAATTGACGTCAATACGCCGAAACGACACCCTCAACTCCAACACAACGATTGGAAATAGCACCACCTTCAACAACGGAACGATATTGACGGGGTTCGGCAACGGCATGATCGAAGAGAGCACGCCGTTCAGTTCCCCCAACTCCAGAAGGCGCAACTCCACCTCAAACAAACCGCTACCAAAGAGCGTGCAACAGTTAAGAGACTTGGCCCTGGGCATAAGGGCACGCTATAAAAACAGCATTGTATAATTATATTAATAGAAGAAGCATAATTTGCAGCTAATAAAATTGAAAAATATGATATGCCTCCTGCATATAGTTCTCTCCGGTCCCGTTGGTCGTTACAAAATGATATTCGTAGCAACGGATCGTCTGAAACCACACTACAACACGCCGCCATGGATCTCTTGAGAGACGCAGCAAAGAACATCAACCTCTATGAGGTCAAGGCGTATGTGCGCAAGGCCCAGAATGGTATGTACATGCGGCAGCAGCTGCCACGCGGAAGCAGACGGAAGTGTCACTTTTACTAACCCCCAACAGTCGCCATGAACTTGACGGAAATGGAATCTCGGGTCCGTGAGGCCACCAACAATGAGCCGTGGGGGGCACCAACGACCCTCATGGCCAAGATTGCCGCAGGGACCTACAACTACCGAGAACGAGAAGAAATTGTTGGTTTTATATTCCGCCGTTTCACTGAAAAAGCCGCCAACGAATGGAGACAGATCTACAAGTCGTTGCAGTTGATTGAGTACTTGGTGAAAAACGGCTCGGAAAGAGTCATTGACGACTTTAGAACAAACTTGTCCTTGATACAGATGTTAAAGTCGTTCCACTACATTGACTCGAAGGGCAGAGACCAGGGCATCAATGTCAGAAACAGGTCCAAGAACTTGATTGCGTTGTTGAACGACGACAACTTGATCAGATCCGAACGTAAAAAGGCCAGAGCAAACGCCAACAAGTTTGGTGCTGTTTCGTCTGGTGCCTACGGCGGGGCCTCTTCCATTGTCAACGGTTCCCAATTAGACGACGGCGATTTCACAAATAGAGTGTTTGGAGACGGTGGGGTCTACGGTGAGAGATACGATGATCCTGCCTCGGCCTACTCCAACGGCCAGTCGGGCTCTTCCAATGATCAGTTTGAAGAATACGATGTCGGTGCAAGCTCGTCGTCGTCCAAACCTACCACTTCTTCCTCGAGAGTCAATGCTACCGCATCCAAGTCAAAGTCAAAGCCACAACCAAAACCTGAAGTAGACTTGTTGGGCGACGACTTTGCTTCGTTGAGTACTGCTCCACAACAAGCTGAGGCCGACAATGACGATGACGATGACGACTTTGACGATTTCCAAGCTGCTCCTTCCCAGCCAGCCAAAACCAATCTCCCGTTATCGAACTTGTACCAGAGCCAACCACAGGCCTTTGGCCAGCAAGCTTTCAGCCAACCACAAGCCCAACAGGCCCGTGTTGTTAGCGGTGGACCATCGAGAGGCCCTGCCAAGCCTGCTTCAAATGATGCTTTTTCATCGTTGTTCTCCTCAGCAAAGACAAAGTCACACACCACCCCCAATCCTGCCCAAACCTCGTCCAAACCTGCGCCATCTTCTCAGGTTGATGACGATTTCTTTGGTGGATTCAGCTCCAACAGCTCAGCACCCGCAAAGACCACCACCACCAACAACAATAACAATGGAGAGGTAGATTTATTAAGCTTTTAGTTATGCAAAACACGATTATTGAAGGTCAGTTGTAGATGTAGAGCTGGTTCTCGCACGACCGGAATTGATCCAAACGGTGCATAATTTTTCACCATATAACAAAGCAACTTCATTGCAGCGAATCAACAAAATGTTCAAGAACTCCGTCAGACTTTTCTCCTCCACCACCAGAGCTTGGGGCACCAAGGTATACTTCAAGACCTCCATTGATGGTGTTGCTCAAAGCCCAATCAAGTTTGAATTGTACGACGACGTTGTTCCAAAGACGGCCGAAAACTTCAGAGCTTTGTGCACCGGTGAAAAGGGCTTTGGTTATGCCAACTCGATCTTCCACAGAGTCATTCCAAACTTCATGTTGCAAGGTGGAGACTTTGAAACCGGTAAAGGCTACGGTGGTAAGTCTATCTACGGCAAGTCGTTCCCAGACGAAGACTTCTCCAAGAAGCACAACAAGCCAGGTCTTTTGTCGATGGCCAACTCGGGTCCAAACACCAACGGCTCGCAGTTCTTCATCACCACTGTTCCATGCCCATGGTTGGACGGTAAGCACGTTGTGTTTGGAGAAGTCACTGAAGGCTACGATGTTGTCAAGAAGATCGAATCTTACGGGTCCAACAGCGGCAGAACCAGTGCTAAGATTGTCATTGAAGATGCTGGTGAACTCTAATGTGAATAGGATAGTATCTACATACCAGCACAGTCAACCTGTTGATTAAAAATATGTATATGACGATAAATGCTCTAAATCTGAAGCTTTGGGTTTGGTTCGGCGACAGGAATCAAATCCTTTGGCAACTTCTTCTTCAATTGGGCCAACTTGTCGTAGTCACCAGCCAAGATTCTGGCAATGACCAAGTCGTCTCTGTCTTGGATCTCCTTCTTGGACTTGCCCTGGTTGCTCAAGAACTCCTTGGCCTTCTCGGTGTCTCCGTGGAAGTAGTCTTCCATGGCTCTCAATCTCAATTCCTTTTCTGCCCAGTCTGGACCATCCGTTTCTCTTCTCTTCATTTGTGCCGTGTACTTGGAGTAGGCTACGTATACAAAGATAGGCAAGGCCAAGTAAAAGTATGGGAATTCCCAGCCTTCTGCCTTTTCAGTCTCACGGACAATCTTCCACTTCAATTCGCCAGTGGTTTCATCCTTGTATGGAATCTTGTCAATGATCTTACCGGAATCCTTGGTCACAAACTGAAAGTTTTTCAAGTCCTGCGAGTTGTCCTTGAACAAGTCCAACTGTTCTTTGGGAATACCTGGGAGTATGAAGTTCCATTCCGAGTGGTTTCTTTTGTAGTACAAGTTCTGTAATTCGGCAATGGTCTTGAATTCTTGCTCAGTTGGCACTCTTGGAGTTCCGTCGGGATTGCTGTAGATCTTGGTGACCGATGCTAACGAGTCCAACTTGGTACGGATTTCTTTTTCCACAGCATAGTCAAACTTGCCAACTTTGTATCTTAACAACCCACTTAACGGGAATTTAAATGTGAATCTCATGTCCTCGGTTAATAGTACACGGTCAAGTCAACTGGTTAGTTTTGAGCTTGCTTTCATTGGAGGAAATTTTTTTTGTCAGTATTTTTTACATGTTACTCTACTTCCTTTACTGGTTATGTTCATCCACTGACATTCTTTACTGGTTGCAACATTTATACAATCTCTACCGCTTCGTGGTGCCAAACCCACCAATACCCATAGCCGCCACAAGTGCTTCGTCTTGTTGTGAAGATTGCGTCTTTTTGGTAAGTTTGCGTTCCTTACGTTTGCGTCGCTTTTTCTCCTCAAATGCTCGCCGCCGTGCAACTCTTTCCTGGAAACTAAGCTTGCCAGATCCTGAAGCTTCGCTCTTTTCACGTATCAGCTGCTTGACCAAGGCTTCAATTGTAGCTATCACTTCTTCTAGCGACGCACGGGCAATTCCTCCTTCCAATAGCTCGCGATTCTCGTAAGATTCAGCATTTTTACTTACGTCCTGCGTCTTTGCAATATGCTGAGGCGAGTTCAAGTGGTCTATCAAGGCCATGTTGTCTCTGAAGGAAAGATTACAGATGGGACACGAAAACCCAAACTTTCTTTCTTTGCCATAGCTCGAGGTCGAACTTAGGGGATTGATAATATTATACGTTTTGACAGCGGACAACAGATCCTTAAGGAGTTTCTCTCTGTGGCTGATATGTGAAGTGGATTGTTCCGGTATCACATCTCCCGTAACGACTGCTTCTTGAGGTTTCCATTTATTCTTTGCTTCTTCAGCGTACGCTTCAACGTTCCACAATTTTCGCCCATATTGATCGAGTGTGACTTTCTCAACCTTGTCTTCATTCCCATTATCCATTTTAAGACAGTAAGAAAGTTAAGCCTGCTATTGCTCGATGTAATTCGTTAGTGTTTTCTCCAAGAATCTCCATCTTATCGCATCGCATATTGTGCAGGATCTATACGCTCATTTTCGTAATATTATTGGAATATCTAAAAAGTATCTAAGTATTCATCATTCATACAGTGTGATTTCTGTAGCTTCCAAGTCTGATTTAGTGACTTCTTTCAGATCCGAGTTCGGTGGAACCCAGTATCCCTGGCTGTTCAAAACGTAATTGTTCTTTTTTTGGTGCCATTTGTTCAAATATTTCACCAAAGTGATTGCAAAAACTGCAACCACTTGCATTCCAATACTTAAGGGATACCCAATCTTAAAATGAGCATCGGTAGCTCCTGTATTGTATGCAACAAGAGGTAACCAGGCATTGGTACAATACACAAACGTATTACCCGTAGCGACCAATAAACCTTTGATATCAGGCTCGGTAATGTAAAATTCCGTGGCCCACGCAATAAAGACCGTTTGTAACGAGTTCAAGCCTTGACAAATCATAAATGCAGTAAATTTGAGTCCAAAAGGAATGTTCCACACCGTTAATAAAATCAATCCTACCATAGCAACAGTAGCACCAAACATCAAAATTCCAAAACGCCAACGGTAATAATCAGAGATGGACGAGAATACAAAAGTCCACACAATGTAAAAAGCATTGGTTGCCGTGGCTACCATGTCCAACTTAATGACAGAATATTTACCAGTAGATTGCAACCAGATGTTGAAGTAACCAGCTGCTTGTGGGGTACAGGACAAGAAAACGTAAGCAAAAACAAAACTCCACAATTGCCAACTAAGAAGGACCTTAACGAATCTGTTCAAGGTGTAAGGCACAGGCCGTTTCTTTCCAAAATACTCATATCTTTTTCTTTGAAATTCGATATCTTCTTGAGTTAACCATTTTGCAAAAGGGTTGGGAGTTTCAGGAAAATCAGGAAGACAATAGTAGCCAATTAATCCAACGGGTATGGTCATTAAGCCATCAATTATAAATAACCATTGCCAACCAGGACGACCCAACTTACCATCTAAAGTGGCCAAAATGGCACTTTGCAAAAATCCTGAAAATATTCCAGCAGCAGAAGACGTCAAATTTAAAAATGATAACCGTTTGGCAATTTCCAACGGACCGTACCATTCACTTAAAATCAAAACCAACGTCGGAAACAAACACGATTCACAAGAACCTTGAACAAAGCGGAGACCAAAAATAACTTTTTTAGAATCTGTCAATCCCATAGCCACCGTAAGAACGGCCCAAATGATTTCACACGTTGGCAAAACACGCGAGGGCTTGACGTTATTGACTAATAAAATCATGGGAATAGAAAATACCAAGTAACCAATGTTGAAATAAGTAGTCAAGAAGTTTCTGTCATTGCCAGCCATATTCAAACTTTCCTTCATCCCAGAGACATAAGTGACCAGAATGTTTGTCTGGTCAATGTACTTGAGAAAAGAACTTAAAATAGCATATAAAAATATAAAGAAATCTATCTTGAGAAGAAACTTTCTTTCCTTTGGCGGCCTTCCAAAGGAGTCCCAGAAAATGGTTAGAATTTTCCCCGATGTGGACATTTGAGAAGGATCCAACACCGGTTCCCCAAAAGCGTTTAGGAAAACCTCTTCCTCAATGGAAACAACATAATCTGGCTTTTTGATCAAAGACATTTCTTCAGAGTTAATGAAGTGTACATTCTCTATTTTTATAATCCCAAGAATAGAGTTTAAAAATTGTGGATCCTTGTTGCAATAAGGCTTATCAGGAGGCCATTTTTCCGTCCTATATTTTAGGAGATTACTTCTGTTTGAAGGTTAAATGGATTAGATAGCTAATTATCCACTTTTGCATTGATTTTTCAACCTAAAACTTCAGAGTACTCCTCTATTGTATTGTTTACTTTATGGCATCTTAAGGGTGTAGACAGAAAAATACGTCAATGTCGCGGTATATTTTACTACTGTAAAATTAACATTTCCCAGGGCGCGTGAGCGGCTGATCGTCTACCCACCGGGTGAATAAAGGCTTGAAAAACAAAGCCATTCTATCAATTAAATGAATTGTGGTTTCTTATTGAAAGAAAGCAAAATTTTAAGTGTTGGCTCATGATCAGAATCTTTTAGTTATTTGCTTGGAATAATTGGTAAGCAGTCATATCTTCTGTAGTGTTGAACACAACGTAACGGTTTTTCAGAACGGAATTTTTATTTTACACAAACAAATCAAGAATTAACACATTAAGCCCCAAGTTCCCATTTTAAAAGCACGCCTTTCATATCAATCTTAAAGATAGAAGCCACCACTTCTCTAGAAAAATTTAACTTTCGTCTGCAACATTCCAGAAATGAGAATTTTTCGATGGGTGGAAATAATTGAATTCAAACCCCGAACGTTCGTATACAACATAAGATGAAAAGTTTCTCTTAAAATAATGTCTTATTTTACTATGTACAGACCATTTACAGATTTATTTACATTCAGATATCCTCCAACACAAGGTTTTGGAGCTCATTGTCCAAAGCATCATGCTTACTCGTGAGAGTCGTTACTTTATCAACAGTTTCAAAATATCCATTGACATTGGCAATGGAACGGGCTTGATCGGCAGGAAGCTTTGTCACCTCGTTCAACATATCGTAGTGCAATACAAGACACTTGGCGACATTGGCCACGTCGTTCTCAAACTTGATGGCTTCCTCGGTGGTTTGCGGATAGTTTTTGATGATGAAGTTGGTTTCAAAAGTTCCGCTTCTCGTGTTCATGTACTGGTGAATTTCTTGCTTGACCAATGCAGTGATCAAACCCTTGGGGACCAGCTTGCCGGTTCTTTTCAAGTCCTGCAAGAGGTACGAATACTTTCTGCCTTCGTCTTGCTCCTCATCTAAGAGTAGTTGTTTCGGATCGATGATTTGGACCAACTTGCCGTCCGTTTTCTTGAGCTTGTTGGCGATCTTGTCGATGGACGTATCGTCCGAGACAAAAGGGACAACGTAGAACTTGTACTCGTCGCTCTTGCTGCCACTGATTAACTTATGACGTCTCTTCAACCCTGTGGCTTCTTCGTACTGCAAGAATTCACGCTCGCTGTCGAACGACGTCTTTGGTGGCGTCTTTTTGTCGACCTTCAGTCCCGCAAAGTAGAGCGCTCCACAAGACACAAGGAACGTGTAGAAGAGATAGCGGAGCTTTGGTGCCTGGTTGGCAGAATTGCGGGTCTTGGTAGCATATGTACGGATCGGAGCAGCCCGGATCATGCCCGGGCGCACAAAAACGGCTCTGCTGAACATTTGGCTGGTGGGTTCCAAGGTTTGGTTATTAATTGATTAAATTTGTGAGTGGAGTGAGAAATGTCGCGGCGACATTTTGCTAGAAGCGCGCGCTGGTAAAAAATGTCGCACGCTTCCATTTCCCACTCACTAAAATTTTCACCACCACCAACCACCAGCAAACGTCGGCCACCAACAATGTCTCTCGTCCATTTGGCCAACTTCTGTGCTCATTTGAAGAACTGCACCAACGTGAGCATTGCCACCACATCAGTTCCGTTTAGCCGATTACATCTCCAGGTCGCACGCGGGTTGTACAAGGAAGGCTTCATCTCGCTGATCCAAAAGGGCTCGACGAACGGACCCGACGTCACACCGGTCGAAATCACCCCTGACAACATATCGTCACGCCGTTTGTGGTTGGGCTTGAAGTACCGCCAGAACCAGCCTGTCATTAGAGATATCTCGTTGATCTCGAAGCCAGGCAGAAAAGTCCACCTCACGCGAGAAGAAATCAAGGCATTGGCGTCGGGATTGCCTGTGCGGTTCATCAAGGCGTTGCAGCCCGCTGAGTCCATATTCATCAAGTCGGCTGTGGACAACGATGTGATAGAAGTCCAGGAAGCTGCCAAGAAGGGCATCAAGGGATTGGCATTGTACCGTGTCAAGTGACGAGCAGACTCTCATGGTAACATTGTATATAGTAATAAAGTACACACACTACACAAGGGTTCTAGATAGCCACCTTCTCGGTGAGAGCAGTGGTCCATGTAGACATATCGACCTGCCAGCCTTTCCACACCATCAACTTCTCTCTAAAGTTGTCAGAAACCAGTGCTAGGTTCTGTTGGGAGGCCGAAGCATAGTCGTTGGTGGTGAAAACGGGCTTGGCAGGTTTCACGGGCGAAGCAGCAGCAACAGGAACAGACACAGACAGCGGTGATGCCTGGTGGTACGAGCCAGGCAAAGGTTGTGCCTTGAGCTGTTCGAGTTGTCTCTTGAGGTCGGAGATGGTGTCGTTCAAGTCCATTTTGGCCAACTTCAAGTCGGTCGACTCGTCACGGAGTTTCTTGATGGTACTTTTCTGTTGCTCGATGGTTTGGTTGGCTTCAGCAAGTTGAAGACGGAGAGACTCAATGGTGGCAGTATCTGATATTTCTTTTGGTTCATTGATCTTCAGTATTGGTTCAGATACTGGTTCAGATACTGGTTCAGACACTGGTTCAGATACTGGAGTTTCTGGTTCAGCTACTGGTTCAGTTTCTTCAGTTTCTTGTTCAGCTACTGTCAGCTCTTTCTCTTCTGGCTCTACCTGCTTGTCCTCTTCCTTCAGTTCTTTCTCTTCTGCTTCTTCGTTCTCCTTCGCTCCTTCTGTTTCTGTCTGTTCGTTCTCCTTGTTTTCCACCACCTCGTCCGTCACGGGCGTGTCCTCCTTTTCGCCCTCCTTTTTCTTACTCTTCTTCTTCTTGTTCTTCTTCTTGAACTCATCAAGCTTTTTTCTAGCCGCCTCGAGCTTCTGTTCCTTTGTCAATTCGTCTTCTGCCATGGTGCTGGTGAACGCGACTGTTGATAATTTGAAAAACACGCACTTTTGCTACGACAATCTCTGATTTCCTACATCTCTTCTGATTCTTCTAATTACTTCTCTATACGCACATTTGGATTCTTGTAGGCAAAAGTCAAGTACGACGTGTGGCTCTTGATGTCCGACTCGACCTTGGTGACGTTTCTCCACCCAAACTGCTCGTCGCCTTCCTTTATTCTGATCCCCTTGCCGAACGGGTTGAAACCCTTGCCCAAGTTCTGGAACTTTTCTGCTTCTTCCTCGTCATTCTCAAGCTCTTGATGATCACGCTTCTCTCCCGCCACCTTGACGCTGCGTCTGCTCTCGATTCCCTGGCTCTTTCTTTCCTGGATGTCCTTCAACCGCTTCACCACGTCCTTGATGTCCCTGACCATGTCCTTTCTTGCCTCCCAGCGTTTTCCTGCAACCTCCACCATCTCGATGCTGACCCAGCCGTGCGCCTGGAGCGCCTTGACCGTTTTTTCGACCTGCTCGATGCATGGCGAGAAGCAGCAGATCGACACGCGGCTCGTTTGCGACACTACGGCGTCGAGATGCGGAATCGCCGTCCATGGCAGCGGCAAATCAAGGAAAACAACGTCTCCATTGATGGCGCCGTCCTTCTGGAAGTGTGGCGGCACTTGGTCCAACGCAAACCCGTCGTTGCACACGTCTCTGTGGGTGATCAAGGTGTTTTGCGTGAGGCCGTGCTGCTCAAACTCCTTCTTGGCTTCCAAGAAACGGGGCTCGTGGAACTCATACGAGAACAAACGGCCCTGCAAACCCACCGTACGGGCAAACGAGTGGGAGAACGACCCTGAACCCGTTCCGGCCTCGATGACTCGCGTGCCGCTGGTGACGTTGAGGCGCTGGATGATGTAGGACGAGTCCTGGGTGTAGACAATCTGTGTTCTGTGGGGCAACGAGAGTGTCCACAACTCTGGGGTCGGGTACAACAAGTGGATGAAGCCGTAACCCTTGGCGCCTGCCATCTGGACACCGTACTTCTGGCCAATCATGCTGTTGTGCTCGAAGTGGCCAAACCGTGTGTTGAGAATGGCTCCCTTGGTGACAGTGACAGGCTTGATGGTGCCTCTGCTGATGAAGGCGAGGACCAAGTCGCCCTCCTCGATGTATGTTTTGTAGCCGTAAAAGGACATGTGGTGGAGGTCATCGCGAAAAATCGATTGCGAAATCTGGAGTGGTGGAGAGAAGAGAAAGAAGTGAAGAAAAATGATATAAAAGAGAAAATAATAAGGAGAGTGAAAGGGGAAAGAAGTGAATGAAAGGAGGTGAATTAGAGAGAAGTAGAGAGAATCAACAAGAAACAACGAGAACTAACAAGAATATGTGGAGGCAGAGATAGCGAGAACGGTGCGAAATTCAAAAAATAGCGACGATTTTTGAGATCGCGAGACACTGGCAGAATAATAGACAATTGTTGAGGAGGCATATGGAAAGTACAAGCAGTGCTAAAATGAAGCTACATTCTTCTAAAAGTTAGAAGTATTTGTCACTTAAATCAAGATTTGCTGGTCGGTCCTTCAGTTTTGTTTGGTATTGTGCTCATCACATGGTCACTGTTCTTCTGTTCTGTTACTGGTGCGCTATTTTTCGTTCGCACTATTGCTGCAAAATAAAGTGCAACCAAGGAAGTGAAAAGTATGAGTTTATTCTTTAGAACACTTTACTTTGTAAGTTCTTTTTTTGTGAAATTATGATTTCTTTCTAATAGTGAAGATAGTCGGCTTTTTTGGCTCCTGTTGTCTTCTCGCTATTTTCTCGCTATTTTTTCGCTGTTTTTCTCGCTATTTTCTCGCTATTTTCTCCCTCTTCTCTTCTCTATTTTCTTCTCGTTATTCTCGCTACTCTCTCTTTCACCCCACTACTTCACTCTACAATTTCATCTAGACCAATCTACAGCGAACCGCTCACAACACATAGTGCTAATTCCTATTTCAGACTTTTGTTTTTGTCTGTTACTCTCACCGCATGTAACAATTTTCACTCTACTTTCTTACTTTCTCACTATTCACTTTCTCTTCTCTTTCTCCATTCTCACCACTCTCACTATTCTCCTTCTCTATTTCTCATTTTTTTCAAACTTTTTTCAACTCAACAACAACATGTCAGAATCGGGTCCCAACGTCGAGGACTTGTACTTGGAGTCATATGCCTTCACAACTGCTGCCGCCATCGTCGGCTCTGTCGACAGAAAAATCTTTGTCCTCTTGAGAGACGGCAGAAACATCTTTGGCATCTTGAGAACGTTTGACCAGTTTGCCAACTTGGTGTTGCAGGACACCGTTGAGCGCATCTACTTGACCGACGAAGGGAGCGACAAGCCCCTGCGTTTTGGTGAGGCATACAGAGGCGTGTTCATGGTGAGAGGCGAAAACGTCGTGATGTTGGGCGAGTTGGACATCGACAGAGAGGACGACCACTTGCACAGCTTGCAGCAGGTGGCGTTTGGCGCTGCCGAGGCCGAGTTGAAGCACAAGCAGGCGGCCACAATCAAGGAAGAAACATCAAGAACGAAGAAGTTGTTGGCCAAGGGCTTGATCAACGACTTTTCCAAGTCGGACTTGTACTAGGGGAAGAAAGACCAGTGATGGGGGTATCCATGCGTCGGTTGAAGGAATGCTATTGGCCAGTGGTTGTTACTGTTGTTGATTTTCAGTATTCCATTCGTCAGTTTACGTGATGTTCAGTTGTTCGTAATGTTTCTCTCAGTACTGCTGTATTGCTACTGTTCATCATGTTGTCTTTCATCACCACTCCGCTCTACCGCTACACTATCACTTACTGCTGCTGGCGCAGTTGCATACATTGTATACTAATCAAAGTTTCGAAACCTTTTCGTAGTTGATGGCCTGCTGGCGGAAGAACTCGTCCGCAGCCTTGCCCTTCTTGGCCTCAGCCCTTCCCAACTGGTTCAAGTGCGATTCGTCCGGCCCATCGGCTATCCGTAACGTTCTTGACCACGCGTACCAGTTCGCAAGCTCTGTATCCTGCGAAACACCCTCGGCACCAAACATCTGGATGCCCCAGTCAATGATCTTGATGATGGTGCGCGGCGTTTCGATCTTGGCCATGGCAATATCACGCTGTGCCTCCTTGGCGTTGGAAATATCAATCTTGTGGGCGGCATTCAACACCAAGAGACGACACTTTTGGATATCGATCTTGTGCTGGGCAAACGCATTTAAGTAGCTCTCACGTAAGGCCAATGGCTTGCCAAAAATCATCCGGCTGTTGGCCCGGTGTTGCACCCGCAAGAGCGTGAACTCACCCACCCCAATCTGTCTCATGCAGTGGTGGATACGCCCAGGCCCCAAGCGGGACTGGATCAACTCAAACCCACGCCCAACACCTGCTAGAACTGCATGGGGCATCTCATCGCGGGGCACCTCGTAGTCCGTAAACAGAATCTCGCAGTGGCCGTGTGGTGCATCGTCGTAGCCAAACACGCCCAAGGGCCGTACCAACTTGGCTTTCCCTGTGGCCAATGCCCGCTTGGCATCCAAAACAAGCACCGTATGGTTGCGGTAGGGGTTTGCTGCGTCGTCGCTCGTCTTGCACATCACAAACCAGACCGCACACCGCGGATCGCCGGCCCCCAGCGCAAACCACTTGACTCCATTGATCACATAGTTGCCCCTGGCATTCAACTGCGCCGTGCACGAGATGTTGAGTGCGTTCGACGACGACGTGCCCTTCTCGGTCATCAAGAACGCCGACCGAATCTCTCCATCCAATAACGGCTGAAGATAGGTCTTTTTGTGAAAGGGCGAGCCGTACTTGGCAAGAAGCTCCATGTTTCCTGTGTCGGGCGCTGCTGTGTTGGTTGCTTCGGGCGCAGTGAACGATCCGCCCAAGTACATCGCCATGAGGCCGTACTCCAAGTTGGTGTAGCCAGGACCTTCTGGGTAGTGCTTCGAGAGGAACATGTTCCAGAGCCCCAACTGCTTTGCTTTGGCCTTCAACTTCTCGGTGATGGCCGGTGTGGTTGTCCACCGGAGCTTGGGATCCGTCGAGATCTGCAGCAACCAGATCTTGTCTGCGGGCAAACAGTACTCATTGACAAAGTCCTTTGTTTTCTGGATGGCGTCAAGCCCCCGGGGCGAGAGCTGGCTGAGAAAGATCGCTGGAATATCGTCCTTGATGCTCATGGTGGAATTGCGTGATGGGAAACAGCGCGATTCGCAGCCTTTTATACCTCTCCGTACCCCACACGTAGGATGGGCCGAAAGCCGAGACAATTACATGTTGCGGCTGGACTACATGTTAATAACATGTATTTTGTTTTGCAGATTAGTACACTCCTGCACATTAATTACGTGTCACTACCATTTTACCAACCTATTTGCCTCCATTCACACCACTCCCACCACCACATCACCATGGATTACGCCTCAGATACACCCAATATTCCCGACCATACGTTATCGGAGAAACAGTTTCTCCTCTCCACCGACATCGACACGCTAAAACGGCGCGAGGTCGTCGCCGACATCAGTGCCAGCATCCGCCAGCACAACTTGGGGCCGTACTACTTGTACTTGAGCCGTGAGTTTTCGGGCGATTTTCCGCTCGATGAAGCATTGTACCTGTCAATAGTGGCAAAGAACGATGCCGAGATTGCTCTGTTGAAGCTGAAGGTGAAGGAAGCAGAGGGCGACGAGGAGACCGAGTTGGACGTGTTGTCGACGACACTCAAACTTGCCGAATACTATGCCACCATCATTGACCGCGAAAATGCCGTGGAATCATACAAGAACGCATTGGAGTTGCCCCAGAGCACGGGGTCTAAGATCGATATCTTGTTGACGTTGGCCCGCATCGAGTTCTTCTTCAACGACTACCCGTTGGTGGCCAAGTACTTGGACCAGGTCAAGGGCTTGATCGAAAAGGGTGGTGACTGGGAACGCCGTAATCGCTACAAGACGTACAAGGGGATCTATTCGTTGGCCACAAGAGACTTTGCTGAGGCTGCGACGCTATTGATTGACTCGTTGGCGACATTCACGTCGACGGAGATCTGCAGCTACGAGCAAGTGGCGCACTATGCGATTGTTTCAGGTGTCATATCGTTGGGAAGAGTCGACTTGAAGTCCAAGATCATCGACTCGCCTGAAATCTTGTCGATCTACTCGTCGGCACCTGCGTTGGAGCCGTTGCTCAACCTCACCAACTCGCTCTACACCTGCCAATATAACTACTTCTTCCAGTACCTTTTGGACTCGCACGACAAGTTGTTATTGCCTGACAAGTACTTGGGGCAGCATGCTGGCTACTTCTTGCGCGAGTTGAGGTGCAAGGCGTACGGCCAGTTGTTGGAGAGTTACAAGTCGTTGTCCCTCAAGTCGATGGCACAGAACTTTAACATCAGCGAGGAGTACTTGGACCGCGACTTGTGCAAGTTTATTCCCAACAAGAAGTTGAACTGCACCATTGACAAGGTCAATGGCATCATTGAAACGAACCGTCCGGACAACAAGAACAACCAGTACCATTTGTTGATCAAGCAGGGCGATGGGTTGTTGACCAAGTTGCAGAAGTACGGGGCAGCAGTCAAGTTGAGTGGGGCCGAGAGAGTGGCGTAGATAGTGGCTCTATAATAGACAAAGAGCAGAAGATGAGTTGTGCTGAAAGTATAAGCAGATTCAAACTCAGTAAGAGAATGTTAAAGTAGATGTAGAGTAGGCTGAGATTTTATCGATGATAATTTTGGTCATGAAAATTGATACCGGAGGCAGTAAAGAGCTGGAGTAAAAGAGTTGAGCCTTAATCATTACTTGATTCTTTCTTCACCAAGTTGATTCAGGACCTTCTAAGAATCAATTCTCGAAAAGTATTGTAATTTGATTATTTCTTGTCACTTTCCTGGGACACTATGCTTCAAGTGTACTCCAAGTTTTCTACTCTTTCTCTTAATAGCCCAGCTTGTTGCATAACACGTTGTTTTTGCGGTTTGTGTATTTATTTTACTTGAAACAATTTCAATAATTCAATCGCCAGATCATTTACGGTTGCTCTTTATGGGAACTATTATTTCCGTGGTATAGAAAATGATCGGAACTGAACGTTTACCAATTAAAATAATTACTACGATGTGTAACAAACTTGATAAAGGAGAAAGAATTTTCAACATAAATAATCCTCCGGTAAAAGGAGCTACAAAAAGATTTATGTTTGGAATAGACTATGATTTGGTTTACTCAATTGGGAGAATATCCAGTTTTTTAGATGTCAGGACGTTTGGGTGCAAATGATTTAAAAAATTATTCATTGTAACCAATAAAAAAGATACATTAATAAAGTCAATCAACATCAATTTTGCTTATAAATCCAGTCATTTATCATCGAGTTTAACAAAATTGTATTTAAATGCAACATAAAACGATGGTAACTTAGAATCTTTTGAAGGCTTTCTTTGATTTCAAAGATAAAGAAGCTTTTGGAAAGCCATTTTTTAACTCAACACGCGCACGCTTGATCACTGTAATGCTGGATGTGGAGAACCATTGCTATTAATCTTTGAACGATAGTAATAACAAACTTTTCAAGCAGTGTATCCAGTCATGAATACTATTTATAAACCGTGGATGACAGAACTTGACAGCATATGTTGTGCTGTGAGTCGATGATGTCGAAATCTTGAGAAATCATGAAAGAATGCTTTGGCGGGAATAAACGGCTTGACCAAGATATATTAATTAGCGAGGTGAGGCAAAGAAGTTATGAATACACCAACACCTTTTGCTCGGTCAACAATTAGATTTACCATTTAAACAATCTTCAAAAATTGGTTTTGTAGAGAAACAATTGCCTTTCAAGCTAAACACATGGTTTTAGATAACTTGGCTTTACTTGTGTTGAGATATAGATAGCTAATACAATTTACCGCCATAGTTTAAATATTAAGCTCTTGACGCCAAAACGATAAGCTTAAATAAAATGACAGCGTCAGCACCAAGAAAGGCACAATTTAAAGGTTTGCTACTAAAATCCATTATGAAAAGCGAACAACACCAGTTATTGGGAGAAGAAGTTGTGTTTTGTTAAATGTTCGTCTTTGCGAGCTCAATATTGCTTCAATTCACTGCAATCAAGCGTCAATGACAGTAAAATTATGTACCAGAACCATCTTAAAGCTGCAAGTTGAGCAAAGAGAAAGCACCTAACGATCTTGACAAAGGATGCTTATAACGTTACACCAGCACTATAATGTCGTCGTATGCGTATGTTGCAGCTATTAATATTAATTGTCTGCAGGACACGCACAAATCAGGAAAAAGTGCTGCAACACAAATGGGTGCAAATAATACTACGCACGCCCCGCCATTGATCTGGTGATTTAAAAGGCTGGGAACTTTCCGAGATCAAGATTTACATCTACACCACACACAAACACCAAAAACACTCAAAAATACAAGCAATAATGACTTCTTACCAATTGAACACCACTGAAACCAACTGGAACTTGGTCCACATCACAGAGGACCCCGTTAGTTTGCAGAGAGACATTCAATTCGTGTACGAGCCAAGCTTGTGCACAAACACAAATACAGACATCAAACCAAAAGCCAAAATGACTGGATTCAAGAAGAAACCTTTCATCACCAAGGTCCAGAAGTACTTGAAGAACAAGCTCAACACGACGTTCTACGTTGATGGCATTGCTGTCAAGTATGAGCTTGTTGGGACACAAACACAAAGAGAAGAACCAGAAACCAAGGAGGAGATTCAAAACTCTGCCAAAGTTGAAACCGTCTTTGAACCAAAGAAGTTTTGGTACGAATACGAAGACCTGACTGTTTACACGGAAGCAGAAATGAGAAAGATTTTCTTTAAAGAAGACGAGGTTACTGGTGGTGCTGAAGAAAGCAAAAACACCGAGAATGATCAGCCCAGTTCTCCTGTCTCTCCAAAAAGAAGAAGAAGACGCAGAAGAGCCAACAAAAAGCCTTCTACGTTGTCGTTGGTTGCAACATCTGCTACCGAAAAAGCAGTTCCTCAAGTTACTTCTCACAAAGGGGATTGTACCATAGAAGCAGCCATTGGGACTGCTTTACCAGAAAAGGAAACAGTTAAGGAATTGGATCCCAAAGTTACCAAATCTTTGGAACCTGAAGTAACTGAAGAAACTTTAGAAGCAGAAGCAACTGAAGAGCTGGAAGTGGCTTCAGAAGAAGAAGTCAATGAAGTAGAAGTCAATGAAGAAATTACATCTTCACCCAAAATTGATTTCCAGACACCACTGCCAGAACTCAGTGCATTCCCAGAAGAAACTTTTAGTGATTCTCCTTCTTTTGGTGACGATTCTTCTCTCCTTTCAGGAAAAGATACCTCGACGCTTGTTGGCTCAGAGTCTCCCCGCTCAGTTGGTATCACCTCACAAGAAGCCAAGGAACTTGTTGATGAATTGGCCAATGACTTTGAGGCTATTCTAAGCAAGCTCAGGAAGCTTTCGCAGTACTTTGACGTTGGTAAGGTTGTTCCTGTCGTTGAAACGGCTGTGAAGTTGGGCGAAATTTTGACAGACTTTGAAACACTCAACGAGGACGGATCATTGTCTGAAGAACCCCAACAGGAGAAGGAGGAGGAGGAGAAGGAGAAGGAGGAAGAAAAGGAAGTTGTTAAAGAAGAAGAAGAAGAAGTTGTTGGGGAAGAAGTTGTTGTTGAAAAAGTTGTTGTTGAAGAAGTTGTTGGAGAAGAAGTTGTTGGAGCTGAGTCCACCACTGTTCTAGAACCCTTAGCAAATGCTAACGAGGATCCGGTGGTGGCCAATGCTACCGAAACAGCTGCAAATCTGCCTTCTCCCACAAGAAAGAGGAACAGGAAACAGCAACGCAAACGGATGTTGAGGCAAATGCGCCGGCATTGCCCAAGGACATAGGTTCACAAACGACAGTGGTGGAGCGTACACGGGCCGGAACCGGCCAATTCCCGGCCCGTGAACATCCAACACCTGACTTCTAAGTAGCCTTAATGTACATTGTTAAATATTAATAAAATTTTAGGACCATGTTAGTTCCTTATAGTCTCCTGCTTTTATAATTATTTCACCTCAAGTGATCTATTAGTTAAATAACTTGATACCTTCTACTTACTTCCTTACAAAAGACTTATATTTCTTGTGTTCCTGATATTACCAAAAGACTTATATTTCTTATTTTCCTTGTATCACTCATATTCCTCATATTCATTACATTACTTCTTCTTACTTCTTATTACTTCTTATTTTCTTCTTTTCTCTTTATTTATATTTACTATTTTTATTTCTTCGCATTCATCTCACTTTTCACCATGTCTTCTTCCGTGCTCTACATCGGGCAGATCCCGTACGATTGGGACGAGCCCACCGTCAAGTCGGTCGTGTGTGGCTCCGGGCGTGTTGTGGACGTGCGGTTGGGCTTTGACTACGCCGGAAAGAACAAGGGCTTCTGTTTTGTCGAGTACGCGCTGGCCAAGGACGCCCAGCGGGCCATGGCGTTGTTGCGGGACATCAAGCTCATCAACCCCCAGACCAAGCAGACAAAACGGCTCCGTATCGAGCTGTCCAAGGAGCAGATCAAGGGCAACGGGCCTTCGGAACACAAGACAGTCATGAAGCTCGACCACTCGCACTTGCCGCCGTACGTCCAGCTTCCACACGAGATGGCGAGAACAAACAACAACAACACCAACACCAATAACATCCCTATTTCTAACAACAACACCAATCTCAATAACAACATCCCCGTGATGCCTGCAAGGTATTCTACCGCCACCAAAGTGTTGCCACAGCCACCGGTGCTCCCACTCGGCGCTCCCGACAAAATCAGCGAGACGTTGAGCCAAATCCCGCCGGCGCTCCTTGTGGAGCTCGTGGCGCAGCTCAAAAACATTGTCAGCGGCGCCGACCACACGCGAGCATACGACGTTTTCCGTCTTTCTCCCCATTTGGCCACCGCAGCGGCCCAGGCGTTGTTGTTGATGGGCTTTGTCGACGCGGAGGTGATCCAGGAGTCGATGAAGGCGGCCCAGCAGGCGCCCGTGGCGCCACCAGCGGCCCCTGTGGCCCCCAACGGCTACGGCTACGCTCCGTACGGCCACAACGGGCCCACGTCGCTTCCTCCACCGCCTCCACAAGCACAGCGGGCCCCACAGACGCTGCGGTGGCCCAACTTGCCGCCACACACGCAGGCCAAGTTGGCACAGATGGCTCCGGACCAGGCTGAGCTTGTGGCGCAGGTGTTGATGCTTCCACCAGACCAGATTGGCGGCTTGCCGCCCGATAAGCAGACGATGGTGGTGAATTTGCGTGCGCAGTACCTTTAGTGAGGCGGGCGCTGAGCTGATCAGTTGAAGTGGGCCACTGATCAGTAGTGACTTATCTGATGATATCTGAACATTGGCACATGAGTGATGTTAGTAATGTTAGTGATGTTAGTGTTCTGCTGTTCTGCTGTTCT
Source organism: Teunomyces funiuensis (assembly GCA_030558095.1). Taxonomy (NCBI): domain Eukaryota; kingdom Fungi; phylum Ascomycota; class Pichiomycetes; order Serinales; family Debaryomycetaceae; genus Teunomyces; species Teunomyces funiuensis. The sequence continues at coordinate 386,476 of JAJMRW010000010.1, forward strand.
GATGTTACTGCTGTTACTGTTACTGTTACTGTTACTGTTACTGTTACTGTTACTGTTACTGTTACTGTTACTGTTACTGTTACTGTTACTGTTACTGTTACTGTTACTGTTACTGTTACTGTTACTGTAACTTTACTGTTACTGTTACTTTACTGTAACTTTACTGTTACTTTACTGTAACTTTACTGTAACTTTACTGTTCTGGTCGATGCGATTACTCTACTGGTCTGGTGCTGAAAACTTAAACAACAACTTGTGGTTGTTTGACTTTGTATATCCCTAAATGCTGGTTAATTGAGAGCAGTGATGATGTAACGAACGTTGTTGTCTTAAGTAACTTGTTTAGAAAAGTCGTTCTTTTTCGTGTGTTTTGATCAACTTTGATCAATCGCATTTACCGCCATTTGCCGCCATTTTTAGCGATATTTATATACTGCGATTTACTGCCATTTTTACTGCCATTTTTACCACCAGTACCACTTTTCTTCTTCTTACCACTCTTCTTCTCTACATCACCACCACAACCACACCACAACACACTACTGCTACTGTCACCACACCAACATGGACGTGCCTACGCTTGTTGGCACCACCGTCATTGATCTCGATCTCGACCCCCACATGGGCCAGCTGCTTCCTGTCTGGCTCCAGGACGTGCTTGAGCGTGCGCTTGCTGCCAGCGGCATTCGTACGGGACGCGGCACCGCTCTGCTGGCGTCTGACGCCGCCATCGCCAGTTTGGTCGAGCTCCCGGCCGGCGACTCGGAGTGCCCCATCTGCTACGAAGCCTACGAACAGCTGGCGCCCGAAACCACTCCCGCCACCGCCAAACCACCGCCGTTTAACGACCCAGCCCTCTTTCTCCCCACAGAGGAAACAGCCACCACCTACTCGCGCTTCCCCGTCGCCAGCATCGCCAGCACCAGCCCCGTCACCGCCAGCGACGAGTTTCCCGGCTACGAGCGTGCGTCGGGCCACACCTACCGCCACGTCCCCGTCAAAATGCCCGGCTGCGGCCACATTTTCGGCAAATCGTGCATCGTCGAGTGGCTCCACGCCCACGTCAGCTGCCCGCTCTGTCGCCAGGAGGTCGAGGCGGCTGCCACCAGCACCGAGCCGGACGCACAACACGCCCGAGCACTCCGCCAGCTCATCGCAGCCAACTACAACGACGCAGACGACACAACCAGCCATTTGCTCGAGCGCTCGACCAACGTGTTCCAGCCGCGGCAGCGACTCGGGCACGGGCCTGGAAACGGACTGGGGGCCGCCAGTGACTCCTACATGCGCCAGAACTGGGCGTGGCACGCTCCACAACTCGCCACGCCCGATCCCGATCTCGTTTTCCGCGTGCCTGCCCGTGAACCGATCCCGATGCCCCGTAGTCGCTTGGAGCCGGTGACTCCGTCTGCGGCGCCGGGGCGCACCGTGCACTTCTCGCCACACACGACAACCATCGACGACCTCAACTCCGATCCCGTCACCGCAACGGGCCGCCGCAGTCCTGCTGCTGTTGGCCGTAGTGGACCTGAAACGCTTGCACGCGGCCCTGAACGCACGCGCCGCAATGGGAACAGAACGCATCCTTACGTCAGACCCGATGACCTCGAGCCACGCTAAACACATCACGTTGGTTACGGGCCAGCAGCAATAGTTGCTGTTGCTGCCTGTATATAATTTGGGTGCAAAAGTATTTAATGGCTCGCATGCCCGCGCCCCAACTGTCTTGAGCCATTACCACGACCATGTTCCGTCAAACTATCTACCAAGCTACCCGTTTCCAAGTGCCCCGTGCCGCTGTACGTGTGCAGTACGCGCAGTACTCTGTTGTTGATGCTGCGAAGGACGTTTTGCAGAAGGCCAACAAGAAGATTGGCGAGGTTGCTGCCGACGGCTTGGACAAGGCCGAGAAGATCACGCCCAACAAGGAGACAATTGTCAATGCTGCGGACAAGATTAACAGAAAGACCGGTGAGGTGTTGGCTGAGGGCTTGGACAAGGCCGAGAAGTTGATTCCTAACCGTGACGAGGTTGAAGATCTTGCGCAGGACGCCAAGGGAACGGCGAAGGACGCAGCAGACTCCGCCAAGGGCGTGGCCAAGGATGCATACGATACTGTGCAAGACAAGGCTGGCGATCTTGCTGACAAGGGCCGTGAAGTCAAGGAGGATGCCAGAAAGGCTGCTGAGCGCGAACACGCCAAGCTCAAAGTCAAGCAGAACGCCAGCGGGTACCGGGACTTGAAGGACAAGGGTTCCAAGGCCGAAAGCGAACAGAACCGTCCTGAGGATGGATTATAAACATACGAATCTACGTTATTTAGCACAGGTTGAAGAGTAACGAAGAAGTTGAATAGTGATTATTATATAATAACAATGACTATGAGCTAAAGGTGTAATTACAATGAATTTCAGAAGCAATAAAGAATATGTGTAGTTAATTAAAAGCTGAATCGTACCAATGAACATTTGTTGATTACGATAATTTGATGACAAGTTGAACCATTGAAGATTTATCCAAAGATTATCAGTTATCTTTATTTAAATGATTATTTATTTAAATGATTATTTATTTAAATGATTATTTATTGTTGGTTGTACACATGATTTAGTTGTATTATGGTTGTCACACTACCGGGTGACTACCACCCATACGGATAAATAATATCACACATTTC